>OW121744.1:112065819-112486970 GCA_933228675.1 Stomorhina lunata | reverse complement strand
TTTCACAAACTCCAGCTTAATTTCAGAATCGAAATTTCCATCCCTGTCATAACCCACGATTATATCACACAACATAATATCTGCCTCATGGAGATGTCTACAGTGTAGACGTTTGTATTGCATAGGGGCCATTTGAAACTCTCACCTACAGATTTTTGTGTATATGACTTTTGATACTTTTCGCCTCTTTGGTCAGCAAAAAAAAAACAAATAAAAAACAGCAAAAGTGTTTAAACAATTAAATGACCCATTAATCTGATGGTGAACAACAAAAATATTTGGCAAATAGTGATTATAAGCAATATATAATCCTTGTGTAGCCCCAATGTTTAAGCATAGTCAATGTTCGAAAAATTTCCTATAAAAAGTCAATTTTCGAAAAATTTCCTATAAAAAGTCAATTTTCGAAAAATTTCCTATAAAAAGTCAATTTTCGAAAAATTTCCTATAAAAAGTCAATTTTCGAAAAATTTCCTATAAAAAGTCAATTTTCGAAAAATTTCCTATAAAAAGTCAATTTTCGAAAAATTTCCTATAAAAAGTCAATTTTCGAAAAATTTCCTATAAAAAGTCAATTTTCGAAAAATTTCCTATAAAAAGTCAATTTTCGAAAAATTTCCTATAAAAAGTCAATTTTCGAAAAATTTCCTATAAAAAGTCAATTTTCGAAAAATTTCCTATAAAAAGTCAATTTTCGAAAAATTTCCTATAAAAAGTCAATTTTCGAAAAATTTCCTATAAAAAGTCAATTTTCGAAAAATTTCCTATAAAAAGTCAATTTTCGAAAAATTTCCTATAAAAAGTCAATTTTCGAAAAATTTCCTATAAAAAGTCAATTTTCGAAAAATTTCCTTTAAAAAGTCAATTTTTGAAAAATTTCCTATAAAAAATCAATTTGCAAAAAATTTCCTATAAATAGTCAGTTTTCGAAATATTTCCTATAAATATTAAATTTTCGAAAATTTTCCTATAAATAGTAAATTTTCGAAAAATTTCCTATAAATAGTAAATTTTCGAAAATTTTCCTATAAATAGTCAATTTTCGAAAAATTTCCTATAAATAGTCAATTTTCGAAAAAATTCCTATAAATAGTCAATTTTCGAAAAATTTCCTATAAATAGTCAATTTTCGAAAAATTTCCCATAAATAGTCAATTTTCGAAAAATTTTCTATAAATAGTCAATTTTCGAAAAATTTCCTATAAATAGTAAATTTTCGAAAAATTTCCTATAAATAGTCAATTTTCGAAAATTTTCCTATAAATAGTCAATTTTCGAAAAATTTCCTGTAAATGGTCAATTTTCGAAAAATTTCCTATAAATAGTCAATTTTCGAAAAATTTCCTATAAATAGTCAATTTTCGAAAAATTTACTATAAACAGTCGATTTTCGAAAAATTTCCTATAAATAGTCAATTTTCGAAAAATTTCCTATAAATAGTAAATTTTTGAAAAATTTCCTTTAAATAGTGAATTTTGGAAAAATTTCCTATAAATAGTCAATTTTCGAAAATTTTCCTATAAATTGTCAATTTTCGAAAAATTTCCAATAAATAGTAAATTTCCAAAAAATTTAATATAAATAGTTAATTTTTGAAAATTTTTCTATAAATAGTAAATTTTCGAAAAATTTCCTAATATTGAATCGTAGATCTTTTTATAGTCCCAATATTCAATCGTAGGTTTTTATTTAGTCCCATTCGACTTAGATCGACTTGACCGTCCATTTGTTTCAAATAAATTTTAATAAGTTTACTATTTTCTTCATTCTTCCAAAGAAGATCCCATTAATTATATGAATGAATTTAATAATGTAAATAAATATCCCTCATTCACAACCCGCTCGATTTTTCTGGATGTGATAAAAATCTGAAACCTGTGAAAAATCTACTCAATTTAAATATTTATTTTGACAGCTCATAAATAACTTTCTTAAATTATAAACAAAAAATAATCCATAAAACCAACAACAAAAAAAAACAAATTTAAACGATCTATAAAATACATTCAAAATTTGTTAGATCGAAAAAAATAACAACAACAATATAAAATATGTAAATAACCCGAAAATGCATAAAATTTGAATATCATTTCGAATTTTTGCTTCTTTTTTGTTTAAAACTCAAGAATCTTGAAGTTGTTGTTGTTTTGTATATAAAAAACTAACCTATGATACGCTCAAATAAATAAATACTCATTCGTAACGAAATGAAAATTAATTCAAAATTTTTTGTACCATCAAGAAACAAAAGGTCTATACAGTTTTTACAAAGTATCGTTCGATCGATCTGACAGTCAACACGAAATGAAAACGTAACGAATGAAGACGCAGCAGAATTTTCAAAACGACTTCGTAGTGTTTTCTTACAATCAAAAAATTTGTTGTAGGTACAATTTAATACAAAAACAACAACAAAACTTTAAAATCAGACTTTTTCTTCTGTAAAAAAAGAAAGCAGAATATAATAATGTTCAATTTGGAATTCTTAGAAAATGATTCAAACTAAATATAGCGCCCTACGCACTTTGAAATTAAGGAGAAGTTAGCCAAGCAACGGAGATGGAAATGGAGATTTAAAAATGTTAGATTCCAAATTATGCCAACATATCAAAAAGTTTCATGTCAATTTAAGAACATCCAGATAGATCTTTAAAATTGGAGTCTATAAAGATTAATAAAAACATAGAACTCTTCAAGTTTTTACGATAAAAATTTGGAATAGAATTCCAAATAACGCCGTAAGTAAAATTTCAAAATTACACAAACTTAAAAACATCCCAACTTAATTTTGGATCATAGAATACGGTAACATATTCCTTTTTGAAAAATTAGTTCAAAATCAAGAGATAATGCATTTTTAAATTTGTATTGTCTCGGAAGCTATTTTGATTCTATTCGATTTTTGATCTTCGATTTTGATGAAATTTTGTATATACAATCTTCTAGTTCATACAATTTTTTAATTTCTTTAAAATTTTAAATTTCGCTTTGGTTCGGATTTTATACCTGCCCAAAGTTAATCTTTTTCAAGAATTTTTTTCCAATACTTCCCAATATCGAATTAATATAGTCCGAGTGTTCAATCGTATATCATATTATAGCGCTAAATAGTTTCAATATTCAATATTTGATCTTTATATATATAAAATACAATAGTATATGTCTATTTAGTCCCCACATTCAACTTTGGATCGTATATAGTCACGATATACAATCATTGATCTTTATACAGTCCCAATATTCAAAAAAGACCTTTATCTAGTTCAATATTGAAACCTAGATCTTTATATAGTCTTTATATATATCCAATATACAAACGTAAGTCATTATATATGTATGTACAATATCTAATTTTTTAATATAAGATCTTTATATTCTTTATATAGTATATGGACTACCAATCGTCGATCTTAATATATCTTATCTTATCTTCTTAAACGAGCAATAATTGTATATATATATATATATGTATATATATATATATATATATATATATATATATAGAATGGCTATCTAACGATTTTGATAAAATTTGGACAGTGAGTATCTTTTTTGATGCATAAATCGAAGAAGAAGGTACTTTTGGAACCTTTGCCTCTAAGAGGGTAAAAACGAGTAAAACGGTGAAAAAATCGAAAACGCTATATCTCCTAAAGTAATAGGTATAGAAACAAAATTATAAAATACAAAATAAAATTTAAACAGCTATGAAAATAAGCGTACAGGTATTTGGTACTTTTTTGAAACTATGTTCGATAGGGGGTAAAAAAGGGTTAAAATAGTTTTTTTTGGTACCTTTTTAACCCACTCTTCTATTTTAAACTAAAGAATATAGAAAGAAACTGTGTACTGCAATCAATAGATGTGAAAGAAACATTAAACACGTGTTTGGTACTTTTTCGATTTTGGGGGCAAAATGGGCAAAAAAGGGATAAAATGATAACTCAACATCTGAAAAAGTAATATGAATAGGAACATTATGTTGACTGCGTTTTAATAAAATGTACCGAATTTAATTGGTACCAAAGAAGTACCAAATATCCATATGGAACTTTTTGAAATTAGGGGATAAAAAGGGGAAAAAATTAGTAATGTTATACCTTTTAAACAAATGAATATTTGCCTGTATGTGTGTTCTTTATAGAATAAAAAACTGTGAATTCGATCATGTTATGCTTTTTAGCGAAGATGTTGCGGATAAGCCGGCGAAGGTTTTTAAGTTAATAAGACTAATTCCCGACAGATGGCGCCACTAAAAATTACTAAAAAAAAATAATTAAATCGTAAACTGTACATTTGATCATGCTATGATCTTTAGCAAAGTTGTAGCGTATGAGCCGGCGAAGGCAGATGGCGCTACTGAAACTTACTCAAAGTCAATTTAATCGTAAGCTGTACATTTAATCATGCTACAATTTTTAGCAAAGTTGTTGCACATGAGCCGACGAAGGTTTCTTAGTTGGTATGAAGAAATTTTGACAGGTGGCGCCACTAATTTTTTTTAGCAAAGTTGTTGCGCATGAGTCGGCGGAGGTTTCTGTTGGTATGACCAATTTCCAAAATTATTAAAATCAGTTAAACTGTAAACTATGTATTGGTCGGACAAAATAAATAAAATAATTCACAAATAACTGAATATTTGTACAATGTCTCCTCTAAATTTATTTAAGTACTTTATAATATAAAATATATAAAAACTTTACAATTTGCTTCAAAATACTTATCATAAAGCTCAACCAGGTACTAATCTAATAAAGATCCATTATCAAAATTATATCTTCGCCAATCGAACATCTAATAATACATATTTATATAGACTTAATATTCAGTGGAAGAATTTTATATAGTCGAAATAATAAAGCCTAGATCTTTATATAGTCTCCATATCAAAACATAGATCTTTATATAATCCCAATATTCAATCGTAAATCAGTATATATAAATCAGCAATTTCTAATCGTCAATATCTACTAAATTGTAGTCCCAATATTAAAACCTAGATCTTTATAAAGTCCCAATATCCAATCGTAAATCTTTCTATAGTCCCAATAATCAAAAGAAGAACATTTTAGTCTTAGTATTAAAACCTAATCTTTATATTGTTCCAATATTCAATCGTAGATCTTTGTTTAGTCCAATTTCAGTCTTGAAACTTAATATAGTCTCTATTTTTATCGTAGATCTTTATAAAGTCCAAATTTTCAAACGCCTTTGTATGAGTATTGTCCCAATTTGTATACCCTTCACCACCATAGGTGGAAAGAGTATTATAAGTTTGTGCTGATGTATGTATCGCATAGAAATATTTGTCTTAGACCCACCTTTTAGTATACCAATAGGCTTAGAATCACTTTCTGAGTCGATTTAGCGATGTCCGTCAGTCCGTCCGTCTGGCTGGCTGGCTGGACCGCCATGTAAACCTTGTAATCAAACTACAGGTCGCAATTCTAAAGATAATTTGATGAAATTTGGCACAGATTTTTTGATAATGGGACCATGGCTATTGAAATTGGTCAAAATCGGTCCATATTGGCCACAAATATCAATATTTTTTCATGAAATTTTAAAATATACTGCTTATATAAACTAAAATCACTGTACCAAATTTCGTTGAAATCGGTCCACATTTGACCATAGCTCCCATACAAACTCTTCTTTAAAAACGCCCTAAATGAGACCAAAAATTACTAAAACGCTCGTAAATCTAAAGATAATGAAAATTTTGAGTTTATTTTTTGCATACATAATTTTTGTAACAACTGTAATCAATTTGCCAAATTTCGAAATAATCGGTCCACATTTGACCCTAGCTCTCATATAAGTCCAAATGACGGAAACAGGTTAAATATATAGGTTCTCAGAAAATGTTTGTATGATGGCAAAATTTAGCAAATATTTGTCTTTATACAGGAATAATAACACCTTTGACGTTAGTGGTGAAGGGTATCGTATGGTCGGGCTTGACCGACTATAGCGCTTTCTTACTTGTTAATAGTAGGTCATGATATAGTCCCAATTTTCATTTGTAGATCTTGTTATGATTTCAATATTTACTCTTAGATCTTTATATACTCGTAGTCTTGATTTTAAATTTTAAAATTTAGATTCAAATCGTTTCTTAAGTAAAATTTTTATTTTAATCATAATTTAAAAGTTCCTATCACAAAAATAAGATTTTAATAACTTTCGTACTTAAATCGGCATAACGATCAATCTCTTATCAAATATCCATTAAAAATATAAGAAACTTTACTCTGTCAGAGAAATATTATCGTGGGGTATTTGATCCAGCCATAAAGAATCTAACGATGACGTAGCAAATAAATACGTGAGTTTTTGTTGCTATTATGTAGTTTTTTTTTTCGTTGCGATCAAAATAAATTCGTGCATCGTGAAGAATGCAAAATAAACGATAATAAAAATAAATGAAAAGTTTTTTTTGTTTGTTTGTTTCCAAAACGAAAGCAATCAAACAAACAAACAGTTTCAAGCTTAAAAAAAAGTTGGCGATAGATAGCAAAAGTATTTCATGGCAGAGACTCTTAAAGTAACATACAGATACCCAAAGCACACACACACACACACACACACTTTCCTACCATAACAGCAAACAATCTTTTCAAACGATCGTTTCAGTTGTTCACTCATTTATTGTTTTTGTTGTTGTTCAGTTTGTGGCTTTTGCTCTGCGATCGCAAAGCTTTAGCTGTAAATTCGAAGTCATAAAACATTTCCAGTATTTGAGTGAGAAACTGGGTCAGCATGTCGCTTGATTCGTTACGAATTTGTGCTTTTTTTTTTCTTTAAATTTAAGACCTAACAAATATTTGTTGTGGTTGTTGTTGTTGCCGTCTCATAGAAAGTGAAAACGATTATGATGGTAGCAGCTGCTGCAGCAGAGCTTTAGCGGGCAGCACTATTTTAAATAATACATCACTGCCTTCATTGGTTGTTTAACTGCCACAACATAGCTTTTCGCTTGATCATTAGACAAGACGTTGACGATCAGGTCTCCATTGTGGAAGACCCATAGAAGTCGACGTAGCTCGTCGACGTTAGCGTTAATGAAAGAAATGAAAATGAAAACAAAAGAATGGTTTAACTTTTGTTGGAGCGAATATATATATTTTTTTGTAGACGATTAACGAATCACATAATACTTTTGCGTCTGCCATAACAATGAAGCTTTTTTCAGACTTTATATAGCGGTAAATTATCGGCTAAAGAAGAAGAAGAAAATAAACTTTTATTATCGCATACCTTATGTGTGTTGGTGTAAGTAATAGCATAAGCGTAGGTGGGTAAGGAGTTGATTTATATAAAGACTATATGGAGATCTTTTTTGGATATTGGGGCTATCTGAAGATCCACGTTTGAACAAAGGGACAATATAAAGATATACGTTTGAAAATCGGGACTATTTAAAGATCTAGATCTGAATGTCGGGACCCTATCAAGATCTACTTCGGATATTAAAACTATCCAAAGATCTACGATGGAATGTAATGGCTATATAAATTTCCACGATTGATTATTGGGACTATAAAAAAGATCTACGATCAAATATTGGGGCTTTAAAATGGTTATACAGTTGAACAACGGGTCGGTCTATATAGGGATCCATTAAGATCTGTATAAAGATCTTTGATTAAATAGGTATAAAGGCTATAGAAACCTTCGACTGAAATTAAGACTATATAAATCTATATGACGACAAATAGATCTACACGATTGAATATTAGGATATAAAAATCTACTATTGAATATTGGGAGTATATATATTTACATATAAAGATCTACGAATGAATATAGGGTCTATATAAAGATCTACGAATGAATATTGGGACTATACAAAAATCTTCTATTTAAAGATCTACGATCTAATATTGGGACTTTATTAAGAACTTCTATTTAATATTAAGTCTATATAAATACCTACTATTGAGTATTCAGATGTTATAAAGATCTAAGTTCATATATTGGGACTATAAACAGATCTACGATTGAATATTTGGACTAAATAAAGATCTGAGATCAAATATTGGGACTATTAAAAGATCAAATATTAAATTTTGGAACCATAAACAGACCTACGATTGAATATTTGGACTAAATAAAGATCTAAGGTAAAATATTGGGACTATATAAAGATCTAAGGTCAAATATTAGGACTATATTAATTTCTACTTTTGAATATATGGATTAAATGAAAATCTAAGGTCAAATATTGGGACTGTATAAAGATCTACTTTTGAATATTTGGACTAAATGAAGATCTAAGGTCAAATATTCAGATCTAAGATCAAATATGGGGAATATATAAATTTCTTCGATTAAATATTTGGACTAAATGAAGATCTAAGGTCAAATATTGGGACTATAAAAATATATTAGCGGAAATATTTGGAATATATAAAGATCTACGATTAAATATTAGGACTATAAAAAGATCTTGGATCAAATATTTGGAATATATAAAGATCTACGATTAAATATTGGGACTATATAAGAATCTACGATTAAATATATCGAATATATAAAGATCTACAATTATATATTGGGACTATATAAGAATCTACGATTAAATATTTGGAATATATGAAGATCTACAATTGAATATTGGGACTATATAAGAATGTACGATTGTATTTTGGAACTTAATGAAGATATAAGGTCAAATATTGGGACTGTATAAAGATCTAAGGTCAATCATTGGGACTATATAAAGATCTGCATTTGAATATTTGGACTAAATGAAGATCTAAGATCAAATATTGGGACTATAAAAAGATCTTAGATCAAATATTTGGAATATATAAAGATTTACGATAGAATATTGCGACTATATAAGAATCTACGATTAAATATTTCGAATATATAAAGATCTACGATATATTGGGACTATATAAGAATCTACGATTAAATATTTGGAATGTATGAAGATCTACAATTGAATATTGGGACTATATAAGAATCTACGATTGAATACTGGGACTTAATGAAGATATATGGTCAAATATTGGGACTGTATAAAGATCTAAGATCAAATATTGGGACTATATAAAGATCTATGGTCAAATATTGGGACTATGTAAAGATCTAAGGTCAAATATTAGGACTATATAAATTTCTACTTTTGAATATTTGGATTAAATGAAGATCTAAGGTCAAATATTGGGACTATATAAAGATATATTTTTGAATATTTGCACTAAAAGAAGATCTGAGGTCAAATATTGGGACTATATGAAGATCTAAGGTCAAATATTGGGAATATATAAATTTCTTCGATTAAATATTTGGACTAAATGAAGATCTAATGTCAAATATTGGGACTATAAAAAGATTTTAAGTCAAATATTTGGAATATATAAAGATCTACGATTAAATATTGGGACTATAATAAGATCTTAGATCAAATATTTGTAATATATAAAGATCTACGATTAAAAATTGGGACTATATAAGAATCTACTATCAAATATTTGGAATATATAAAGATCTACGATTAAATATTGGGACTATAATAAGATCTTAGATCAAATATTTGTAATATATAAAGATCTACGATTAAAAATTGGGACTATATAAGAATCTACTATCAAATATTTGGAATATATAAAGATCTACGATTAAATATTGGGACTATATAAGAATCTACGATTAAATATTTGGAATATATGAAGATCTACAATTGAGAATCTACGATTGAATATTGGGACTTAATGAAGATATAAGATCAAATATTGGGACTGTATAAAGATCTAAGGTCAATCATTGTTACTATATAAAGATCTACATTTGAATATTTGGACTAAATGAAGATCTAAGATCAAATATTGGGACTATATAAAGATCTAAGGTCAAATATTGGGACTATATAAAGATCTAAGGCCAAATATTGGGACTTTATAAAGATCTAATGTTAAATATTCAGACTATGTAAGAATATCGGATTAAATATTTAGACTATATAAGGATATACGATTGTTTATTGGGACTTTGTAAAGATCCACGTTAAAAAACCAGGACTATATAAAGATCGATAGAGTATTACGGCAACGATCAAATATTGATCCTATATAAAAATCTACGTTTTAATATTAAATCTTGATAAAGATAGACAATAAAGTATTAAGACTTTAAAAAGACCTGTTATTACATAGTAGGACTTCTTATATAAAGATCTGATTGAGTATTTGGACTATATAAAGATCTACGATTGATTTTGGTACGTTTTCAAAGAGAAGTATCACTCAGGCAAATACTGCCTCTCTGAAGAGAGGATAGAAGAGAAATGAATGGTTTTGAAAAGAAGTGATAAAGCTTCTTTTATTATTAAACACTGTACACTTTAACTTTCACGTTACGTAACATATTACGTAACGCTCTTAGGGGTGAAGAGGTTATGATTTCTGTTATGGTAGAGGTATTCTGTACGCGCATTTCTATTTAAATGTATTACACAGGGGGGAAGGGTTAAAAATCAGCCAAAATGGCGTTACGTAATAGCTCGTCATGTCTATTATTATCACAGTTGCGCCATTTATTGTTTTTTTTTTGGCTTTTTGGTTCTGCAGCCAATTCTATTTATTTTACATCGGCGGCGTATTATTACTAAAGGCATATCGCTAATGGAGGATTTACGATTTAATATTTGGACTTTATTGAATAGAAAAAATTTATTGAATAGAAAAAATTTAAAATTGATTTCAATGAAAATCTAGAATAGTAAATTGGACCCTTTAGGTATCTCCCATTGTAGGGGCTTAAAACAATATGACAGGATCTACTAACACACATTAACAACTCTAAGATATTTTTCATAAAAATTCCATCAAAATACCTTTATTCATATTAATTTATTTAAACTAATTATACCAAATATTAATCATCAATACAAATATTTTCAACAAAAAAAAAAAAAACATTTCTAACGGTTAAAACTGACATTTTTAAAAATGAATAAATTATGATGTAATATTGACTAAAATTAATAATTTCGCTTAATAATGAAATTAAAAAAACTAAACCATTCGAATATTTAAAAGAGTAGAGTTTTAATTAAGTGGATTTTGAAAAGAAAAAATGATAAATGGGTTTTAAAATCTATTAAATTTTATTGTTGGGGGCTAATGAATAATTGATTTTTAAGCAAATCTCCAACAAAAATCACTTGATTGTTTGTTTAAATTTGTAGCAAGTTTTTTTTCCAAAATTTTTTTTAAAGTGATAACGATAATAAGATCAGTGAATGTATACGATCATTAATTCTTTTTAAGCTTTTGTGTCCATTAGTAAATTTCCATTTTATTTTGAATATTTTTTTTTTTTTTTTTTTTGAGACCAAATACCAAAAATTCAAATGAGTCTTTTCGTCTTTCTTTTATGTATTCCAAAATCGTTTTCTTTTAATTTATAAGTTATTTTTTTTATCATATACTAGTATTAAATTATGCGGCCTTGAAAGTGAAAAGATGTCACACTTTCGCTTTTTTTTCGTTTCCAAAAAAAAAGAAACCCAAAAATACAGTTTTTTTTTTATAAATAAAATAAATATTTGTAGTTTTCATTGTATTTGTTGGTATTATTTATTGATTTTAGTTTGGAATAATAAAAAAAACTAAATAAATTTAATAAACTCAAAACTAACCAAAATAAAGTCGTACTATATTCGATTTCTGTTGTTTTTGTTCGGACGTGCTACGCATGCGCAATACAAGAATTGTAAATCGAACTAAAATATAAAACATTTTGGACTTATTAAATTTGTTTTAAGAAGAACTAAAAAAACAGGTACAACAAACAATTTATTAGCCACCGGAATTTTGGTACCCTATAAACTTTTAAAGCATTTAGAGGTACCTTTAAGAAATCACGTAGTTAAAATTTTCGCACGATATCTAGAAATTTTTAAAATATTGGTACTACATAAAGATCCACGATTAAATAAAGGGACTATATAAAGATCCACGATTAAATAAAGGGACAAAAGATCCACGATTAAATAAAGGGACTATATAAAGATCCACGATTTAATAAAGGGACTATATAAAGATCCACGATTAAATAAAGGGACTATATAAAGATCCACGATTAAATAAAGGGACTATATAAAGATCCACGATTAAATAAAGGGACTATATAAAGATCCACGATTAAATAAAGGGACTATATAAAGATCCACGATTAAATAAAAGGACTATATAAAGATCCACGATTAAATAAAGGGACTATATAAAGATCCACGATTAAACAAAAGGACTATATAAAGATCCACGATTAAATAAAGGGACTATATAAAGATCCACAACTAAATAAAGGGACTATATAAAGATCCACGATTAAATAAAGGGACTATATAAAGATCCACAACTAAATAAAGGGACTATATAAAGATCCACGATTAAATAAAGGAACTATATAAAAATCCACGATTAAATAAAGGGACTATATAAAGATCCACAACTAAATAAAGGGACTATATAAAGATCCACGATTAAATAAAGGAACTATATAAAAATCCACGATTAAATAAAGGGACTATATAAAGATCCACGATTAAATAATAGGACTATATAAAGATCCACGATTAAATAAAGGGACTATATAAAGATCCACGATTAAATAAAGGGACTATATAAAGATCCACGATTAAATAAAGGGACTATATAAAGATCCACGATTAAATAAAGGGACTATATAAAGATCCACGATTAAATAAAGGGACTATATAAAGATCCACGATTAAATAAAAGGACTATATAAAGATCCACGATTAAATAAAGGGACTATATAAAGATCCACAACTAAATAAAGGGACTATATAAAGATCCACGATTAAATAAAGGGACTATATAAAGATCCACGAATAAAAAATGGGACTATATAAAGATCTCCGATTGAAAAATAAAGATCCACGATTAAATAAAGGGACTATATAAAGATCCACGATTAAATAAAGGGACTATATAAAGATCCACGATTAAATAAAGGGACTATATAAAGATCCACGATTAAATAAAGAAACTATATAAAGATCTGCGATTGAAAAATGGGACTATATAAAGATCCACGATTAAAAAATGGGACTATATAAAGATCTGCGATTGAAAAATGGGACTATATAAAGATCCACGATTAAAAAATGGGACTATATAAAGATCCACGATTAAAAAATGGGACTATAAAAAGATTCACGATTAAAAACTGGGACTATATGAAGATCCACGATTAAAAAATGGGACTATATAAAGATCCACGATTAAAAAATGGGACTATATAAAGATCCACGATTAAAAAATGGGACTATAAAAGATCCACGATTAAAAAATGGGACTATATAAATTTCCACGATTAAAAAATTAGACTATATAAAGATTTACGATTAAAAAATGGGACTACATAAAGATCCACGATTAAAAAATTGGTCTATATAAAGATCCACGATTAAAAAATGGGACTATATGAAGATTTACGATTAAAAATTGGAACTACAAAAGATCTATGATAAGAAATGGGACTCTATAAAGATTTACGATTAGAAAATGGGACCATATAAAGATCCACGATTAAAAAATGGGACTATATAAAGATCCACGATTAAAAATGGGACTATTTTAAGATCTTAGATTGAACAATGGGACTCTATAAAGATCTACGATTTAATAACGGGACTACCATTATAAAGTCCCGTTATTCGGGACAATATATGTATAACGATTACGATATAATAGGACAATATAAAGATCTATGAGTATGTAATGGGACTATATAACGATCGACGAATTAATAATGAGACTTTAATAAGATCTACGACTTACTAATGGGGCGATATAAAGATCTATGATTGAATTATAAGGTTTTATAAAGATCTACTATTGAATAATGGGACAACATTAAGATCTTCGAGTAATGGAACTATATAAAAAACTTAATAATGAAACTATATTAAGATCTACGACTAAAAATGGGACTATATCAAGATCCGCTTTTGAATAATTTGACTATATAAAGATCTACTATTGAATAACGGGACCATATAAAGATATACGATAGAATATTGGACCACATTGATGCTCAAATTGTTACTAATACATACATACATACATGATTACCATGACATTCCAATTGGAACAAGGGGTATTTCTCTCAGACAATGAGCAGCATCCGATTCTATTAGACCCATTGAAAGGGACCTACGTTTTAACTCCGGCTTCGAATGGCAAATGCATTAGTTAGAGAAGTTTTACATAGCCTAATACTCAATAAACCAGTGTCTAGCTGAGTTGTAAGGTGAACCGCTTTTTTGTTTGAAAATTTATTTTTTTCAAGTGGGTCTGCCAGGGGATCGAACTAGGGACCCCTGGTATGGTAGGCGGATGACTAACCTGCTATATCACTAATATTAATATTGATTGTAGTACTTATATTAATATTAAAACTGATAATAATGCTTTTACTAGAAATAGTACTGATACAAATACTGATACTTATATTGATGCTCAAATTGTTACTAATACTGATACTAATATTAATTCCAATATTGATACTTTTATTGATACTAATACTGATGCTTATAGTAATACTGATACCAATACCGAAATTAAGTAGATCTAAATATGTTCCAATTTTATAAATCCAATTTATAGGGTACCAGCAGTTACTAATGTTAACTGAAAACCAAGTTAAAACATGACTGACGATTTTTCATGAAATCCAAAACGAACGCATAAATCTTTTTGTTAGATAGTTATATTACCTATAACGACCTATCTGTACCTTAAACAGATTTAATAGACTAAATTGTTATAGTTTTGTTATAGTTCATTTAAACACAAATGCAAAACAATTCAATTAAATTTAAATACTTTTTGCATTCGACCACAAACAAATATTTCCATCCACAACAAAATAAAATGAAGACGAAATTGTCGAAATAAAAAAATCATGTAAAAATGCTCGCATTTACGACTACAAGTCGAATTTTGATGAGACTTTTTTATATTGTCACGCAATCATTAAAAATGACTGAACGACTGTGACCGAATGAATAAATGACTGAATGACTGAGCAAACGACTTCTGTCTGTGTGAATGTGACCAATTTAATGAAAGAAAAATAATCGTTAAAAAAGAAGTACAAGAGCCCATTTGAATTTTATTTCGGTTAATTGGTATAATTCACAAACATTGTAATAGTTTTTGGAAAAATGAAACGACCAGGTGACATGATTTTTTTGATTTGGATTTGAATTTTATTGTATTACGGACTTAGACAAAAACAAAGACGCGGGCTAAGACACAAACTAAGACATAGTCTAAGACATAGACTAAGACATAGGCTAACCATAGATTAAGACATAGACTAAGACCTAGACTAAAACACAGGCTAAGACATAGACTAAGACATAGACTAAGACATAGACTAAGACATAGACTAAGACATAGACTAAGACATAGACTAAGACATAGACTAAGACATAGACTAAGACATAGACTAAGACATAGACTAAGACTTAGACTAAGACATAGACTAAGACATAGACTAAGACATAGACTAAAACATAGACTAAGACATAGACTAAGACATAGACTAAGACATAGACTAAGACATAGACTAAGACATAGACTAAGACATAGACTAAGACATAGACTAAGATATAGACTAAGACATAGACTAAGACATAGACTAAGACATAGACTAAGACATAGACTAAGACATAGACTAAGACATAGACTAAGACATAGACTAAGACATAGACTAAGACATAGACTAAGACATAGACTAAGACATAGACTAAGACACAGAATAAGACATAGATTAAGATATAGACTAAGACATAGACTAAGTCATAGACTAAGACATAGACTAAGACATAGACTAAGACATAGACTAAGACATAGACTAAGACATAGACTAAGACATAGACTAAGATATAGACTAAGACATAGACTAAACATAGACTAAGACATAGACTAAGACATAGACTAAGACATAGACTAAGACATAGACTAAGACATAGACTAAGACATAGACTAAGACATAGACTAAGACATAGACTAAGACATAGACTAAGACATAGACTAAGACATAGACTAAGACATAGACTAAGACATAGACTAAGACATAGACTAAGACATAGACTAAGACATAGACTAAGACATAGATTAAGACATAGGCTAAGACATAGACTAAGACATAGATTAAGACATAGACTAAGACATAGACTAAGACATAGACTAAGACATAGATTAAGACATAGACTAAGACATAGATTAAGACATAGACTAAGACATAGACTAAGACATAGACTAAGACATAGACTAAGACATAGACTAAGACATAGACTAAGACATAGGCTAAGACATAGACTAAGGCACAGACTAAGATATAGACTAAGACATAGACTAAGACATAGACTAAGACATAGACTAAGACATAGACTAAGACATAGACTAAGACATAGACTAAGACATAGACTAAGACATAGACTAAGATATAGACTAAGACATAGACTAAGACATAGACTAAGACATAGACTAAGACATAGACTAAGACACAGACTAAGACATAGACTAAGACATAGACTAAGACATAGACTAAGACATAGACTAAGACATAGGCTAACCATAGATTAAGACATAGACTAAGACCTAGACTAAAACACAGGCTAAGACATAGACTAAGACATAGACTAAGACATAGACTAAGACATAGACTAAGACATAGACTAAGACATAGACTAAGACATAGACTAAGACATAGACTAAGACATAGACTAAGACATAGACTAAGACATAGACTAAGACATAGACTAAGACATAGACTAAGACATAGACTAAGACATAGACTAAGACATAGACTAAGACATAGACTAAGACATAGACTAAGACATAGACTAAGACATAGACTAAGACATAGACTAAGACATAGACTAAGACATAGACTAAGACATAGACTAAGACATAGACTAAGACATAGGCTAAGACATAGACTAAGACATAGACTAAGACATAGACTAAGACATAGACTAAGACATAGACTAAGACATAGACTAAGACATAGACTAAGACATAGGTTAAGACATAGACTAAGACATAGACTAAGACATAGACTAAGACATAGACTAAGACATAGGTTAAGACATAGACTACGACATAGATTAAGACATAGACTAAGACATAGACTAAGACATAGATTAAGACATAGACTAAGACATAGACTTATAGCCAATTTTCACGATGCGACATGTCCCCTGAAACATTTTGACGTTTTCTTTTGGTGTCCCTTCGTGTTTCAAGATGCGTTTACATTATACTTTTTTTGTTGAAACAATGAGGGGACATTTTGACGTTTAATTGTCTATTGCAGTAGTGCCAGATGAATATATTTTTCACCGACACTCGGATGTGATCGCTAAAGTGGGGATACATTTTTTTTCAGAATTCGCTAATGAATAATATATAATTAATTTTTAATTGTATTTGTTTTATAGAATATTATTTTAATTTAATTATGTAGAATTAACCATATGATAGAAAAAATATATTGTATGACATTTAAAAATAGGTAACCCTGGGATATTGTTTTTTACTTGCTCCAAATTGAATTCAATTACTCAAGAGATAATAAAAAAAGTAAAGATGTCAGATTTAAATAATGATGAATATTTTGAAGAAATTTTGGATCTTATTGAGCCAAATAATATCGCAAATAAAAAAATTAAAAAGGAATGACTTAAACCATGAAGGTTAGAGCGAAATCAACACAGGATATTCTTGTTTTTTGATAAAAGAGCTATCTTTAGACTCTTCGTAATTTTTTTAATTATTTATGAATGGATGCAAATATTTTTATAGCTCATTCACATTGAGCTCGAAAACTAGTTAGAGTAGTTTTCACCTTAAAACAATATTGAAAACTTTAGTTTTCAATGAAAGCTATTAAAATACCGATACAACACTGAGTTCATACCAATTATTACAACTCTATGTAAGAAAAATGAAAATATTAAAAATAAATGTCAGTTTAAAATAAAATATAAAAATTTAATTTAAAAATTTCTGAAAAAACATTATGAAGTGATGAAAAAGTGATTATTTTATTGTTTTTTGATGCAATTTAATGTTCCAAAATATTTTATGTTATATATATGTATGTATATATGAGCCTTAAACCAAGGCTCATATATACAGGTTAACGCATGGCTACAACAAATACAACAAGCCAAAAACAACATAGATTTTGTTGTTGGATAATAAGTTTTTTAATGCCAAAATTTAAAACAATAATTCGACAATTCAGAATTACAACAATAATTTGACAATAAATAGAAAACTATAAAAAATTTTTGAACTAGAACAAATTTTGAAAAACAACTGAAATGTTCACAAATATTTTTTTAATTCTGATTCTTTTGTTTTATGTTTTATTTTCGTTTTTTTTTATTGTTTTGTTTTTTGTTTACTGTTTTAGTAATTTTCTTATTGTATTATTTCATTACACATTATTACCATCCCCATAATTGTTTGTGGTAGAAATTTTGTAAGACTGGTAGCACTGTTCGAATATCAATAACATGATTACGAAAGAGAAGAAAAAGAAACGTCAATTTGTCCCATGAAAACTCGTTTCGTGGGTCTTTGCTACCCCCACAGGCAACACTCTTCCCCTGACCAACAAGCTCTTGTTTCGTGCAACATTTTCAGGGGACATGTCGCCTCGTGAGAATGGGCTATTAGACATAGACTAAGACATGGAGTAACCATAGACTTACTGTTACTATTACCAATACTACAGTTTTAATTAATACAAATAGTGATACTTATACAAATACTGATACAAATAAAGAAGAAGATACCAATACGAATATTAAAATTTATAATGATATTAGTGCTGACACTAATACTGATGCTTATACTTAAATTTATATTTATACTAATACTGTTATAACTCTAATACTACACTAATAATGATGCTTTAAAAATACTCATTCTTATAATATTACCAACATTTTTAATACTGAAATTAATACTGATACTTATACTAAGAATGATATTAATTCTAATATGTAGTTATTCAGATATTAATACTGATACTAGTACTGATTGTATTACTGATACTGAAGCTATACTGATACTAGTACTTCTGTTATCCTTGACTCCCAGTGGAGCATAGGGCCTCAGATACTAGTACTAACTTATACTAATAATTGACTAAGGCATAGGCTAAATTATAGAAATAAGGCGTTTATTCAAACATAATCATAAAAAATCATCAAAAAATTTACCGTTATATAATTTTAATAATAAAACAATTACAAACGTTAAATAATTTTGCATAATCCGTTGATTCATGCTTATATTTTTTTTTTTGTTTTTGTTCATTTTTCAATTTTAACATTTTAATTACTTTAGCCTAAATAACAATTAAATAATGTTTAAATTCAAAACGTTAAAAGTTAATAAAAGACACTCACTCACTCAGTCCAAACAAAAACCTTTCATTCATGGGGGGATTTAAGCAAAAAAAAAGTTTTAGAAAATGAAAATTAATCTTTCGACTTTTTTTTCTGTGTTTCTCTATTTTAAGTAACCGATTATGTAAGTGGCCTAAAGATTATAACAAAAAATAATGTTAAATTAACTTGTAACAATGGAGACATTCAATTAAAAGTCATACAAAACGAAAAAAAAGTTAAAAGTTTTAAAGTTAAGACAAAGCGAAAAGAGAGTAATTAACGGATCTACGTCTGAATTTGGTCTGTAATTACCGAAAAAAGACTTTTACTGGGTTAAAATAAAACACACACGCACTAACTAACATGGAAATAAATTAAATAAAACTTAACTTAAAGTCAGGTTATTAATTTTGGCAAGAAATTGTTATAATCAACATAAATCATACATATAAGGGGAATAAGGGAATATGAGGAGACATTGGTCTAATCTAAATCTAAATATATACAAACTAAGTCTGATTAGCTGTTTCGGAAACTTAATGATTCTGAATCTTTTTCTATAACCCAGTGTTTTCCTCAGTAGATATCTATTGTGGGGCTGAAGTCTCCACTCTTCCCTCTTGATTGAAAAAGATTTTCCAAGACTCATATACTATAAGTATGTTATTGTACATGGTTAAATGATTTTAAAAATCACAGTTAAGTAGACCAAAAAACTTATATGTATTTCTATAATTATATAGATGTACTCGGATAACTGACGTTAAGACTTATTCATATTTAACTCTAGCCGACAGACGGACAGACAGACATACTTTACGACTTCGGCTCTTTCTATCTGGATGAAATGTGAGTTAGTAAGACAAGCAGCCGCTAAGTAATAGTACTAGTAATAGATATTAGCGTAACTTTTATTTTTTTTTTATTTTCTAGCTCTAGATAAATAAAATATTACAGTTAATATTAGTTTATTTTTTTTCGTATATTATTTTCAGTGCATAACAATTATGAAATATTTTTTTTTTTTTGATATGAAAATAAAAAGTAAAAACTAAAAGAAAAAGTGTAAAAATTTATTAAAACATAAAAAGGAAAATGACTAGAGTTTTTGGATTTGAAGATTTTATTTTTTCAATTACGTCTTCATAAGTGTAACACGTGGTGGCTTGAAATTTCAATTTAATGGTGACTAAACCCAGTAATTAAACTGTAAAATGGGGTTAAAGTTTTTCCATTTTTTTTAGATGAACTATTCAAATGAAAGTAAAAGTATTTCAAATTTTAAATTAAAACATTATTTTGAAAGTCTAAAAAAAGATTTTGAAAATTGTTCATGCTACCTAATTAGTCATGTAACACAAATGCTATTAAAATTAATACTAGTTCCAAAAATAATACCAATTAGAATAATAACTCTAAAACTAATGCCCAAGCTAGTCCTAATAAGAATAATAATACTAAAAATCAATATCGATACAAAATTTAACACCAATACAAATACCAGTAATTGTGCTATTGCTACTATTTATTCTAATACTAGTACTAATAATAGTTTAAATACTAAAACTACTGCTAGTAATAATACTAAGACTAATAATAATATTAATACTAATGCTAGTACTAATTATAATACTGATACTTATACTAATAATGACTCTTATACTGATACAAATACTGATAGTAATACTAATACTAATAATGTTGCTAATACTAATATTGATACCAATACTGATACCAGTACTCACACCGATGCTTATACTTATAATAACACTGACATCATTACTGGTACAAATACTTATTATATATAATAATACTTACATATACAAAATACTTGAGGCCCTATGCTCCACTGGGAGTCAAGGATAACAGAAGAAGAAGAATACAAAATACTACTAATACTTATACTAATCATGTTGCAAATACTGATGCTAGTACTCACACTGATAATAATACTTAAACAAATACTGATGGTATAATAATAATAATAATAATAATAATAATAATAATAATAATAATAATAATAATAATAATAATAATAATAATAATAATAATAATAATAATAATACTATAATAATACTTATACTAATAATGATACTTATTATGATATTAATACTGAAACTAAATAAGAATATAATTCTGATAGTGATACTTAAAATGATATTAGTTCTAATACAAAAACTAATATTAATATACTTATTCCATGTCTTAGTTTATATCTTAATCTTAATTTCAAGAATGTGTTTTTTTATATTTTTCTCTATCTTAGTCTATTTGTTAGTCTATGCCTTAATCTATGTCTTTGTCTATGTCTTAGTCTATGTCTTAGTCTATGGGTTAGTCTATGTCTTAGTCTATGTCTTAGTCTATTTCTTAGTCTATTTCTTAGTATATGTCTTAGTCTATGTCTTAGTCTATGTCTTAGTCTATGTCTTAGTCTATGTCTTAATCTATGTCTTAGTCTATGTCTTAGTCTATGTCTTAGTCTATGTCTTAGTCTATGTCTTAGTCTATGTCTTAGTCTATGTCTTAGTCTATGTCTTAGTCTATGTCTTAGGCTATGTCTTAGTCTATGTCTTAGTCTATGTCTTAGTCTATGTCTTAGTCTTAGTCTATGTCTTAGTCTATGTCTTAGTCTATGTCTTAGTCTATGTCTTAGTCTATGTCTTAGTCTATGTCTTAGTCTTAGTCTATGTCTTAGTCTATGTCTTAGTCTATGTCTTAGTCTATGTCTTAGTCTATGTCTTAGTCTATGTCTTAGTCTATGTCTTAGTCTATGTCTTAGTCTATGTCTTAGTCTATGTCTTAGTCTATGTCTTAGTCTATGTCTTAGTCTATGTCTTAGTCTATGTCTTAGTCTATGTCTTAGTCTATGTCTTAGTCTATGTCTTAGTCTATGTCTTGGTCTATGTCTTAGTCTATGTCTTAGTCTATGTCTTAGTCTATGTCTTAGTCTATGTCTTAGTCTATGTCTTAGTCTATGTCTTAGTCTATGTCTTAGTCTATGTCTTAGTCTATGTCTTAGTCTATGTCTTAGTCTATATCTTAGTCTATGTCTTAGTCTATGTCTTAGTCTATGTCTTAGTCTATGTCTTAGTCTATGTCTTAGTCTATGTCTTAGTCTATGTCTTAGTCTATGTCTTAGTCTATGTCTTAGTCTATGTCTTAGTCTATGTCTTAGTCTATGTCTTAGTCTATGTCTTAGTCTATGTCTTAGTCTATGTCTTAGTCTATGTCTTAGTCTATGTCTTAGTCTATGTCTTAGTCTATGTCTTAGTCTATGTCTTAGTCTATGTCTTAGTCTATGTCTTAGTCTATGTCTTAGTCTATGTCTTAGTCTATGTCTTAGTCTATGTCTTAGTCTATGTCTTAGTCTATGTCTTAGTCTATGTCTTAGTCTATGTCTTAGTCTATGTCTTAGTCTATGTCTTAGTCTATGTCTTAGTCTATGTCTTAGTCTATGTCTTAGTCTATGTCTTAGTCTATGTCTTAGTCTATGTCTTAGTCTATGTCTTAGTCTATGTCTTAGTCTATGTCTTAGTCTATGTCTTAGTCTATGTCTTAGTCTATGTCTTAGTCTATGTCTTAGTCTATGTCTTAGTCTATGTCTTAGTCTATGTCTTAGTCTATGTCTTAGTCTATGTCTTAGTTTTTGTCTTAGTCTATGTCTTAGTCTATGTCTTAGTCTATGTCTTAGTCTATGTCTATGTCTTAGTCTATGTCTTAGTCTATGTCTTAGTCTATGTCTATGTCTTAGTCTATGTCTTAGTCTATGTCTTAGTCTATGTCTTAGTCTATGTCTTAGTCTATGTCTTAGTCTATGTCTTAGTCTATGTCTTAGTCTATGTCTTAGTCTATGTCTTAGTCTATGTCTTAGTCTATGTCTTAGTCTATGTCTTAGTCTATGTCTTAGTCTATGTCTTAGTCTATGTCTTAGTCTATGTCTTAGTCTATGTCTTAGTCTATGTCTTAGTCTATGTCTTAGTCTATGTCTTAGTCTATGTCTTAGTCTATGTCTTAGTCTATGTCTTAGTCTATGTCTTAGTCTATGTCTTAGTCTATGTCTTAGTCTATGTCTTAGTCTATGTCTTAGTCTATGTCTTAGTCTATGTCTTAGTCTATGTCTTAGTTTTTGTCTTAGTCTATGTCTTAGTCTATGTCTTAGTCTATGTCTTAGTCTATGTCTATGTCTTAGTCTATGTCTTAGTCTATGTCTTAGTCTATGTCTTAGTCTATGTCTTAGTCTATGTCTTAGTCTATGTCTTAGTCTATGTCTTAGTCTATGTCTTAGTCTATGTCTTAGTCTATGTCTTAGTCTATGTCTTAGTCTATGTCTTAGTCTATGTCTTAGTCTATGTCTTAGTCTATGTCTTAGTCTATGTCTTAGTCTATGTCTTAGTCTATGTCTTAGTCTATGTCTTAGTCTATGTCTTAGTCTATGTCTTAGTCTATGTCTTAGTCTATGTCTTAGTCTATGTCTTAGTCTATGTCTTAGTCTATGTCTTAGTCTATGTCTTAGTCTATGTCTTAGTCTATGTCTTAGTCTATGTCTTAGTTTATGTCTTAGTCTATGGGTTAGTCTATGTCTTAGTCTATGTCTTAGTCTATGTCTTAGTCTTAGTCTATGTCTTAGTCTATGTCTTAGTCTATGTCTTAGTCTATGTCTTAGTCTATGTCTTAGTCTATGTCTTAGTCTATGTCTTAGTCTATGTCTTAGTCTATGTCTTAGTCTATGTCTTAGTCTATGTCTTAGTCTTAGTCTATGTCTTAGTCTATGTCTTAGTCTATGTCTTAGTCTATGTCTTAGTCTATGTCTTAGTCTATGTCTTAGTCTATGTCTTAGTCTATGTCTTAGTCTATGTCTTAGTCTATGTCTTAGTCTATGTCTTAGTCTATGTCTTAGTCTATGTCTTAGTCTATGTCTTAGTCTATGTCTTAGTCTATGTCTTAGTCTATGTCTTAGTCTATGTCTTAGTCTATGTCTTAGTCTATGTCTTAGTCTATGTCTTAGTCTATGTCTTAGTCTATGTCTTGTCTATGTCTTAGTCTATGTCTTAGTCTATGTCTTAGTCTATGTCTTAGTCTATGTCTTAGTCTATGTCTTAGTCTATGTCTTAGTCTATGTCTTAGTCTATGTCTTAGTCTATGTCTTAGTCTATGTCTTAGTCTATGTCTTAGTCTATGTCTTAGTCTATGTCTTAGTCTATGTCTTAGTCTATGTCTTAGTCTATGTCTTAGTCTATGTCTTAGTCTATGTCTTAGTCTATGTCTTAGTCTATGTCTTAGTCTATGTCTTAGTCTATGTCTTAGTCTATGTCTTAGTCTATGTCTTAGTATATGTCTTAGTCTATGTCTTAGTCTATGTCTTAGTCTATGTCTTAGATTTTGTCTTAGTCTATGTCTTAGTCTATGTCTTATTCTATGTCTTAGTCTATGTCTTAGTATATATCTTAGTCTATGTCTTAGTCTATGTCTTAGTCTATGTCTTAGTCTATGTCTTAGTCTATGTCTTAGTCTATGTCTTAGTCTATGTCTTAGTCTATGTCTTAGTCTATGTCTTAGTCTATGTCTTAGTCTATGTCTTAGTCTATGTCTTAGTCTATGTCTTAGTCTATGTCTTAGTCTATGTCTTAGTCTATGTCTTAGTCTATGTCTTAGTCTATGTCTTAGTCTATGTCTTAGTCTATGTCTTAGTCTATGTCTTAGTCTATGTCTTAGTCTATGTCTTAGTCTATGTCTTAGTCTATGTCTTAGTCTATTTCTTAGTCTATGTCTTAGTCTATGTCCTAGTCTATGTTTTAGTCTATGTCTTTTTCTATATGTTAGTCCATGTCTTAGTCTATGCCTTAGTTGATATCTAAGTCAAGGTTTTTGACTTATTTTAACACATTTTATTTGGTTTATGTCTGGGCTAACAATTTTTTATAATTTTTATTTTTACATTAAATGTGACATATCTTGTAAAATATTGCCTGACATTAAAGGGTTAAGTAGTTTATATTAGCCAGAATTTTCCCATTGATTTAAATGTTAAATTTTTTTTTAAATTTAGGTTATTTTCCAAATTACATCAACGATCTTGATTTTCTATTATTACAATAAATTTTTCTATTATTTTCAAACTTAGCAAATCTCTAGGAAAAAAAGTGCAATTTTTGTCTGGAAATGTCAAATTAAGCAAAAGAAAAAAATTGAAAATTACCAAAATAATAGTAAAACATAGTTCAAGAGTGAAGGTTTTAGTAATTTTTCTAACTCCTCCAAGAAACCGTAAATAAATCTTATTTTGTTTCCAGTTATGAAAATAAAAAAAAAACAGATTTTAGTTAAAGTTCATTTAGATTAGGATGGCAATCGATCAAATGCAGCCGGAGTTAAACCAACAAAAAGAAAACAACGTTTTTTTTTCTATAGTAACCATTTGAGCCAAGTTAATAAATAAACTAAGACTTAATACTAGTAGTAAAACAAATTTACTATTAATACATTTTAACAGTTAAGTCGATTCTATTAAACAAAATGCCTTTCACTTTCGTTGCCACCAGCAAAATTATATAAAAAAAAATTTAAACAAAAAAAAAATAATGAAAAATATCTAACAAATGGAAAACAAAGAATGCTTTAATCCAGCATAAAAAATCAAGTTAACAACTTGGTCGGTCTATTGCGGACTTGTTGGTTTTTGTGCCATGTTACTTTGTCTTTAACCCAAACCCCCCCTCCAAATTTCCTTCACTGCCATCAAAAGCAACGAAGAGTACTATTTTTTTTCCTTTTGTATTTTTGGCAATTTAAATAAAATACGATTTTGATCTTGACTGTTAAAAAAAAATACGAATTTAATGAAAATCTGACTTTTCGATTTATTTAAGAATTACAAATACGACTTCGGAAAATTTTAACTTTAGGGGAAAAGATTCCAACAATTAAGATAGTGGAAAATTGATTTGTTTCAAAAAAAATGGCCTATAGAAAATTTAAATGTCTAGTAGAGACACAAACCAGGCCAATATATATACTCTAGTGGTACTACTATTAGCACCGATATTAATACCAGTTTTATACTAGAATTAGTACCAAAATTGTTACAAGTATTATTACTAGTGTATATAAAAGTCTTAGTTCTAATATTAGTATAAGTAAAAGTACTAATATTGCTACTGATACTAGTAATGATACTAATATTGATATTAATGCTAATACTAAAGCTTATACAAATATTGTGATATTATAGCGATACTAATATAAATACTTAAACTGATACTAATACAAATACCGGCACAAATGCTGAGACTTGTATTCATTGCGGTACTAGTATTGATAATATTACCGATATTAAAGCTGGTACTAATACTGATGATATTACCGTTACTCATATTAATGCTGTTACTGATAATTCTGATACATATACTAATAAAAAATACTTAAACCGATACTATTCCAAATACCGATACTATAGCTGTCATTGATATTAACCCTGCAGTAAATGCCGTCAGAGAAACAATACTGTTTTGCTATTGACAATGTCTCCAGTACTACTTGCCTATTTTGCCCCATCCAATGTTATCTACTATTGACATTTAACATTTAGAGTTCCTACGAAATCTACCAGGAGACATTACCACTATTTACTTAGTATTGACTTTGTAGTTCTTTTGGTCCAAATGGAGACATTGGGATCAAATCGGGGCCTATTGATATACATATATGTTGACACATTCGTTGACAATGTCACCAGATATATACTAGAATAGTTGTCTCTATATATTCACTATTTCAGTACTGAACTAAAATTGGGGACATTTGAATTGATGTTACACAAAGTGTTGACATGGAGACACATGATCCCAGTTTTACTACAGGGAATGTAGACACTAATACTATTACTGACACTAATAGTAATATTGATACTAATACAGATATTAATACTGATACTAACATTTATAGTAAGACTGATACTGAACTAAAATCAATACTAATACCGATACTGATGTTCAGACTGATACAATTACTGACATTTATTGTCAGTAATTGTAAAACTGACACTAAGACTAATATTATTAAGTACAAGTATTGCTACTAATATTAGTATTAGTAATAAAACCAGCATTCGTATAAATAATAGAATTTGTATTAGTATAAGTACCTGTACTAATTTAAGATCATGATCTTTTACTAATGCTATGACTAAGTTTTTGACTCAGCCGATGTCTATACTTGAACAGGATCCTCTCTGCTTCCTGAACGTCTTAATATATTTTTCTCCTATTTAAGAAAGGTCTATGATGTCATCGAATATCTGCAATATTGAACTGAAAACCTAGGGTTAAATATGGACCGATTATCTCGAAATTTGGCAAATTGATTACAGTTATTACAAAAATTATGTTTGCAAAAAATAATCTTAAATTTCGCATTATCTTCAGATTTACGAGCGTTTTAGTGATTTTTGTCTCATTTAGTGACTTTTGACAGAAGAGTTTGTATGGGAGCTATGGTCAAATGTGGATTGATTTCAACGAAATTTGGTACAGTGATTTTAGTTTACATAAGCAGTATTTGTTCAAAATTTCATGAAAAAATATTGATATTTGTGGCCAATATATGAATTCCGGGAAGTGGGACCTATGGGAGGTACCATAAATAATGGACCGATATTGACGAATTTCAATAGCCATGGTCCCATTATCAACAAATAATCTGTGCCTAATTTCATCAAATTATCTTTAGAATTGCGACCTGTAGTTTGATTACAAGGTTTACATGGGGGTCCAGCCAGCCAGTCAGACGGACGAATATCGCCAAATATTTCTATGCGTTACATACATCAGCACAAACTTATAATACCGTTTCCACCTATGGTGGTGAAGGGTATAAAAATGACTTGACTGGGGTTCGAACCCAGGCTCAATATGATATGATATGCTTAGTAGTCAGCCAACTAAGCCACAGCATCTTGAAAACTAGATAATATAAAATTCATAATTAGCAGGTTTAAGAAATCTTATCTTAATGTTTAAACGTATAACTTCAGAATAAAAGGGTTCGATGGGTTCGAAAGGCAAAATTTATAAGAGCTGCAAGGTATACGGATCAAGTGATACTAGTTAACACTAACTAATTTTGATTTTATTTATTCGATCTTTTCAATTGTTCAATTTTAAGAAATTAGTAACTGGTAGCAAGTGCCTGGAGAGCTACTGGATCTTTGTGAGGATGAGATACTTTCAAATTCCTATTGGGTATTTAAACCCATTTTAAATCTTTTCTTCTGACAGTCAAACCTAACAATCAAACATCTTTTAAAATGCAAAATGAAACAAAGTAAAATAAATTATTTTGCAATTAAACATTAAACTTTGAAAAGCTAAGAAAAATCTCAAAACCTAACAGCCACCTAAACCCAGACCTACCACAAATCCAAACAAAAAACCCCAAAAAATCAACTCCAGTTTTAAATGAAAAAAAAAATTCTACAGTGTTTGGTCGTTTGTTGCAGTCGAAATGGTGTTAGGAGTCTAACCGAAACTCAGTGGGTGACATGAGATTTTGACATTTGATTAGAGGCTGTCAAATTTGACACTGTTTTCTTTTAATTGTCAACATCAAATGTTCAAAAGCAAAAAAAGTTGAAGTTTGGGTTTTGTAATTGAAATTCAATGAATTTGTTAAAATATTCCTTTAAGTTTTTTTTTTATTAAGTTTTAGGTAATTTTATTCGAAAAACCAAAAACTTTATTTGACAGTATTGGATGTTTGAGTTTGTATTGGAGAGAGAATTTAGGTTAAGTACTGTCACCATGACAGTTGACAATTGTAAACTAAGTTTAAAATTTTAACATCACAAAACCAGTAACTACTACTTATTTATGTTACTTGTATGTACTTTATTAAAAAAAAAAATTCAAACTTTTTTTCTTGTTGATTTAACTTTACAATCACGTAGTTTTATTTTTTATGTTTATCTTGATATGACTCGATTTTTTTTAAATTTTATTTAAAAAAAAAATATATTTGTTGTTTATTTTTTTACAACAATTTCAAACTTAAACCGCCCACCTGAAAAAAAGACATCGTCAAAGACAAAATTATATTTAAAGAAAACAAACAAACAAAAACGGCATAAAGATGAAATAAAAAAGGTTCTGCAGCTGTTTTGACACGATTACACTTCAAACATCATGTCATGTTTGATGGATGCATTTTTTTTTTTTTGACTTCATGTGAGATATTTGCTAAAATACGGGGTCTAGAAGTATTTTAAAGTTAAAGTCAAAATTAGAATTTAAAAAGGAATTAACAATTTTCGATTTTTGAAATGAAAATTATAAAAAATTTAAACAGTCATATCTTTGCAACAGCGCCATCTATCAATTCATTTTATAAGCACAAAAATACTCTAAACCTTGAAGAACATGTTCTGTAAATTTCACTTAAAACGATTCAGTGGTTCATCCATAATTCGAAAAGTAACACAAGTTCAAACATTTTTATTGTAAACACTCCGGTTCACTTATTTAAAGGCACTTAAACTATCATATTTAACAGCCTCTATCTTTGGCAATTTTTAACCGATTGCAGAATTTTTAAACGGATATCTTGATATCTTGAGATATAAAACATATCTTGACAATTGTGGTTTCCTAACTTAAAACCTATTTTTGAGCAATTTATAAAAAGGTCCAATAATGTGGCACTTTAACTTATTTTATAACAAAAAAGTTTTTCTTTTCTTTGCTCCGATCATGGAATCAGGCCCAGAGGGCGAAGCCAAGCGGCTCGAAGCCGGCGCCGAGTCGCCGGCGGGAGAATTTTTCGATAGTCAGCCGCCGCCGAAAGAACCGTCTCGTGTCGGCTTAAATTTCAAGCCGAAATATTTTAATTTTTAGATAAATATATTTTTTAATACTTAATTTTTTTAATAAGACTTGTTTTTTATATTTAATAAGAAGATACATAAAAGTATTATCAACTTAATCTTTCATTTAAAGCTCGATTTTTGTACGCGAGAATATGAGGGCAGGTTAAAAAGTGTATAATACTGGCAACTCGTGTTACTACCCTCAATTTTTGTTAATTCGGCAATGCAGAAAATATCAATCTTTTTATATTCGTTTTAAAGCCGGCGCACAACCGCCGCTGGTCCATTTTTCTCCAGCCGCCGCTGACAATTTGTAGTCGGCTTCGCGCTCTGATCAGGCCTGTCGTTTTCATGATGTCCTTGGCCATTTAACAGTCCAAAACTTGCAATTTCTTATTATTTTATAAACATTACAAAAAAAAATGATTTTTGAAATAAAAACTAAACGATGCACAATGGGATGGTGAACAAAAATAATGAAATAAGCATGTAACTTCTAAAAATTTAAGCCGATTTTAAAATAACTTTAGACGAATATAGTAGAAGTATTGGGGAGCCCTACTCGGACTCATAAAACATTAAAAGATTTTGGATTAGAAAAATTATTTATAAATATATTTTAATGAAAATTTTTGATGATATAAAACTTTTTAGGCAAATTAAATACAAAAATAAAAACAAAACATTTTTCATAAAAGAAATCCCAGAATTCCTAAAAAGATTTAAAAAATTTTCAAAAATAAACGATGCATAGTGGGATGGTAGGCTAAAATAACAAAAATAAGTAAGTAATTTTTAGTCGGATATAGTAGAAGTATTAAGAACCTCAAGTTTTGAACCTAGAGAGCCTAGCTTTTTCTGAGACGACGCCATCGTCCCTTAAATTAGGGCACCTCGGATTTACAAATCATAAAACATTAATAGATTTTGGAAAATTATTTATACATATATTTTAATGAAAATTTTCGATGGTATACAACTTTTTAAGCCCAAAAATACAAAAATTAAAAAAAAATATTTTTCATAACAAAAATCCCAGAATTCCTAAAAATATTTCAAAAATTCCCAAAAACGGGTATTTTAAGGTTTTTTGCTCCAGTTGCTGGCCCACTTTCAGAACGACAAGGTACTTTTGAAATATAATTAAAAACACTTTGGTCCCTAGAAATTAGTTAAAATTTGTTTTACAGCTCTCGTGCTTTTAGAGGGTATAAGGATCAAAATTGAAATTTCCCTAAATAATAGGTCTAATTCGATAGACTCTGGCAATAACACCGAATAAACAAGAAGTCATTTTGTAACTTAGTTATTAACTTTGTGAAGTTTTCTTTTAGAAAATTATAAATATGTTTTATGTACTTAAAGAAATTTTTTAAATAACTAAAAAACCATAAAAATACTTTTTACACCACCCCCCCCCCCCCCCCAAAAAAAAAAAGGGAAAAATAGTTTTTTTTTTGGAAATATTAAATTTAAGCACTTATAACTTTTTACATAGCAAAGCTTTAAAGAAACTTTTTACTTGTAAAATATTTACAATTTTGTTCTTTTTTAAGAAAACTTTAAATCAAGAAAATCGGTTTATATATAGATCAGTTAGTAGTAAAAAATCGGTGCAGTATGGCACAAAAATGGAAAATTTAAATTTTTAAAGTCGAATATCTTTAAAACTATAAGAGATAGGAGATGTATGTCGAGAGATTTTTCGTAGATATTGACCTAAGTATTTGTTATATAGTATGATTCTTCAAATCGGTTTGGAAATGACAATTATATACCGCTTTAAGTGATTTAAGAGTCCTAGGTGTCCTATTTCGGGGGCCGATTGCGCCGCCCCAGTAAAAGCTAGGCTTTTGTAGATCTTGATCTTAGTATTTGTTATATATTATGAATCTTCAAATCGTTTGGGAAATGACAATTATATATCGCTTTAAGTGATTTATGACTCCGAGGTGCCCTACATTACGGGACGACTGCACCGCTTTAGTAAAAGCTAGGCTTTCCAGGTTCAAAACTTAAGCTCCCCAACACCTCTACTATATTCAGCTAAAATTATTTTAATATAGGCTTTACGGCTTAGAAGTTACAGACTTATTTCCATTATTTTTGTCCACCTTCCCATTGTGCAATGGCATATTTTTCTAATTTTGGGACAATCTTCTTAAAATTTCGACATAATTTTAATTTGGATTCATTGCACTTTTAAATCATTTACCGGTCTTCGGTTCAAATAATAAATATGTTCCCAATTTAACCACTTTTTAAAACCTTCTCAAAATCATCAAAAATTTCAACTCAATTTAAATGCGCTTCAATGAATTGCTATTTAATGTCTATCAACATGGTTATTAAAAAAAGCCGTTATAAATTAACGGTATAAATTTTCAGAATTAAAAAAATTCAAATTAAATTTGTATTAACCAAAGATCAGCAAAAAACGACTATAAACTAGTAAATAGTTGATTAAAATTGATCATGTAAAACCCTACAGCTCGAGGGTAATGTGGATTAGTTGGTTGGCAAATCAACTACTAAGCCTAAGACATCAAATTCTGCTTGGGTTCGAGCCCCAGTCATGGCTGCATCAAAAATTAATTCATTGCAATATTAACAGTAATAACACGCCATCGATATAAAAAACATAAAGTACTAGGTCGTTTTACTCACTATTAATTTGTGGCTTAATATGCAAATATAAGCATATAAATTATATACTGATACAAAGCTTAGGCTTCAGGCTTTCATTTGATAAAACTTTGGCCTTCTAGGTATCTATTATCAAAAGTTATATCCTACCAAAAAATTCAAAAAATTCAAATTAAATTTGTATTAACAAAAACACAGCAAAAACTTCTCTAAAATAATAAACAATTGATTGAAACTGACCATGTAATACCCTACAGCTCGAGGGTAATGTGGCTTAGTTGGTTAGCAAGTCAACTACTAAGCCTAAGACATCAAAGTCTGCTTGATTTCGAGCCCCAGTCACGGCTGCATCAAAAATTAATTCATTTATATTTACATTACTACTCGTAACAGCAATAACAAGCCATCGATGTTGAACAAATAAAGTACTAGGTCTTTTTACTTATTAATAATTTGGGGCTTAATATGCAAATATAAGCAGATAACTTAAAAAGTGATATAAAGCTTAGACTTCAGGCTTTTATTTGATATAAATTTGGCCTTCTAGGTATCTATTATCAAAAGTTATATCCAACCAAAAAAATTGAAAAAATTCAAAAACCTCTATAAAATAGTAAATAATTTATTAAAACTGATTTCGTAATACCCTACAGCTCGATGATAATGTGGCTTAGTTGGTTAGAAAGTCAACTGCTAAGCCTAAGACATCAAATTCTGCTTGGGTTCGAGCCCCAGTCATGGCTACATCAATTTCAAAAATTAATTAAATAATTTATAATTGATTTTAAAGAAACAAAGTACTAGGTCGTATCACTCATTATTAGTTTCAGGCTTAATATGCAAATATAAGCAAATAACTTATATACTGATGTAAAGAAGAGACTTCAGGCTTTTATTTGATATAACTTTGGCGTTATAGGTTTTCATTATTAAAAGTTATAACCTAAGACATCAAATTCTGCTTTGGTTCGAGAGCCAGTCACAGCTACATCATTTTCAAAAATTAATTAAATAATTTGTATTTGAATTATTAACAGCAATAAAAAGCCATCGATATTAAATAAATAAAGTACTGGGTCGTTTTACTCATTATTAGCTTGAGGCTCAATCTGCAAATATAAGCAGATAGCTTATATATTGATGTAAAGCTTAGACTTCAGGCTTTTATTTGATATAAATTTGGCCTTTTAGGTTTTCATTATCAAAAGTTATATCCTGCCAAAAAATTAAAAAAAAATCAAATTAAATTTGTATAAACCAAAGAGCAGCAAAAAACCTCTATAAAATAGTAAATAATTTATTGAATCTGATTTCGTAATACCCTACAGCTCGAGGGTAATGTGGATTAGTTGGTTGGCAAGTCAACTACTAAGCCTAAGACATCAAATTCTGCTTGGGTTCGAGCCCCAGTCACGGTTTTATCAAAAATTAATTAATTTATGTATATTTACATTATTAACAGCAATAACAAGCTATCGATGTTAAATAAATGAAGTATTGGGTCGTTTTACTCATTATTAGTTTGAGGCTCAATATGCAAATATAAGCAGATAGCTTGTATATTGATGTAAAGCTTAGACTTCAGGCTTTTATTTGATATAACTTTGGCCTTATCGGTTTTCGTTATCAAAAGTTAGGATATATAAATTCGAGAAAATTTTAATTCTTTATAAAACCAACAAAAAAAGTCTTAAAAATGAAATTAAAATTAATTCTGCATACAATTATGTAGGGTACAAAAACAAAATTGTTGATTATTAAACATCAAATTAAATAAATATCAACAATATTAACAAAACATCAACTGAAAGCAATTACAACTTAAAGAAATACCCTCAAAAAATATCTAATTTGTAAACTATAGACAAAAAATCAACAAAGTAATCAAAAGATTATGAATTCAATACAATATTAAAACGTCATCAACAACAAAGATTTGGCATGTCAAATGTGCCAAAAATAATAAAAAAAAATCTGAAGACTCCAAAAACAAAATATGGCACAAAATCGTAAAAATAAAAGCTGATTAAAAATACAGCAAAATTACATACCCAGCTACCAAAAAAAAACAAAAATACCAGCATAAATATTTAGATACAAGTAAACAAGACAAGTCTCAAGCTTTGGAAAAAAGATGATAATCATAAGTTGATAAACAAGCGGGACAATCCCCCTCAAGCTTCGGCACTAAACAATTTTACCAACACTCTTTGGATCAATGTATATGTGAGTATCTGCAGCTTTTTGTGATGTTCCACTTCTCTAACTGAAGATCTAAATATTCCATGTGTTTGTTGTTAAAAGATTGCCTAATACCACAACAACTTTATAACGGTATTATGACTTATCTTTATAGAAACCGGAACTTAAACCGATCATTTTAAAACTAAAAAGTTGCCATCTTTGTAAAACTTTGTTGTTGCTTTTCCTGTTTTACTTTAATATCTTGTTTTTAAAGATGATTTAACTTTTTTTTTCTCCTCTATTTGAATTATATTTGTCTTAAACAAAAAAGAGAAATTTTATATTTTCCTCTTCCTCTTTTCGAATTCACCGACTTTTGTTAGTCATAATCTCAAATTTTTCGTAAAATTCAATTTCAAGTTTATCTTTCTTTTTTCTTCCAACCATAAAAAGGAAAAAACTATCTCTGTTAGTCATTTCTTCTTTCGTGAAACCATGAAATACAAGAAACCAAAATTGTTAATCAAAATAAAATTGAAGAAATTATGTATTTCAAAGTCTTTGTCTTGACCTTGGACTTACAAACCAACTTTACATGAAACCAAAGAGAAGAAAACACAAAAAAAGAAAGAAAGACTTGCTTTGTTCACCCATTAGCCAGAAGACAAGAAAGACGGGGGCTTTAGGAGAAAGCATTCACTCAAAACTCTTTTAGTCATTTAGCTAGAGATAGTCAGTCAGCTTTGCGAAGCTTCACTAACAAGACAGAGATTTCGAAGTCTGAAATCGTTGTTGGGGGATTATATTCAGAAAATTTGTTTAAACAAAACTTTTTTCAATAACGATTTACAAAACTGAACTTATGTCAAATTAAAGGCTAAAGCATCAGCTTTCCGACAGTATAAAAATTATATGCATATATTTGCATATTTTGCCTTAATCGACATGATATTAATTTTATAAAATTTTAAAAAATTACCAAAATGTTACAGTATCATAGAATTATAATTTGTCTAAGTCTATGTCTTGGTCTATGTCTTAAATTTTTAATTTTTTTTATAAAATTTTGATATAAAAATAGAAAATTTTCGAAAATTTTTTTTAAAAATCAGTCAAATTTTGAAAAAAATTTTAATTTTCGAAAAATTTCCCATAAAAGTTTTTTAATGTTAGAAAAATTTCCCATAAAAATTGTCAATTTTCGAAAAATTTCCTAAAAAAAAATTATCAATTTTAGAAAAACTGCCTCTAGAAATTGTAACATTTCGAAAAATTTCCCATAAAAATTAATCAATGTTCAAAAATTTCCTAAAAAAAATTGTAAGCTTTCGAAAAAAAATCCTAGAAAAATTGTCAATTTTCGAAAAATTTCCTATAAAAAGTAAATTTTGGAAAAATTTCTTATAAATAATCAATTATCGAAGAGTTTCCTATAAAAAATCAAACATAGAAAAGTTTCCTATAAAAAGTCATTTTTTAAAAAATTTCCTATAAAAAGTCAATTTTTGAAAAATTTCCTATAAAAAGTCAATTTTTGAAAAATTTCCTATAAAAAGTCAATTTTTAAAAAATTTCCTATAAATGTCAATTTATTTAAAATTACCTAAAAAAGTAATTTTTTTAAAAATTACCTATAAAAATTTCCTATAAAAACTAAATTTTTGAATAAAAATCTTATAAATATCAAAGTATGAAAAGTTAATTTTGAAAAAAATTCCTGTAAATATTCGATTTTCGAAAAATTTGCTATAAATATTAAATTCTCCAAAAATTTCCTATAAATAGTAAATTTTCGAAAAATTTCCTATAAAAAGTCAATTTTGGAAAAATTTCCCATAAAAAGACAATTTTCTCACAATTTTCTAAGGTAAATTTTTGTGAATTTCCTATAAAAAGTAAATTTTTGAAAAATTTCCTATGAAAAGTAAATTATTGAAAAATTTCCTATAAAAACTAAATTTTTGAAAAATTTTCTATAAAATGTAAATATTCGGAAAATTTTCTATAAAAAATCAATTTTAGAAAAATTTCCTATAAAAATTAAATTTTCGAAAAATTTCCTATAAATAGTCAATTTTCGAAAAATTTTCTATAAAAAAACAATTTTTGAAAAATTTTCTATAAAAAGTCAATTTTTGAAAAATTTCCTACAAAAAGTCAATTTTTGAAAAATTTCCTATAAAAAGACAATTTTTGAAAAATTTCCTATAAAAAGTCAATTTTTGAAAAATTTCCTATAAAAAAACAAATTTTGAAAAATTTCCTATAAAAAGCCAATTTTTGAAAAATTTCCTATAAAAAGTCAATTTTTGAAAATTTACTATAAAAAGTCAATGTACGAAATTTTCCTATAAAAAATCAATTTACGAAAAATTTCCTATAAATAGTCAATTTTCAAAAAAATTTCCTAAAATTTATTAATTTTCGAAAAGTTTCCTAAAAAAAGTAAATTTTCGAAAAATTTCCTATAAAAAGTAAATTTTTGAAAAATTTTCTATAAAAAGTAAATTTTTGGAAAATTTCCTGGAAAAAGTTAATTTTCGAAAAAATTTCCCATAAAAAGTAAATTTTCGAAAAATTTCCTAAAAGTTATCAATTTTTGAAAAATTTCTTAAAAATTATTAGAAAAAGTTAATTTTCGAAAAATTTCCTTACATAGTCACATATCGTAAAATTTCCTATAAAAAACCGATTTTCGAAAAATTTTCTATAAATAGTCAATTTTCGAAAAATTCCTATAAAAAGTCAATTTTCGAAAAATTTGCTATAAAAAGTTAATTTTCGAAAATTTTTTTATAAAAATTAAATTATCGAAAAATTTCGTTTAAAAAATCAATTTTTGAAAATTTACTATAAAAAGTCAATGTACGAAATTTTCCTATAAAAAGTCAATTTACGAAAAATTTCCTATAAATAGTCAATTTTCAAAAAAATTTCCTAAACTTTATTAATTTTCGAAAAAATTTCCCATAAAAAGTCAATTTTCGAAAAATTTCCTAAAAGTTATCAATTTTTGAAAAATTTCTTAAAAGTTATTAGAAAAAGTTAATTTTCGAAAAATTTCCTTACATAGTCACATAACGAAAAACTTCCTATAAAAAAAACCGATTTTCGAAAAATTTTCTTTAAAAAGCCAATTTTTAAAAATCCACTCTTTTATAGCTCTTTCTTTCTGTCTGCAAAGCATAAAATACTTTTAACTGCAAAAAAAGACTAAAACAAACCCACTTTTACTTTCATTGCAAATTACGTTGTATTCGTTTTGCCAATTATGTCAGCCCCTCAAACAAGCTACGAATGTCTGTCCCACCATTTGTCTATCGGGCTCTGTTGCCGTGCAAAACAGCTTCAAATTTACTTGTTTTGTTTTGCTATTACTATTTTCTTTTGCAAAAAAAAAGAAAAAAAAAAAGCGTCTATAAATTTTTTTTGCGCACGAAAAAATTTCCCATGAAAGCCGGCAAAACTTCTATTAAAGCGGTAGCGGCGGTAGTGACATAAGTCGCGTTTGCTTTCCTAGCGGAAATGATTATAATATTTTGTTGGCTAGAGAAGTTTTATTGGAAAATTTATGAGATTTCATAATGGGGCAATTTTATTAGGAGCTTTTGGAAGCCATTTGTATATGAATGTGTGCTTTGGAGCATAAGTAAGTTTTGAGGTTAAATGTGAAGGGGTTTATAGTATGTAAAATGGGGTGCTCTAAGCAGCGCAAGTACTAGTAGTTCTGCAAAATATAGTCATGCTGTTTAAAATTTTAAATTAAACTTTCTAATATATTTTAAGTTGGATCCTCACCACAGACGTTATTAACGAATTTCTTTAAAGTAAATCAAGGTTAAAGCTCTCTAGTATGAAGTCTCATAAAACGATCTTTGTTTAATAAAATTATCTTAATAATTCGAAATGACAGACATTCTTTTGTTATTATTCATTCAAAATTTCACACTTTACCTACAAAAGAAATTTGCCAAATTCCATTGAAAAAATATTTAGGCTAAGGTCATCCAAAAAGCTCGATAGCAGGTGCCGCTCCACCTTCACTATCAAAATTACTCCCTTTTTTCTAAAGTCATTGAAAACCCCTTTAGGCCATGATTTTAATCAAATAAATGATTTTTTTATTTTCTTTAAAAAATATCTCAAAATAGACATTAACAAGAAATTAACACTTTATTATGCGAAACGAATAAAAATTTTGATTCATAAATTGATCGCAAATTGAAATAGTACAAGTCTCGATCATCAATCATTCCCCCTAAATGAACTCAAAACCTTAAGTGTTCAATTAATAAACAAATAAATAATTATTTTTAAATCTCAAACAAATAAAAATTTATTACATTCAATTCAGATTTTGCACACTCATAGAAAATAGTGGGTATCGAAAATAGATCTGAACAGTGGGTAACAAAATCGGAAATTTTTCAAAAATTTCTTATTTTTATAAGAAATTTTTCAAAAATTTCTTATTTTTATAAGAAATTTTTAAAAAATTTCTTATTTTTGTAGGAAATTTTTCACAAATTTCTTATTTTTAAAGGAAATTTTTCAAAAATTTCTTATTTTTATAGGAAATTTTTCACAAATTTCTTATTTTTAAAGGAAATTTTTCAAAAATTTCTTATTTTTATAGGAAATTTTTCAAAAATTTCTTATTTTTATAGGAAATTTTTCAAAAATTTCTTATTTTTATAGGAAATTTTTCAAAAATTTCTTATTTTTATAGGAAATTTTTCAAAAATTTCTTATTTTTATAGGAAATTTTTCAAAAATTTCTTATTTTTATAGGAAATTTTTCAAAAATTTCTTATTTTTATAGGAAATTTTTCAAAAATTTCTTATTTTTATAGGAAATTTTTCAAAATTTTCTTATTTTTGTAGGAAATTTTTCAAAAATTTCTTATTTTTGTAGGAAATTTTTCAAAAATTTCTTATTTTTGTAGGAAATTTTTCAAAAATTTCTTATTTTTAAAGGAAATTTTTCAAAAATTTCTTATTTTTAAAGGAAATTTTTCAAAAATTTCTTATTTTTATAGGAAATTTTTCAAAAATTTCTTATTTTTATAGGAAAATTTTTCAAAAATTTTTTATTTTTATACAAAAAATCTTCAAAAAGTTCTTATTTTTATAGAAAATTTTTTATTTTTATAGAAAATTTTTCAAAAATTTTTCAAAAATTTCTTATTTTTATAGGAAAATTTTCAAAACTTTCTTATTTTTAAAGGAAAATTTTTCAAAAATTTCTTATTTTTATAGGAAATTTTTCAAAAATTTCTTATTTTTGTAGGAAATTTTTCAAAAATATCTTATTTTTAAAGGAAATTTTTAAAAAATGTCTTATTTTCATAGGAAATTTTTCAAAAATTTCTTATATTTAAAGGAAATTTTTCAAAAATTTCCTATTTTAATAGGAAATTTTTCAAAAATATCTTACAGTTATAGCAAATTTTTCACAAGTTTCTTATTTTTATTGAAAATTTTTGAAAAATTTCATATTTTTATAGGAAATTTCTAAAAAATGTCTTATTATTATAGGAAATTTTTCAAAAATTTCTTATTTTTAGAGGAAATTTTTCAAAAATTTACTATTTCAAAAAATTTCTTATATTTATAGGAAATTTTTCAAAAATTTCTTATTTTTAGAGGAAAATTATCAAAAATTTCTTATTTTTATAGGAAATTTTTAAAAAGTTTCTTAGTTTTATAGGAAATTTGTCAAAAATTACTTATTTTGATTGATAATTTTTCGAAATCTTATAACAGATTTTTTGAAAATTTACTATTTTAAGGAAATATTTCAGAAATTTACTATTTATTGGAAATTTTTTTAAAATTTAATATTTTTAGAGATTTTTTCAAAATTTATTTACTTATAGACATTTTTCGAAAATTGTCTTTATGTCTATTATTTTTCGAAAATTGTCTATCATCAAAAATTCTTCAAATGTCTCAGGAAAACCTTTTCAAACATTTATAGTTCCTTACAAATCTCTCAAGAATTGCTGAAATCTCGTTCAAAATTTGTATAGGGTCGTACTTTTTTAATCAATAAAATAAGCATCCAAATTGCCAAAAACCCTTTAAACACTTGCCAATTGATCTCCCGCTTTTAAATAGCTCTAACAAATCATGATCGAGCAATTTATTAACAAAGTGGACTTGCTTTTTACCTCATCAATTTCGATGCCAATAAATTGTTTACCTCACGGTTTGAAAGACGTCAATAATTGTTTTTCAATTTTATTTTTCTATAATTAAAAAAACACGTTTGCTGAGATTTTGTATATCGGCCGATATTTGTCTGTGACTAAAAATAAAAATGATTCAAAATAGGGAAATTTGGGACCAAGCAAACAAGTGGTTACATGTTTTCTAAAAATAGGAAAACATGTAGATTAACGTCATTACAACGCCCCCTTAGCAAAGACTTATCATATTTATTATAATAAAATATACGAACGCTAAACAAGATATCGGTGCAAAGTAAGATATTTCAGACCCTTTATCTCATTCTTTTAATATTTCTAATTGATTTAAAATTCTTTATTTAAAACTTTCTTATTAATAATTAATTTTTATTAATGAACCTATTTTTGCTTCTTCTTAATTTTAAACAAATACAAATTCTAATGAACCGATTTTATAGTTTTGGCACCTTATAGACACGCGTCTATACAACCAATTTATTTTCAAAATTAAATTTTAAAAAGACAAAAAAAACATGAAAAATATTCACATACAAGCAAAAATGAACATTGAAAAATTATTTTCATTCTAAACAGCGGATAGACACGATTCTTTAAGATATTAGAGGGCAGAGGTTCTTAACACACTTGTGGGATTCGAACTCAGCGAACAAAAGTCAATTTTTGAAAAATTTCCTATAAATATTAGATTTTTGAAAAATTTCCTATAAATTGTCAATTTTTGCAAAATTTCCTATAAATAGTCAATTTTCGAAAAATTTCCCATAAATCGACAATTTTTAAAAAATGTCCTATAAATGATCAATTTTCGAAAATTTTCCTATAAATAGTCAATTTTCCAAAAATTTCCTATAAATCGACAATTTTTGAAAAATTTCCTATAAATAGTCAATTTTCGAAAAATTTCCTATAAATCAACAATTTTCGAAAAATTTCCTATAAATCGACAATTTCCGAAAAATTTCCTATAAATCGACAATTTTTGAAAAATTTCCATAAATGGTTAATATTCAAAAAATTTTCATAAATATTAAATTTTCGAAAAATTTCCTATAAATAGTCAATTATCGAAAAATTCTATATAAATTATCAGTTTTCCAAAAAATTTCCAATAATTATAAATTTTTGAAAAAATTTCCTAGAAAAAGTTTCGAAAATTTTTCGAAAAGTTTCCTATTAATAGTTAATTTTCAAAAAAAATCCTAAAAATGGTGAATTTTCGAAAATTTTCCTATAAAAAGTGAATTTTCGAAAAATTTTCTATAATCGACAATTTTCGAAAATTTCCTATAAATAGACAATTTTCTAAAAATTTTCTATAAATAGTCAATTTTTGAAAAATTTGCTTTAAGTAGTCAATTTTCAAAAAAAAATTCTAGAAATAGTCAATTTCCTATAAACCGACAATTTTCCTATAAATAGTCAATTTTCAAAAAATTTCCTTTAGTCAATTTTCGAAAAATTTCTTCTAAATCGACAATTTTTTAAAATTTTCCTATAAATAGTCAATTTTCGAAAAATTTCCTATAAAAAGTCAATTTTCAAAAAATTTCCTGTAAATTGACAATTTTGGAAAAATTTCCTATAAATAGTCAATTTTCGAAAAATTTCCTATAAAAAGTCAATTTCCAAAAAAATTTCCTATAAATAGTCAATTTTCGAAAAATTTCCTATAAATAGTCAATTTTCGAAAAATTTCCTATAAATCGACAATTTTCAAAAAAAAATTTCCTATAGAAAATCAATATTCGAAAAATTTCCTATAAAAAATCAATATTCGAAAAATTTCCTATAAATTGTCAATTTTCGAAAAATTTCCTATAAATAGTCAATTTTCGAAAAATTTCCTATAAATAGTCAATTTTCGAAAAATTTCCTATAAATAGTCAATTTTCGAAAAATTTCCTATAAATAGTCAATTTTCAAAAAAATTCCTGTAAATTGACAATTTTGGAAAAAATTCCTATAAATAGTAAATTTTCGTAAATTTTTCTATAAATAGTCAATTTTGGAAAAATTTCCTATAAATAGTAAATTTTCGAAAAATTTCATAAAAATAGTCAATTTCCGAACAATTTCCTATAAATCGACAATTTTCAAAAAAAATTTCCTATAGAAAATCAATATTCGAAAAATTTCCTATAAAAAATCAATATTCGAAAAATTTCCTATAAATAGTCAATTTTCGAAAAATTTCCTATAAATAGTCAATTTTCGAAAATTTTCCTATAAATCGACAATTTACGAAAAAATTCTATAAAAAATCAATTTTCGAAAATTTTCCTAAAAAAAATCAATTTTCGAAAAATTTCCAATAAACAATAAATTTTTGAAAAATTTCCCATAAATAGTCAATTTTCGAAAAATTTCCTATAATAATATTGAATTTTAGAAAAATTTCCTTTAAAAAGACAATTTTCGAAAAATTTCGTCTCAATCGAAAATTTTTTTATAAATAGTATATTTTCAAAAAATTCCTATAAATAGTCAATTTATGAAAAATTTTCTTTAAGTAGTCAATTTTCGAAAAATTTCCTTAAAAATAGTAAATTTGCGAAAAATTTCATATAAATGGTATTTTCGAAAAATTTCCTCTTAATCCGCAATTTTTGAAAAATTTCCTATAAATCGACAATTTTTGAAAAATTTCCTGTAAATCGACCATTTTCGAAAAATTTCCTATAAATATACAATTTTCGTAAAATATCTTATAAATCGACAATTTTGCGAAAAATTTTCTCAAAATCTAAATTTTTTGAAAAATTTCCTCTAAATCGACAGTTTTCGAAAAATTTCCTTTAAATCGACAATTTTCGAAAAATTTTCTTTAAATCGAAAATTTTTGGTAAAATTTCTTATAAATAGTTAATTTTCGAAAAATTTTCCCCTTAATCGACAATTTTCGAAAAATTTCCTATAAATCGACAATTTTCGAAAAATCTCCTCTAAATCAACAATTTTCGAAAAATTTCCTCTAAATCGACAATTTTCGAAAAATTTCCTCTAAATATTCAAATTTCAAAAAATTTCCTCTAAATAGACAATTTTCGAAAAAAAAAAATCCTATAAATATTTAATAGATTTGGGAACATCTGATTTTATTTATAATCCACCACAACTAGCGGCTAAGAACCCAAGAATATTTGATTTAAAATTTTTTTGTTTGCCTTCTCATAACCATAACTATTCGTATTCACTCACTTTATCATTCATTTAAGATCTTAAATCCAATCAAAACACTTGTCCGTCTGTCTGTCTACACATGATTCCGTTAATCAGATCTCACCGTCAGACAAAGACCCAACAAAAAAATTTGATGTGCGATTTTGAATATTTGAATTTGTTTTTGATGAATTGATATTTAAGAATTTGAAATACAACAAACAAAAATACATTAAACAATTATTTTGCATTTGTTGTGGATGTTTTTGGTTTTTTTGCACGATCATCTCTGTTATGATCATCAAGAGGAGGAAGATGATGATGTTGAGCTATGGATCGATCGATGTTTTTTCAGTTTGATGCCAAAAAGTCTGGTAGCGTAAATTAAAACGTTTTTACGCTTTTTCGATTAATCTTGATCTTATATATAAAAAACTTTGTTTTTATGATTTGTTTTTGTTTTTTGGCATTTTATCGATCGTTTAAGATCACAAATCGCCAAACAAATTGAGAGGAAATAATTTATGAAAAAAATATAAATGAAAAATTATTAGATGGTAATTATCGATCGCAAATAAATTAGACAAAAGAATAAAATGAGTGTAAATGTTTAAAAATACAAAGCCTTTCGATTTGTATGCGATCAATTTTTTATCGGCCGTATTAAAGATAATGGGCAAAATGGGTTTTTGTTATATTTTATGCGAATTTTTACTGTCTCGAAGAAATTTGATGAAACTTAACTAAACTATAGACCAGATGTTGTCCTAGTCTAAAAATATGGATATCGATAAGCTCTATAGGGGGGCGTTATGATGACGTTTAACATGTTAAGTACCCCTATTTTTAGAAAACATGTAACCACTTGTTTGCTAGGTCCCAAAATTCCCCATTTTGAATCATCTCTATTTTTAATCACAGACAAATATCGGCCGATCTACATAATCTCTAGAAAAGCGTATTTTTATTTAATTATAGACAATTAAAATCGAAAAACAATTATTGACGTCTTTCAAACCGTGAGGTAAACAATTTATTGGCATCGAAATTGATGAGGTAAAAACCGAGACCACTTTGTTAAAAAAATTGCTCGATCATGATTTGTTAGAGCTATTTAAAAGTAGAAGATTAATTGGCAAATGTTTAAAGGGTTCTTGGCAATTAAAATATTTAGATTTCTGATGAGAAAAGTACGACCATATAAAAATTTTGAACAAAATCTTAGCAATTCTTGAGAGATTTGTAAGGAACTATAAATTTTTTAAAAGGTTTTCCTGAGACATTTGAAAAATGTTTGATGATTTTGTCTGGGAGATGGATGAGGTACTAAACAAAAGAGATAGGGGGTACTAAATCTATATAATAAAAATTTAAAAACGATTTCTGTTTCTTTCTGGATCAACTTTTGTTTCATTTCCATTGCGTAAATCCAGACTAAAGTATAGTGTGAATGAAATAAGTGGCACTTATAATTCTCATTTAGTTCAAGATTAGGTAGCTACATCAATTTGGTTTATAATAGCCCAAAGTCTTGTGAAAAAGTTATATTAGACCAAAATTTCTGAAATACTTTTTTTTTTTTTGGGAAAAATCTTTTTCAATGAAATTTTAAAATTTCTGTTAAAAAATAAAATTTTTTAGTAAAAAGTGGATTTTTTGAAAAAAAATTTAGTGAAAGTAAATTTTTGGGTATAAAATGAAATTTTTAAAGATTTGATAAAAAATGGAAATAGAATCTCGCTTCATGTATAGTTTAATTTTTCAAAAAATAAATTTGTGATAGAAATTAAAATTTTGGTTAAAATCGACACATTTTTTTAAAACTAATAAAAGTATCAAATTAAAGATTTCAATAAACAAATTCTAACAAAAAATTTTACATCATCAACACTTTTCAATTCTCCCCATCTTAAGTTAAATACAATAAATTTTTGATCAGATAAATCTTGAAATTTTGTCAATTAATTACGTTTCATATCAAATAAAAACAATCGATGACTCTAAAATCTTTTTTTAACAAAATCTACTAAAAATAAACATTGAAAACAATTTCATCTTATACTCCCCCCTGAGACCTAAAAGTCAATATTTACAGATTTTGAGCAAATTTTTTAAAGAAAAATTTGGCTCTTATTTTAAATCAAAGACGTCACTAAGACAAAATAAAAATTAGAAAAGAAAAAGTGAGAAAATGAAACAAATTTCTAAAATGAATCAAAAATTTTGAAAATAAATTTTCGAAAATAAAAATTGATTTACACCAAAAACAAAAAAATCTCATCATTTCTTTTTAGTATCTAAAGGTTTTGTATGGGCATTTTAAGTGGGTGTTAACAAATACTAAAGATTTAGAGATTTCCCTTTTCTTAGTTTTTTTCCCTAATTCCTATAAACGAATTTAAGTTGATTTTATAAATTAGACAGAAAAAACGTTTAAACATAGAGAAGAAGGTGTAAATTGCAGCGACCGCCAGATGACAATGATCGAACACAGCAAATAAACAGATTTAAGCATAAATAAGGCATTCAAAAACACTGAAAGAAATAAGTTAAAAAAATTTTTCAAAAATCGATTATTTAAAAAAATCGAAAATTGACTTTTTTAAAGGGAATTTTTCGAAAATTGGCTTTTTAATGGAAATTTTTCAAAAATTGACTATTTATAGGAAATTTTTCGAAAATTGAATATTTATAGGAAATTTTTCGAAAATTGAATATTTATAGGAAATTTTTCGAAAATTGACTATTTATAGGAAATTTTTCAAAAATTGACTATTTATAGGAAATTTTTCGAAAATTGACTATTTATAGGAAATTTTTTTGGAAATTGACTTTTTATAGGAAATTTTTCGAAAATTGACTATTTATAGGAAATTTTTCGAAAATTGACTGTTTATAGGAAATTTTTCGAAAATTTACTATTTTTAGGAAATTTTTCGAAAATTGACTATTTTTAGGAAATTTTTCGAAAATTGACTATTAATAAGAAATTTTTCGAAAATTGACTATTTATAGGAAATTTTTCGAAAATTGACTATTCAAAGGAAATTTTTCGAAAATTGACTATTTATAGGAAATTTTTCGAAAATTGACTATTAATAAGAAATTTTTCGAAAAGTGACTATTTATAGGAAATTTTTCGAAAATTGACTATTTATAGGAAATTTTTCGAAAATTGACTATTTATAGGAAATTTTTCAAAAATTGGCTATTTATAGGAAATTCTTCGAAAATTGACTATTTATAGGAAATTTTTCGAAAATTGACTATTTATAGGAAATTTTTCGAAAATTTACTATTTATAGGAAATTTTTCGTAAATTGACTATTTTTATAAGAAATTTTTCGAAAATTGACTATTTATAGGAAATTTTTCGAAAATTGACTATTTATAGGAAATTTTTCGAAAATTGGCTATTTATAGGAAATTTTTCGAAAATTGACTATTTATAGGAAATTTTTCGAAAATTTACTATTTATAGGAAATTTTTCGAAAATTGACTATTTATAGGAAATTTTTCGAAAATTGACTATTTATAGCAAATTTTTCGAAAATTGACTATTTATAGGAAATTTTTCGAAAATTGAATTTTTAAAGGAAATTTTTCAAAAATTGAATTTTTAAAGGAAATTTTTCAATAATTGTTTTTTAAAGGAAATTTTTCGAAAATTTACTATTTATAGGATATTTTTCGAAAATTGACTATTTATAGGAAATTTTTCGAAAATTTCCTTTTTATAGGAATTTTTTTCGAAAATTTACTATTTATAGGATATTTTTCGAAAATTGACTATTGGAAATTTTTCGAAAATTGAATATTTATAGGAAATTTTTCGAAAATTTAATATTTATAGGAAATTTTTCGAAAATTGACTATTTATAGGAAATTTTTCGAAAATTGGCTATTTATAGGAAATTTTTCGAAAATTGACTATTTATAGGAAATTTTTCGAAAATTGACTATTTATAGGAAATTTTTCGAAAATTTACTATTTATAGGAAATTTTTCGTAAATTGACTATTTTTATAAGAAATTTTTCGAAAATTGACTATTTATAGGAAATTTTTCGAAAATTGACTATTTATAGGAAATTTTTCGAAAATTGACTATTTATAGGAAATTTTTCGAAAATATACTATTTATAGGAAATTTTTCGTAAATTGACTATTTTTATAAGAAATTTTTCGAAAATTGACTATTTATAGGAAATTTTTCGAAAATTGACTATTTATAGGAAGTTTTTCGAAAATTGACTATTTATAGGAAATTTTTCGAAAATTGACTATTTATAGGAAATTTTTCGAAAATTGACTATTTATAGGAAATTTTTCGAAAATTGAATTTTTAAAGGAAATTTTTCAAAAATTGAATTTTTAAAGGAAATTTTTCAAAAATTGTTTTTTAAAGGAAATTTTTCGAAAATTTACTATTTATAGGATATTTTTCGAAAATTGACTATTTATAGGAAATTTTTCGAAAATTGAATTTTTAAAGGAAATTTTTCAAAAATTGAATTTTTAAAGGAAATTTTTCAAAAATTGTCTTTTAAAGAAAATTTTTCGAAAATTTACTATTTATAGGATATTTTTGAAAATTGACTATTTATAGGAAATTTTTCGAAAATTTCCTTTTTATAGGAAATTTTTCGAAAATTTACTATTTATAGGATATTTTTCGAAAATTGAATATTTATAGGAAATTTTTCGAAAATTTAATATTTATAGGAAATTTTCCGAAAATTGACTAATTAAAAGAAATTTGTCGAAAATTTTCTATTTATGGGAAATTTTTTGACAATTGACTATTTATAGGAAATTTTCAATAACTGACTATTTATAGGAAATTTTTTAAAAATTTACTTTTTATAAGAAATTTTATGAAAATTTAATTAAAATTATAAAAACTTACTTTTGATAGGAAATTTTTCGAAAATTGACTTTTATAAAAAAATTTTCGAAAATTGTTTATTCAGGAAATTTTGCAAAAATTGACTATTTATAGGAAATTTTTCAAAAATTGTTTTTTTTTATTAAATTTTCCCAAAATTGACTATTTATAAGAAATTTTTCGAAATGGACTATGTTTTAAGAAATTTTTCGGAAATTTCTCTCAGTGTCTTCTAAGCTTTAACTTAACAAATGTTCGACTGTTTATCCGTGTAATTTTGTCTGTTTATATTCTTCGATGTCTATCTTTTAAACGTTTTAACTAGATGCTCGCTCATTGTGTCTTTGGTACTTGTACCCAGGCACTATTTTTATGATTTATATTGTATTCTTTTTTAATTCTTGTTAAGATTTAACGATTGGATCGATGTTTCTTAGATTTTAATTGCATTTTATGTAATTTTAGCCTTGAGCATGATTTTTGTGCAGTTTAACATAAAAATGTTTTGATTATCTCTAAATATTTTGGGTTTTTAATTTTAGAAGCGAGAAGGTAACGTTGGGGAAGATATCGGAAAATATCTCATAGTCCACAGAGAGTAGTGTAAGAGATTATAGGCAGATATATAAAGAGATCGTAAATGTAAATCTTCTAAGTTTAAGGCCCTTGGAGTTATTTTATAGCTGATCATAATCGTTACTCCATAACTTTATTCGATAAGTTTGCTATATCTCCATGATTCCGCAGAATCCTATGTTGTTGTTTCATAGTCTTATACTTAGTTTATTGGGTACTAAAGTGATTCAATATAACTTGCATTTATTTGCGCTTTACTTCTTTTAATAGTTTCTAAATTTTCAGTTTTATAAAAATATTTTCATTCAAAACTTCAATCAGAAAATTTGTATATATTTTTGTAAATCCGCGGAATCCTATGTTTATATTTTAAACACTAATTCTATTGATGATTGACTCTGAAACAACAAAAAGAAGTTTGCGTTGACTTGCGCTTTATTTCTTTTAATAGGTCTCAATTTTTTTATTTTTTTTTATATGTTCATTTAGAAGTTTGATTAGAAAATTGGTATATATCTTAATGAATCCTTATAATCCCAAGCTAATATTTTAAAAATTTATTCTAAAAACGATCACTGTTGCAGTGCCTCAATATAGTCTGCCTTTACTTGCGTTTTACTTCCTTTAATAATTCTTAAACTTTTAGTTTTATTTTTAATTTTCCAAATTTAGTTAAATTTACTTAAACGTTTAGGCGTCGGAAGTCAGTTTTAAATCATATTTTATTTTTTTTTATATTTTTTTAAACAGTAAAAAATCTAACCACGATTAGCTCTAAGTATTTAAGGTGCATCTAGGGGAAATAGTAATATTTAAAAATTTTTTATTATTTAATTTTCTATATTTCTTTGTTCCCCCAAAAATAAAAGCTAACAATTAACCAAAAACCGCCAGTGGCTAAAGATTTTTTATGCTTAAACTTTAACAACTTTAGAAATCTATTAAGATTTTAATAGTTTTTTTCGTCTTTTGTCTTCTTTCAAATATAAAAAAAAACGCCTAAAAGGTTTAAATTTGACCACGTGAATTCTAATTTTAGTTTTCAAAAAAGCTTTTAACAATTTTCGCTCAAATTAAAATTCCCATGAGAAAATGAAAGTTTTTTCTTCTTAAACACCTTTTCTCAGCTTTTACTCTTTTTCACCCATTTATGGTCAACAGGTGTTAATGGTGGTCCATAATTATTTAATTTTTATTAGACCACCTCTTTTTTTAACATTCATGTCTTTTCTTTTGTATCAACGGAAATGGTGGCATTTTTGATAAGACTTTTCAAATAAATGAAATTAAATGAAAACTTAATATTGGACACTTTTTTATAGCGTGAAAAAGCTCAGCTGGAAGCTTTTGAAGAGTCATACTAGATACCACCCAACACGATCACATTCATCACTTTTTAACAGAAGTTCCCAGGGTGAGATTTAATTAATTATTACTTTTCAAATTATCAACACTCCATAAAGATAAAAGAGTGATAACTGATCTACATTAAGATATTCCATCGGAATTTTAACTATTTTAGATTAACGATGGAAAAGTTGACCAAAGGAAGACTTTTCTATAGAAAAGTTGACCAAAGGAAGACTTTTCTATAAAAAAGTTGACAAAAGGAAGTCTTTTCTATAGAAAAGTTGACCAAAGGAAGACTTTTCTATAGAAAAGGAAGACTTTTCTATAAGAAGACTTTTCTATAGAAAAGTTGACCAAAAGAAGACTTTTCTATAGAAAAGTTGACCAAAAGAAGACTTTTCTATAGAAAAGTTGACCAAAGGAAGACTTTTCTATAGAAAAGTTGACCAAAGGAAGACTTTTCTATAGAAAAGTTGACCAAAGGAAGACTTTTCTATAGAAAAGTTGACCAAAGGAAGACTTTTCTATAGAAAAGTTGACCAAAGGAAGACTTTTCTATAGAAAAGTTAACCAAAGGAAGACTTTTCTATAGAAAAGTTGACCAAAGGAAGACTTTTCTATAGAAAAGTTGACCAAAGGAAGACTTTTCTATAGAAAAGTTGACCAAAGGAAGACTTTTCTATAGAAAAGTTGACCAAAGGAAGACTTTTCTATAGAAAAGTTGACCAAAGGAAGACTTTTCTATAGAAAAGTTGACCAAAGGATGACTTTTCTATAGAAAAGTTGACCAAAGAAGACTTTTCTATAGAAAAGTTGACCAAAGGAAGACTTTTCTATAGAAAAGTTGACCAAAGGAAGACTTTTCTATAGAAAAGTTAACCAAAGGAAGACTTTTCTATAGAAAAGTTGACCAAAGGAAGACTTTTCTATAGAAAAGTTGAGCAAAGGAAGACTTTTCTAAAGAAAAGTTGAGCAAAGGAAGACTTTTCTTTAGAAACGTTGACCAAAGAAAGACTTTTCTATAGAAAAGTTGACCAAAGGAAGATTTTTCTAAAGAAAAGTTGACGATGGGAAGACTTTAAATATAGTTGAGAATAGATCTTAGTATGAGTTTGGAAAGCATTAGATTAAATATTTTAAATTATTTGTTAAAAAAAATTTCCTTAAATATTTAAACATGATCAGTGATCAAAACCATCATTGATCACTTTGCTTAAAAAAATGTTTTCAAATTTTTATATCAATAATTTATTTTATAATTCCCAGTGACATTTAATCTTTTCAACACACTTTCATTATTAACTCCAACCTGTAAGATACGATCACCAAAAAGCCAATGCGTGACTCTTATTTTCAAAAATTCGTTTAAAATTTTTGTTTCTTCTGTATCAGATGAGTCGAGATGACATTTAAACAAAAACAAAACTCTAATTAATCAATAAAAATTATGTTGAATTTTTATAATTTTTTTAAACGGTTTTTATCGACGTGTGTGTATCAAAAATCATAAAATGTGGAAGAAAAAAAACGATCGCAGCCAAAAACAGAAACCCCAAAAAGCCTACCGTAATGACATGACTTGACTTGCGACTGCCTCACCTTAAATCAATTTTTATAATCTCAGAATAAATATCAACAATTTATTTTTTATAAATTTATTTCTTATTTATTTATTATTTGCTATTAATATTATAGCCATTGTTGTTGCTATTTTGTGGTTTTTTAAACATTTTTTTTATTCGATTTTAATAATAATGGGCATGTAAACACCCGCATCATTTAATGAATGAAAAGTTTCAGAAAACAAAAAATGTTTAAACATATTAAGAGCTAAAACACATGTACTTAGAGTTTTTATAGGTAAAAACGGGGATTTACAAAAATTGTGTAAAAATGCTTAAATACCAACTTTGTAGACCCAATCAAAGATCCTCTAGTTTTTATAAAATCATTTTTGAAAATTTTTGTTAAAAAAATGTGTATATAGAAAAATTTTCGTTGTCTCAACTTTTCTATAGAAATGTCTTCCTTTGGTCAACTTTTTTTTATAGAAATGTCTTCCTTTGGTCAACTTTTCTGTAGAAATATCTTCCTTTGGTCAATTTTACTATATAAATGTCTTCCTATTGTCAACTTTTCTATAGAAATGTCTTCCTTCGGTCAACTTTTCTATAGAAATGTCTGCCTTTGGTCAACTTTTCTATAGAAATGACTTTCTTTAATCAACTTTTCTATAGAAATGTCTTCCTTTATACAACTTTTCTATAGAAATGTCTTCCTTTGGTCAACTATTCTATAGAAATGTCTTCCTTTGATCAACTTTTCTATAGAAATGTCTTCCTTTGGTCAACTTTTTTATAGAAATGTCTTCCTTTGGTCAACTTTTCTATAGAAATGTCTTCCTTTGGTCAACTTTTCTATAGAAATATCTTCCTTTGGTCAACTTTTTTTATAGAAATGTCTTCCTATCGTCAACTTTTCTATAGAAATGTCTTCCTATCGTCAACTTTTCTATAGAAATGTCTTCCTTCGGTCAACTTTTCTATAGAAATGTCTGCCTTTGGTCAACTTTTCTATAGAAATGTCTTAATTTGGTCAACTTTTTTATTGAAAAGTCTTCCTTTGGTCAACTTTTCTATAGAAGTGTCTTCTTTTGGTCAACTTTTCTATAGAAATGTCTTCCTTTGGTCAACTTTTCTATATAAATGTCTTCCTTTGTGCAACTTTTCTATAGAAATGTCTTCCTTTGGTCAACTTTTCTATAGAAATGTCTTCCTTTGGTCAACTTTTCTATAGAAATGTCTTCCTTTGGTCAACTTTTCTATAGAAATGTCTTCTTTTGGTCAACTTTTCTATAGAAATGTCTTCCTATTGTTTTTTTCTATATTTTTCTATAGAAAAATCTGCGATAAAAAATTTTCTATACAAAAATTTTGATAAAAAAATTTTTATACAAAAATTTTTTATAAACAAATTTTTTATACAAAACTTTTGATAAAAAAATTTTTTATAGAAAAATTTTTGGTAAAAAAATTTTCTATAGAAAAATTTTTGATAGAAAATTTTTCTCTAGAAATATTTTTAATAAAAAAATTTTCTATAGAAAAATTTTTGATAAATATATTTTCTATAAAAAATTTTTGATAAAAAAATTTTCTGTAGAAAATTTTTGATAAAAAAATTTTCTGTAGAAAATTTTTGATAAAAAAAATTTCTGTAGAAAATTTTTGATAAAAAAATTTTCTGTAGAAAATTTTTGATAAAAAAATTTTCTGTAGAAAATTTTTTGATAAAAAAATTTTCTATAGAAAATTTTGGATAAAAAAAATTTTCTATAGAAAAATTTTGATAAAAAAATTTTCTATAAATTTTCTATAGAAAATTTTTCATATACAAATTTTCTATAGAAAATTTTTCACATAAAATTTTTCTTTAGAAAATTTTTCATATAAAAATTTTCTATAGAAAATTTTTCATATAAAAATTTTCTATAGAAAATTTTTCATATACAAATTTTCTATAGAAAATTTTTGAAAAAAAGTTTCTGTACAAAAATTTTCGATATAAATATTTTACATAGAAAAATTTTCTATATAAAAAAAATTGATAAAAATATTTTTATATCGAACAGTCATCGATAAAAATATTTTTTAATAGAAAAATCTTTGTGAATAATATTTTTCTATAGAAAAATTTTCGATAAAAAAAATTCTTTAGAAAAATTTTTGATAAAAATATTTTTCAATAGAAAAAGTTTCAATAAAAAAAATTACTTAAAAAAACGTTTTAATATAAAATATAAAAATGATCGATAAAAATATTTTTCAATATAAAAATCTTCGTTAGTAATATTTTTCCATAGAAAAATCTTCGATAAAAAATTTTTCATAAAAAAATTTTCTATACAAACATTTTTCATAAGAAAATTGCCTATAAAAAAATTTTTCATAAAAAAATTTTCTATACAAAAATTTTTGGTAAAAAAAAAATTTATATATTATAAATATTTTATAAATTTTTGATAAAAATATTTTCTATGGAAAATTTTGATAAAAATATTTTCTATAGAAAATTTTTGATAAAAATATTTTCTATGGAAAATTTTTGATAAAAATATTTTCTATAGAAAATTTTTGATAAAAATATTTTCTATAGAAAATTTTTGATAAAAATATTTTCTATAGAAAATTTTTGATAAAAATATTTTCTATAGAAAATTTTTGATAAAAATATTTTCTATAGAAAATTTTTGATAAAAATATTTTCTATAGAAAATTTTTGATAAAAATATTTTCTATAGGAAATTTTAGATAAAATATTTTCTATAGAAAATTTTTGATAAAAATATTTTCTATAGAAAATTTTTGATAAAAATATTTTCTATAGAAAATTTTTGATAAAAATATTTTCTATAGAAAATTTTTGATAAAAATATTTTCTATAGGAAATTTTTGATAAAAATATTTTCTATAGAAAATTTTTGATAAAAATATTTTCTATGGAAAATTTTTGATAAAAATATTTTCTATAGAAAATTTTTGATAAAAATATTTTCTATAGAAAATTTTTGATAAAAATATTTTCTATAGAAAATTTTTGATAAAAAATATTTTCTATAGAAAATTTTTGATAAAAATATTTTCTATAGAAAATTTTTGATAAAAATATTTTCTATAGAAAATTTTTGATAAAAGTATTTTCTATAGAAAATTTTTGATAAAAAAAATTTTCTATAGAAAATTTTTGATAAAAATATTTTCTATAGAAAATTTTTGATAAAAATATTTTCTATAGAAAATTTTAGATAAAATATTTTCTATAGAAAATTTTTGATAAAAATATTTTCTATAGAAAATTTTTGATAAAGAAAATTTTCTATAGAAAATTTTTGATAAAAATATTTTCTATAGAAAATTTTTGATAAAAATATTTTCTATAGAAAATTTTTGATAAAAATATTTTCTATAGAAAATTTTTGATAAAAATATTTTCTATAGAAAATTTTTGATAAAAATATTTTCTATAGAAAATTTTTGATAAAAATATTTTCTATAGAAAATTTTTGATAAAAATATTTTCTATAGAAAATTTTTGATAAAAATATTTTCTATAGAAAATTTTTGATAAAAATATTTTCTATAGAAAATTTTTGATAATAATATTTTCTATAGAAAATTTTTGATAAAAATATTTTCTATAGAAAATTTTTGATAAAAATATTTTCTATAGAAAATTTTTGATAAAAATATTTTCTATAGAAAATTTTAGATAAAATATTTTCTATAGAAAATTTTTGATAAAAGTATTTTCTATAGAAAATTTTTGATAAAGAAAATTTTCTATAGAAAATTTTTGATAAAAATATTTTCTATAGAAAATTTTTGATAAAAATATTTTCTATAGAAAATTTTAGATAAAATATTTTCTATAGAAAATTTTTGATAAAAATATTTTCTATAGAAAATTTTTGATAAAAATATTTTCTATAGAAAATTTTTGATAAAAATATTTTCTATAGAAAATTTTTGATAAAAATATTTTCTATAGAAAATTTTTGATAAAAATATTTTCTATAGAAAATTTTTGATAAAAATATTTTCTATAGAAAATTTTTGATAAAAGTATTTTCTATAGAAAATTTTTGATAAAAAAAATTTTCTATAGAAAATTTTTGATAAAAATATTTTCTATAGAAAATTTTTGATAAAAATATTTTCTATAGAAAATTTTAGATAAAATATTTTCTATAGAAAATTTTTGATAAAAATATTTTCTATAGAAAATTTTTGATAAAAATATTTTCTATAGAAAATTTTTGATAAAAATATTTTCTATAGAAAATTTTTGATAAAAATATTTTCTATAGAAAATTTTTGATAAAAATATTTTCTATAGAAAATTTTTGATAAAAAATATTTTCTATAGAAAATTTTTGATAAAAATATTTTCTATGGAAAATTTTTGATAAAAATATTTTCTATAGAAAATTTTTGATAAAAATATTTTCTATAGAAAATTTTTGATAAAAATATTTTCTATAGAAAATTTTTGATAAAAATATTTTCTATAGAAAATTTTTGATAAAAATATTTTCTATAGAAAATTTTTGATAAAAATATTTTCTATAGAAAATTTTTGATAAAAATATTTTCTATAGAAAATTTGTGATAAAAATATTTTCTATAAAAAATTTTTGATAAAAATATTTTCTATAGAAAATTTTTGATAAAAATATTTTCTATAGAAAATTTTTGATAAAAATATTTTCTATAGAAAATTTTTGATAAAAATATTTTCTATAGAAAATTTTTGATAAAAATATTTTCTATAGAAAATTTTTGATAAAAATATTTTCTATAGAAAATTTTTGATAATAATATTTTCTATAGAAAATTTTTGATAAAAATATTTTCTATAGAAAATTTTTGATAAAAATATTTTCTATAGAAAATTTTTGATAAAAATATTTTCTATAGAAAATTTTTGATAAAAATATTTTCTATAGAAAATTTTTGATAAAAAAAATTTTCTATAGAAAAATTTTGATAAAAATATTAAATCTTTATTTACAACTTATTATGGAATACCCTTTCTAAAATCATCGATCGTGCCTTAATGAAGGTACTCTCGACTTCAAATTAAAACTTCATTTGTTGTTCGATGAGTGGTGGTGCATTTTCATTGACTTGGGTGCAGTAGTGGGCAAAACGCCTCCGAATACCTAAAGATGTCAAAAAAAATTTCAGAAAAATATTTTTAATTTACAAGTCATTTAAGAAGAATAAACAATAACTGTCATGGTAATTATTTTTATGACTTGGGTCCAGGCTTAATGATGATGTTTAAGTAAAATCAAATATTGTCAATTTTAAGTCAAAGAAGCTTTGGGGAAAAGATACTGGTTAACCGACTTTATATTAAATTTGCGTGCAGGAAATAAAAAGGTGATGAAATAAACGATAACTATTTTGGAAAAGTGTTCACACTAGTTCAAATTTGTTATTTGTTTGTATCTCGATATAGTGTAAACAATTTCTTGAGATATAATAATGTAAAATTTTTACACGCAGTGTAAACAAATCTGCAGGAGATCTTGCATCTGAAAAAGGTGTCATATATTAATGTGAGTTAGTGTGAACGACTTTTTATTCAATTTTGAGGTATTTTCAACAAAAAGTATTAAAATTAGGCCCTTGAAAAAAATTGAATATTAAATTTTACATCCCAAGTAATTTAAAAAGTTCTATTAAATTACAACCCAAATTTCGAAGAAATCAAGCAGCCTCTAATTGGGTCAACAATCACACATCATAAAAAATAAAAATATTTACAAAAATTGTTTTTTATTACTATTTATTTACAGTTAATGTAAATAAATTATAAAAAAAAAACTTGTAATAAAATATAAAGAAAAAATCTTAAACCTAAAATTGATAAGAAAATATAAATTTTGGAAGTTGTTATTGTTATTTTTCCACTCGAACAAAAGATAAGATTTAAAATTTTATTATTTTCCAAAAAACATGTATCAAAACAATTTTGAATTTTTAATATTTTTTTAATTCAAAACTTTCTTGCCTTTAATTCAAATTTAAAAACGTCTACAAAAAAGAAATTATTTCAAGTTTATGGGAATTTAAAATGCAAATTAATGTTTTTATTTTTTTAAATATTTTCTTTTATACTTTTTTAATGATTTTCGTTTTGTTTTTTATTCAAAAATGTCTCTACACTATTACATAATTTTATGAATATTTTTTTTATTATATTTTATTATTACATAATTGTTTTTGTTTTTAAAAAAAAATTTTATTATCAAAAAAAATATTTTATGGAAGTTTTATGCATGAATAAGAAATTTGTGACAAAAGTCTTTTTATAAATTTTAAAAGCAAATAATTCAAAAATATTATCGAATATAAATCTGAGATAGTGGAAGATATCAAAACAAAAGGGTCTTTCAATTTGATAGAAAAGTTGACGATAGAAAGACATTTCTATAGAAAAGTTGACCAAAGGAAGACATTTATATAGAAAAGTTGACGGTAAGAAGACATTTCTATAGAAAAGTTGACGATAGGAAGACATTTCTATAGAAAAGTTGACAATAGGAAGACATTTCTATAGAAAAGTTGACGATAGTAAGACATTTCTATAGAAAAGTTGACGATAGTAAGACATTTCTATAGAAAAGTTGACGACAGGAAGACATTTCTATAGAAAAGTTGACGATAGGAAGACAGTTCTATAGAAAAGTTGCCCAAAGGTAGACAATTCTATAGAAAAGTTGACCAAAGGAAGACATTTCTATAGAAAAGTTGACCAAGCGAAGATATTTCTATAGGAAAGTTGACCAAAGGAAGACATTTCTATAGAAAAGTTGACCAAAGGCAGACATTTCTATAGAAAAGTTGACCAAGGGAAGGCATTTCTATAGAAAAGTTGGCCAAAGGAAGACATTTCTAAAGAAAAGTTGACCAAAGAAAGACATTTCTATAGAAAAGTTGACCAAAGGAAGACATTTCTATAGAAAAGTTGACCAAAGAAAGACATTTCTAAAAAAAACTTGACCAAAGGAAGACATTTCTAAAGAAAAGTTTACCAAAGGAAGACATTTCTATAGAAAAGTTGACGACATGAAGATCTTACTATAGAAGAATAGACGATATGAAGTCTTTACTATAGAAAACTTGACGGTAGAAAGACTTTACTATAGGAAAACTTTACTATAGAAAAGTTGACGATTGGAAGACTTTACTATAGAAAAGTTGACGATAGGAAGACATTTCTATATAAAAGTCGACAATATGACAAAGTTGACAAAAGTGATCACACACTATAACTGTAAATGTCAACTTCATAAAATACCGCTGGGGAAAAAACAACCGCGACACTTAAGTGACACTATTAAATTTTCGCTGTCACAGATTTACAACTTAACGATCACATAAAAGCCAAAGAAATATCTCTCACTCGTTTATTCTAAAACAAATAAAAACTTTCCGACCATTTTTCCTTTTGATACCATTTAGCCCTAACAAATCTTCAGCTGTCCTTATGTCCATCCTGTCTGTCTGTTTTAATGTTGTTCTATAATAAATTTTTCGATCTTCAGAAATGCCTTAGAAATGAGATAGAAACAAAAAACAAAAAAAAAGGTTTATAAATTTGTCTCATTTTTGCTAAAAGAATGAAAAGAAAACATTTATGTTGATCTGTCTGTCGCCTAAACTATGTGATCGTTAGTTTTGGGCTCTTCTTATATTAGAAAAAAACACCAAAATAATTTTTCAAGAATTTTTTTGTTTTGCCTCAAATAAATTTAATATCAAGTCAACAGCAAAAATTTAATCATGATCATTATTTTTTGTTTTGTTTCTAATATCTTGTAAAACAACAAGTATTAACAATTAGAGGTGATCCAGGAAACATTTTTTCAAGAATTTAAGAAGAATCATCATCACGATAGGAAGAATTTCCTATACAAAAGTTGACGATAGGAACAGTTTTCTATAGAAAAGTTGACGATGGGAAGAGTTTTCTATAGAAAAGTTGACGTTGGGAAGAGTTTTCTATAGAAAAGTTGACGATGGGAAGAGTTTTCTATAGAGAACTTGGCAATGGGAAGAGTTTTCTATAGAAAAGTTGGCGATGGGAAGAGTTTTCTATAGAAAAGTTGACGATGGGAAGAGTTTTCTATAGAAAAGTTGACGTTGGGAAGAGTTTCCTATAGAAAAGTTGACGTTGGGAAGAGTTTTCTATAGAAAAGTTGACGATGGGAAGAGTTTTCTATGGAAAAGTTGACAATGGGAAGAGTTTTCTATGGAAAAGTTGACAATGGGAAGAGTTTTCTATAGAAAAGTTGACGATGGGAAGAGTTTTCTATAGAATAGTTGATGATGGGAAGAGTTTTCTTTAGAAAAGTTGACGATGGGAAGAGTTTTCTATAGAATAGTTGATGATGGGAAGATTTTTTATAGAAAAGTTGACAATGGGAAGAGTTTTCTATAGAAAAGTTGACAATGGGAAGAGTTTTCTATAGAAAAGTTGACGATGGGAAGAGTTTTCTAAAGAAAAGTTGACAATGGGAAGAGTTTTCTAAAGAAAAGTTGACGATGGGAAGAGTTTTCTATAGAAAAGTTGACGATGGGAAGAGTTTTCTATAGAAACGTTGACGATGGGAAGAGTTATCTATAGAAACGTTGACGATGGGAAGATTTTTTTATAGAAAAGTTGACAATAGGAAGAGTTGTCTATAGAAAAGTTGACAATGGGAAGAGTTTTCTATGGAAAAGTTCACGGTATGAAGAAAGTTTTAAAATCGTTGATATTTATGGGTGGGCACGGTTTTCTTTAGAAAAGTTCATGGTGTGAAGAGTTTAAAAATTTGATTTTTATTGATTTCAAACTTCGGTCGTACTTCTTTGTTTATTGGGTAAAATTGTTTTATTTGTAGATCTTTTTTTTGAAAAATTCATCTGTATTTTGTGGCGCACGTTTTAATTATCCCTAGGGCAAGATGTGATTTGTTGATGATGACGATAATGCCTTTTTATGTTTGTCTTTCCCTTCCTCCGTCCGTCTGTCCGTTCTTTCTAACAACATTTTCTCTCAAACTTTGTCTGATTTGTGTGTTCGTGTGTTTTGGGCTGTTTATTTGAAAATTTTGAATATTGTCGACGTTTGTTTTAAGTATTTGACGTTTTCAAATGTTTTATTGTTAGATTTTGTCTTTTTCCGAGGCAGCAGCTTCATTTTATTTTGATCTGGTGGCAGCTTGTAGTCGTTTAATTTTGGCAACAATTTAATGTTATTAGAAGATTAATTTACATGGTGGAAATTTATATGCTAGAGCACACTGGGGAATAAAAATATAAAAGTTTGAAGAAAAGTAATTAAAATTAAAAAAATGTGGGAGGTTATGGATCGAGGTACAAGGTGCAAGCAGCTGTTGTTAATATTATTGGGATTAAATTGTTAATTTAAAATATTTTTTATGTTTTATATAGTTAGTCCCCTTTCCTTAAACCCCATTGTGCTAATTTCTAAAATTTATATTTTTCTTCATTATAAATCTACGTCTATATATTCGCATTCTTTTGGCCAACAAAGTCCCCACAATCAGTCGGTTTAACATGAAATGTGTGAGAAATGTTTATCTTTAAGTACTTTTTAGATACATTTCTATACATTCGTATTTATTTACATCATGTATCTGACATTCTACAAGTACATTTTACATTTTTTTGTTAGTATCCAACACAACAACAAAAAAATAGTGATGGGCATAGAGATAAAAAAAACAACTAAATTTTACTCACAATCACTTATTGCCGGCGTAATATTTCTAGTTTATGTGACGGCCTGGCTGTTTGTATCTTAACTGTCAAAGTTGACAGTTTTAAGACAACTAAAATGACATATGTTTAAGTGTTGGAACAAATAAGATTTTTCCTTGGCTATTAAGGAATTCTGATAAAACTAACAATGTTGTTAAGAAAAATGTTGATGAGAAATGTTGCAAAAAAAATGTTGATTCAACAAATTCGGTGAAAAAAAGACTGCTGGTTTTTTTAGTATTAATCTAAAAAATTCCTTTTGGTGGGAGGAGTTTTCTATACAAAAGTTGATATTGGGAATAGTTTTCTATAGAAAAGTTGATAGTGGGAAGAGTTTTCTATAGAAAACTTGATAATGGGAAGAGCTTTCTATTGAAAAGTTGATAATGGGAAGAGTTTTCTATAAGAATGTTTATAATGGGAAGAGGTTTTTACAGAAAAGTTGATAATGGGATGAGTTTTCTATAGAAAAGTTGATAATGGGAAGAGTTTTCATTAGAAAAGTTGATAATGGGAAGAGTTTTCCATAGAAAAGTTGATAATGGGAAAAGTTTTCTACAGAAAAGTTGATAATGGGCAAAGTTTTCTATACAAAAGTTGATAATGAGAAGAGCTTTCTATAAAAAAGTTGATTACGGAAAGATATTTTTATAAAAAGAGTTGACAATGGGAAGAGTTTTCTATAGAAAAGTTGATAATGGGAAGAGTTTTCTATAGAAACGTATATAATGGGAAGAGTTTTCTACAGAAAAGTTGATAATGCGAAGAGTTTTCTATAGAAACGTTTATAATGGAAAGAGTTTTCTACAGAAAAGTTGATAATGAAAAGAGTTTTCCATAGAAAAGTTGATAATGGAAAGAGTTTTCTTTAGAAAAGTTGATAATGGAAAATTTTTCTGTAGAAAAGTTGATAATGAGAAGAGTTTTCTACAGAAAAGTTGATAACGGGAAGAGTTTTTAATAGAAAAGTTGATGATGGGAAGAGTTTTCCATAGAAAAGTTGTTAATGGAAAATTTTTCTGTAGAAAAGTTGATAATGAGAAGAGTTTTCTACAGAAAAGTTGATAATCAGAAGAATTTTCTATAGAAGAGTTAATAATGGGAAAAGTTTTCCATAGAAAAGTTGATAATGGGAAGAGTTTTCTACAGAAAAGTTGATAATGGACAGAGTTTTCTATAGAATAGAAAGCTCTTGTCATTGATAATGACAAGAGCTTTCTATAAAAAAGTTGATAATGGAAAGATTTTTTATTAAAAAGTTGATAATGAGAAGAGTTTTCTATAGAAAAGTTGATAATGGGAAGAGTTTTCTATAGAAACGTATATAATGGGAAGAGTTTTCTATAAGAAAGTTGATAATGCGAAGAGTTTTCTATAGAAACGTTTATAATGGAAAGAGTTTTCTACAGAAAAGTTGATAATGGAAAGAGTTTTCCATAGAAAAGTTGATAATGGAAAGAGTTTTCTTTAGAAAAGTTGATAATGGAAAAATTTTCTGTAGAAAAGTTGATAATGAGAAGAGTTTTCTACAGAAAAGTTGATAATGGGAAGAGTTTTCTATAGAAGAGTTAATAATGGGAAAAGTTTTCCATAGAAAAGTTGATAATGGGAAGAGTTTTCTACAGAAAAGTTGATAATGAACAGAGTTTTCTATAGAATAGAAAGCTCTTGTCATTGATAATGACAAGAGCTTTCTATAAAAAAGTTGATAATGGAAAGATTTTTTTATTAAAAAGTTGATAATGAGAAGAGTTTTCTATAGAAAGGTTGATAATAGGAAGAGTTTTTTATAGAAAAGTTGTTAATGGGAAGAATTTTCTACAGAAAAGTTGATAATTTGAATAGATTTCTATAGAAAAGTTGATAGTAGGAAGTATTTTCTATAGAAAAATTGATAATGAGAAGAGTTTTCTCTAGAAAAGTTGGTAATGGGAAGAGTTTTCTATAGAAAAGTTTATAGCTTGAAGAGTTTTTTATCGAAAAGTTAATAATGGAAAAGTTCTCTATAGTAAAGTTAATAATGATAAGAGTTTTTTTTATAAAAATATTGTTAATGGGAAGAGTTTTCTTTAGAAAAGTTGATAATGGGAAGAGTTTTTTATAGAAAAGTTTTATAATGGAAAGAGTTTTCTATAGAAAAGTTGATAATGGAAAGAGTTTTCTATAGAAAAGTTGATATTGGGAAGAGTTTTCTATAGAAAAGTTAAAGGTGGGAAGAGTTTTCTGTGGAAAAGTTGATAATGATAAGAGTTTTCTATAGAAAAGTTGATAATGGGAAAAGTTTGCTTTAGAAAAGTTGATGATGGGAAGATTTTTCTATGGAAAAGTTGATAATGGGAAGAGTTTTCTATAGAAAAGTTGTTAAAGGGAAGATTTTTCTATAAGAAAGTTGATAATAGAAAAATGTTTTCTAGAGAAAATTTTATAATGGGAAGAGTTTTGTACAGAAAAGTTGTGAATAGAAAAGTTATTATGGGAAGAGTTTTGCTTTTATTTCTTCTGGGAATAGTTTTCTATAGAAAAATTGTTAAAGGGAAGATTTTTCTATATTAAAGTTGATAATAGAAAAATGTTTTCTTGAGAAAATTTGATAATGGGATGAGTTTTGTACAGAAAAGTTGTGAATAGAAAGAGTTTTCTATGGAAAAGTTATTATGGGAAGAGTTTTGCTTTTATTTCTTCTTTAATATAGCAATTAATATTTTTTTTTAACTTTTTTTCGCTTGAGCTTAACTACAATTTTTTTTTTTTTTGTTTTCAATTTTATTAGTTCCACATTTTAAATAACAACTAAAAATGCGCTGAAAACCTAAACTAATCAAATCTAGGTTACCTCACTTTTTAGCATATATTGAGTAATATTTACTTGTATTTGCTTGTAGCCAAGCAAACAGACGGATGGACAGACAGACACTCAGTCATCCAACCAACCATCCATCCATCCATCTAGTCATCCAACCTAATGAAACAAAGCTTCGAGACACATGCACAAGCAACTAAAGACTAAGTCAGTCATCCAGCTTATGAAGCCACTAGTTAAGTAGTTTAAGCTGCTTTGTCTGGCTTTATTTTAAAAATGGTAAGAAGTCAGTAAGTCAGTCAGTCTGTGGGTTAGTAAAGAAGGCTTAAAGCTATATTTTTTAAATCTTTCTTTTGGCGGTTTTGTTTTGTGTTATATGTATTTTATATTTTTTTGAGTTTCTTGCTAATTACAAAATGATTTGCTTCTTTGGAAATTTTTTTTAGAAAACTCTTCCCACTGACTACTTTTTTATAGAAATCTTTTCCAACCTACAAAATTTCTATAGAAAGTTCTTCCTACCAACAACTTTTCTATAGAAAATCTTCTCACCGAAAACTTTTCTATAGAAAGCTCTTCCATTCTTCTTCTGTTTTAATGAAAACTCTTCTAATAGTCAGTTTTTCTGTGGAAAATTTACCCCAGCCTTAACTTTTTTATTAAAAACTCGTTATTCTATATGTAATTTTTAAACCTCTTAATAAAAGATTTAAGTGATTAGCTTTTTAATAATTGGAAAATTTTTCTAATTATGTTTTTTACTGATTACTAATCAAGAAAAACAATAAATTTCACTTTTATGCAGCTGTCAAAAGTTACCAAAAGAAGTACTTACTATATATAAAGTCCTTAATCGTAAGTCAATAATGGCCGATGGACAGACCTTAACTCTAATATCTATCAATATTATTTTTTCAAAAAAAAAAAAAAAACAAAAAAAAAAACACAAAATAATTAAATTTTTTTAAAGAAAACTTACACGATTTACGAACAAAATAAATATAATCAAAATAAACATTAACAGCAATTGTCCGAACAAAAAATAAAAAAAGCTCAAATAACAAAAAAGTTGGATAGGTTGTGTCTGAGATTTTGTGGGTTTGATAACGATTTCTTTGTTATTGTATTACTTCTATTATTAGAAAACCCTAACCTCCAAAAAAATGCACTTAAATAATAACTCAAAACAAAACTTTCTTTCTTGTAGGCTTAAAAGGGCTGAGCTTCAAAAAAATGACTTTCTGTACTTTACAACGTATGTATGTGAAAGACGGACACAGTGATTTAAAGTACTGCATTGATAAACGAATCATATGATTAAAGCAGAGATGTTAAAGTCTTAAAGTTTTGAATTTGTAATGCCTTAAACTAAGAAAGAACTGAACTAGACTTAAACTAGAACTGAATCTAGAACAAAATCTAGAACTGAACTTAGAGCTATACCTAGAACTGAACCTAGAACTGAACCTCGAACTGAACAAGAATTGAACCTAGAACTGAACTAGAACTTAACTAGAACTGAACTAGAACTTAACTAGAAATTAACTAGAACTGAACCTAGAACTGAACCTACAACTGAACCTTGAACTGAACCTAGAACTGAAAGTAGAATTGAGCCTGTAATTAAACCTAGAACTGAATCTAGAACTGAAACTAGAACTGAAACTAGAACTGAACCTAGAACTGAACCTAGAACGGAACCTAGAACTGAAACTAGAACTGAAACTAGAACTGTACCTAAAACTGAAAATAAAACTTAACCTAGAGCTGAACCTAGAACTGAACCTAGAACTGAACTGGAACTGAACTAGAACTGAACTAGAACTGAACTAGAACTGAACTAGAACTGAACTAGAACTGAACTAGAACTGAACTAGAACTGAACTAGAACTGAACTAGAACTGAACTAGAACTGAACTAGAACTGAACTAGAACTGAACTAGAACTGAACTAGAACTGAACTAGAACTGAACTAGAACTGAACTAGAACTGAACTAGAACTGAACTAGAACTGAACTAGAACTGAACTAGAACTGAACTAGAACTGAACTAGAACTGAACTAGAACTGAACTAGAACTGAACTAGAACTGAACTAGAACTGAACTAGAACTGAACTAGAACTGAACTAGAACTGAACTAGAACTGAACTAGAACTGAACTAGAACTGAACTAGAACTGAACTAGAACTGAACTAGAACTGAACTAGAACTGAACTAGAACTGAACTAGAACTGAACTAGAACTGAACTAGAACTGAACTAGAACTGAACTAGAACTGAACTAGAACTGAACTAGAACTGAACTAGAACTGAACTAGAACTGAACTAGAACTGAACTAGAACTGAACTAGAACTGAACTAGAACTGAACTAGAACTGAACTAGAACTGAACTAGAACTGAACTAGAACTGAACTAGAACTGAACTAGAACTGAACTAGAACTGAACTAGAACTGAACTAGAACTGAACTAGAACTGAACTAGAACTGAACTAGAACTGAACTAGAACTGAACTAGAACTGAACTAGAACTGAACTAGAACTGAACTAGAACTGAACTAGAACTGAACTAGAACTGAACTAGAACTGAACTAGAACTGAACTAGAACTGAACTAGAACTGAACTAGAACTGAACTAGAACTGAACTAGAACTGAACTAGAACTGAACTAGAACTGAACTAGAACTGAACTAGAACTGAACTAGAACTGAACTAGAACTGAACTAGAACTGAACTAGAACTGAACTAGAACTGAACTAGAACTGAACTAGAACTTAACTAGAAATTAACTAGAACTGAACTAGAACTGAACTAGAACTGAACTAGAACTGAACTAGAACTGAACTAGAACTGAACTAGAACTGAACTAGAACTGAACTAGAACTGAACTAGAACTGAACTAGAACTGAACTAGAACTGAACTAGAACTGAACTAGAACTGAACTAGAACTGAACTAGAACTGAACTAGAACTGAACTAGAACTGAACTAGAACTGAACTAGAACTGAACTAGAACTGAACTAGAACTGAACTAGAACTGAACTAGAACTGAACTAGAACTGAACTAGAACTGAACTAGAACTGAACTAGAACTGAACTAGAACTGAACTAGAACTGAACTAGAACTGAACTAGAACTGAACTAGAACTGAACTAGAACTGAACTAGAACTGAACTAGAACTGAACTAGAACTGAACTAGAACTGAACTAGAACTGAACTAGAACTGAACTAGAACTGAACTAGAACTGAACTAGAACTGAACTAGAACTGAACTAGAACTGAACTAGAACTGAACTAGAACTGAACTAGAACTGAACTAGAACTGAACTAGAACTGAACTAGAACTGAACTAGAACTGAACTAGAACTGAACTAGAACTGAACTAGAACTGAACTAGAACTGAACTAGAACTGAACTAGAACTGAACTAGAACTGAACTAGAACTGAACTAGAACTGAACTAGAACTGAACTAGAACTGAACTAGAACTGAACTAGAACTGAACTAGAACTGAACTAGAACTGAACTAGAACTGAACTAGAACTGAACTAGAACTGAACTAGAACTGAACTAGAACTGAACTAGAACTGAACTAGAACTGAACTAGAACTGAACTAGAACTGAACTAGAACTGAACTAGAACTGAACTAGAACTGAACTAGAACTGAACTAGAACTGAACTAGAACTGAACTAGAACTGAACTAGAACTGAACTAGAACTGAACTAGAACTGAACTAGAACTGAACTAGAACTGAACTAGAACTGAACTAGAACTGAACCTAGACCTGAAGTGGAACTTATCCGAGAAATAAACCTGGAATTGAAAAAATAAATAAGTATAATAAATAAATCTTCGTTTTTATGAATTCGCTCTTTTCATTTTCTGTCTGATCAGTGACTGCCCAAGCTGCCCAAATATATAAAAGGGTCTTTAACAGTTTTATTGTAATTTAACGGTTACAAAGGTGATTGATGAAAGCTAATTTTATACGAAGGTCCGAAATTATTTAAATAACAACAACAACAATTACAACCAAATGTTAAAGCCACAACAAAAACTTTAAATGAAAGTGATTTGAAGTAAAATTATTAGACAGACCTTTCCCAGTTACATATGATCGTAGGTCACGCACTTTATGTTTAATTTATATTTTTTGTAGTTTTTTTTCAAAAGTGAAACTCAATTGAAAAGATTTGTGGTTGTTGGGAAGTACAATTTGAAGGGGGAACTAAATAAGGGATTAAATAACTGGATCGGGACTAACTTTAGGACTCGTTTTTTGGGGCTATGGAAAGCTAAGAAATTTAAAGGTTTTTTTTTAATAACGGAAATTTGGTCATATTTTTAGAAGACCTTATGCTAAACCCGAAAGTACACCTTTTTTACCCTTTTAACATTTTTAGTGTCTTTTAAGTACCCTTGACAACAAGTGTAAGCTTTATAGAAGCTCATTAATAAATGTTTTACATTTTAAAAATAAATTTTCTAAATTAATAAATGTTTTCTTTAAAATCTAAATTTATTTGTTCTTTGAAAAAAAAAATAAAAATAAAATTTATAAAAATATATAGAGCATTAAGGCGCAATAAATTTTCCCTTTAACATTTATGACAGATTGTTACTAATTTATTAATCATTAATACTTTTCAAAATTCAAAAGATTTTCAGTTCAGTTCTACTTATAACATGTTCAGGAACCTTATTCATTCATCTGTTGACTTGAGCGTTACGAGACCATATTTTAAAAATTTGCATTGAATTATGGTTAATTAAGGATTAATATTGCTTCATAAACGATATATAAATCAAATTTATATTTTGTCGAAAATTTCCGTCCTCAACTGCTTGAGTACCGGGAGAATCATTATTCAAATAAACTTAAGAGCAATAATTTTTATATGAATTTCAAATTTATAGTGATATAAAAAAACTGAACCCAATGAGTTTTTATGTGTAGAGAGCGGTACTGGACATTAAACCTAGATGTGAGGCAAAAACTGAACCTATGATCTAATCTAGAACTGAAGTCGAAGCTCAACTCAAGTCTTAAAGTAGAACTTAACAAAAAAATGGGGACAAAATTAAACCCAACTCTGAAGCAAGAAATGAAAATAGAACTAAACCAACAACTGAATTTTTATCAGAAGCAGGATCACAACCCACATCTTTACTAATTAAAGAACTTAAAACCCCACCTAAATTTTAACCTGTTTCAGATTTGAAGCTAGAACTGAAGTAGGATCGAACTACAACTGAACTAAAATTAATCTATAACTTTACTATAACTGAAAACTGATCAGAACCCTAATCTGAACCCATATTTCAACATATATCTTAAGGTAGAAATAAATATAGATCAGTTATAGACTTAAACCTAAAACTGAAGTAGTACCGATCTAAAACAGAACTATAAGTGACCTACAACTTAACTAGAACTGAACATAGATCTAAATCTAGATCAAAACTTAAATCTGAACCCAATTTAAATAAAAATAGATCAGTTATAAATTTGAATCTATAACTGATTTACAACTGAACTAAAAGTGATAAAAAATAAAAAAAAAAATTGAACTTGGATCTGAACAATATCAGAACCCAACTCCAGATCTTAACTTTAATATGATCGTTCATATATAAAAGTGATATACATTATAACTAAAACTGAGCCTAAAATTCAATCAAACTTAAAGGACTAACCATTTGACATTCACGAATGATCACTGGGTTCTACAAAAGATATTTTAAATTGTCCACTTTGATACTTATGTTCACCCAAAGTTTACAATAAAAATTCATAATTTCTTCAGAAAACTACAACAGAAAAAAAAATCTCTAATGTTTGTTTGCTGCTAATTTTTCCTTCATGTATCATAAATTTTTAGCTCAATTACTGCCAAACTAAGCGCCAAAATAAATGCAAAAATGTGGCATTAATTTTTAAATGTTGGCAGCCTAAGACCCAACAAACGACAAAAAAAATATTTATGTATAACATGATCATATCCCAAATACAATTTGTTCTTGTGCGCAAATGTTAATCAAAATGTTTATATGAAATGTTCTAATAAATCTTTTAGCCGCTGAAGAACAATATGATCTGATGACAAGCAAAAAAGATTTCCATCCATCCATCTATCTAAATCATTCGTACTGCAGACAACAAACACTCTTCAGTTCTAGTTCAGTTCTAGTTCAGTTCTAGTTCAGTTCTAGTTCAGTTCTAGTTCAGTTCTAGTTCAGTTCTAGTTCAGTTCTAGTTCAGTTCTAGTTCAGTTCTAGTTCAGTTCTAGTTCAGTTCTAGTTCAGTTCTAGTTCAGTTCTAGTTCAGTTCTAGTTCAGTTCTAGTTCAGTTCTAGTTCAGTTCTAGTTCAGTTCTAGTTCAGTTCTAGTTCAGTTCTAGTTCAGTTCTAGTTCAGTTCTAGTTCAGTTCTAGTTCAGTTCTAGTTCAGTTCTAGTTCAGTTCTAGTTCAGTTCTAGTTCAGTTCTAGTTCAGTTCTAGTTCAGTTCTAGTTCAGTTCTAGTTCAGTTCTAGTTCAGTTCTAGTTCAGTTCTAGTTCAGTTCTAGTTCAGTTCTAGTTCAGTTCTAGTTCAGTTCTAGTTCAGTTCTAGTTCAGTTCTAGTTCAGTTCTAGTTCAGTTCTAGTTCAGTTCTAGTTCAGTTCTAGTTCAGTTCTAGTTCAGTTCTAGTTCAGTTCTAGTTCAGTTCTAGTTCAGTTCTAGTTCAGTTCTAGTTCAGTTCTAGTTCAGTTCTAGTTCAGTTCTAGTTCAGTTCTAGTTCAGTTCTAGTTCAGTTCTAGTTCAGTTCTAGTTCAGTTCTAGTTCAGTTCTAGTTCAGTTCTAGTTCAGTTCTAGTTCAGTTCTAGTTCAGTTCTAGTTCAGTTCTAGTTCAGTTCTAGTTCAGTTCTAGTTCAGTTCTAGTTCAGTTCTAGTTCAGTTCTAGTTCAGTTCTAGTTCAGTTCTAGTTCAGTTCTAGTTCAGTTCTAGTTCAGTTCTAGTTCAGTTCTAGTTCAGTTCTAGTTCAGTTCTAGTTCAGTTCTAGTTCAGTTCTAGTTCAGTTCTAGTTCAGTTCTAGTTCAGTTCTAGTTCAGTTCTAGTTCAGTTCTAGTTCAGTTCTAGTTCAGTTCTAGTTCAGTTCTAGTTCAGTTCTAGTTCAGTTCTAGTTCAGTTCTAGTTCAGTTCTAGTTCAGTTCTAGTTCAGTTCTAGTTCAGTTCTAGTTCAGTTCTAGTTCAGTTCTAGTTCAGTTCTAGTTCAGTTCTAGTTCAGTTCTAGTTCAGTTCTAGTTCAGTTCTAGTTCAGTTCTAGTTCAGTTCTAGTTCAGTTCTAGTTCAGTTCTAGTTCAGTTCTAGTTCAGTTCTAGTTCAGTTCTAGTTCAGTTCTAGTTCAGTTCTAGTTCAGTTCTAGTTCAGTTCTAGTTCAGTTCTAGTTCAGTTCTAGTTCAGTTCTAGTTCAGTTCTAGTTCAGTTCTAGTTCAGTTCTAGTTCAGTTCTAGTTCAGTTCTAGTTCAGTTCTAGTTCAGTTCTAGTTCAGTTCTAGTTCAGTTCTAGTTCAGTTCTAGTTCAGTTCTAGTTCAGTTCTAGTTCAGTTCTAGTTCAGTTCTAGTTCAGTTCTAGTTCAGTTCTAGTTCAGTTCTAGTTCAGTTCTAGTTCAGTTCTAGTTCAGTTCTAGTTCAGTTCTAGTTCAGTTCTAGTTCAGTTCTAGTTCAGTTCTAGTTCAGTTCTAGTTCAGTTCTAGTTCAGTTCTAGTTCAGTTCTAGTTCAGTTCTAGTTCAGTTCTAGTTCAGTTCTAGTTCAGTTCTAGTTCAGTTCTAGTTCAGTTCTAGTTCAGTTCTAGTTCAGTTCTAGTTCAGTTCTAGTTCAGTTCTAGTTCAGTTCTAGTTCAGTTCTAGTTCAGTTCTAGTTCAGTTCTAGTTCAGTTCTAGTTCAGTTCTAGTTCAGTTCTAGTTCAGTTCTAGTTCAGTTCTAGTTCAGTTCTAGTTCAGTTCTAGTTCAGTTCTAGTTCAGTTCTAGTTCAGTTCTAGTTCAGTTCTAGTTCAGTTCTAGTTCAGTTCTAGTTCAGTTCTAGTTCAGTTCTAGTTCAGTTCTAGTTCAGTTCTAGTTCAGTTCTAGTTCAGTTCTAGTTCAGTTCTAGTTCAGTTCTAGTTCAGTTCTAGTTCAGTTCTAGTTCAGTTCTAGTTCAGTTCTAGTTCAGTTCTAGTTCAGTTCTAGTTCAGTTCTAGTTCAGTTCTAGTTCAGTTCTAGTTCAGTTCTAGTTCAGTTCTAGTTCAGTTCTAGTTCAGTTCTAGTTCAGTTCTAGTTCAGTTCTAGTTCAGTTCTAGTTCAGTTCTAGTTCAGTTCTAGTTCAGTTCTAGTTCAGTTCTAGTTCAGTTCTAGTTCAGTTCTAGTTCAGTTCTAGTTCAGTTCTAGTTCAGTTCTAGTTCAGTTCTAGTTCAGTTCTAGTTCAGTTCTAGTTCAGTTCTAGTTCAGTTCTAGTTCAGTTCTAGTTCAGTTCTAGTTCAGTTCTAGTTCAGTTCTAGTTCAGTTCTAGTTCAGTTCTAGTTCAGTTCTAGTTCAGTTCTAGTTCAGTTCTAGTTCAGTTCTAGTTCAGTTCTAGTTCAGTTCTAGTTCAGTTCTAGTTCAGTTCTAGTTCAGTTCTAGTTCAGTTCTAGTTCAGTTCTAGTTCAGTTCTAGTTCAGTTCTAGTTCAGTTCTAGTTCAGTTCTAGTTCAGTTCTAGTTCAGTTCTAGTTCAGTTCTAGTTCAGTTCTAGTTCAGTTCTAGTTCAGTTCTAGTTCAGTTCTAGTTCAGTTCTAGTTCAGTTCTAGTTCAGTTCTAGTTCAGTTCTAGTTCAGTTCTAGTTCAGTTCTAGTTCAGTTCTAGTTCAGTTCTAGTTCAGTTCTAGTTCAGTTCTAGTTCAGTTCTAGTTCAGTTCTAGTTCAGTTCTAGTTCAGTTCTAGTTCAGTTCTAGTTCAGTTCTAGTTCAGTTCTAGTTCAGTTCTAGTTCAGTTCTAGTTCAGTTCTAGTTCAGTTCTAGTTCAGTTCTAGTTCAGTTCTAGTTCAGTTCTAGTTCAGTTCTAGTTCAGTTCTAGTTCAGTTCTAGTTCAGTTCTAGTTCAGTTCTAGTTCAGTTCTAGTTCAGTTCTAGTTCAGTTCTAGTTCAGTTCTAGTTCAGTTCTAGTTCAGTTCTAGTTCAGTTCTAGTTCAGTTCTAGTTCAGTTCTAGTTCAGTTCTAGTTCAGTTCTAGTTCAGTTCTAGTTCAGTTCTAGTTCAGTTCTAGTTCAGTTCTAGTTCAGTTCTAGTTCAGTTCTAGTTCAGTTCTAGTTCAGTTCTAGTTCAGTTCTAGTTCAGTTCTAGTTCAGTTCTAGTTCAGTTCTAGTTCAGTTCTAGTTCAGTTCTAGTTCAGTTCTAGTTCAGTTCTAGTTCAGTTCTAGTTCAGTTCTAGTTCAGTTCTAGTTCAGTTCTAGTTCAGTTCTAGTTCAGTTCTAGTTCAGTTCTAGTTCAGTTCTAGTTCAGTTCTAGTTCAGTTCTAGTTCAGTTCTAGTTCAGTTCTAGTTCAGTTCTAGTTCAGTTCTAGTTCAGTTCTAGTTCAGTTCTAGTTCAGTTCTAGTTCAGTTCTAGTTCAGTTCTAGTTCAGTTCTAGTTCAGTTCTAGTTCAGTTCTAGTTCAGTTCTAGTTCAGTTCTAGTTCAGTTCTAGTTCAGTTCTAGTTCAGTTCTAGTTCAGTTCTAGTTCAGTTCTAGTTCAGTTCTAGTTCAGTTCTAGTTCAGTTCTAGTTCAGTTCTAGTTCAGTTCTAGTTCAGTTCTAGTTCAGTTCTAGTTCAGTTCTAGTTCAGTTCTAGTTCAGTTCTAGTTCAGTTCTAGTTCAGTTCTAGTTCAGTTCTAGTTCAGTTCTAGTTCAGTTCTAGTTCAGTTCTAGTTCAGTTCTAGTTCAGTTCTAGTTCAGTTCTAGTTCAGTTCTAGTTCAGTTCTAGTTCAGTTCTAGTTCAGTTCTAGTTCAGTTCTAGTTCAGTTCTAGTTCAGTTCTAGTTCAGTTCTAGTTCAGTTCTAGTTCAGTTCTAGTTCAGTTCTAGTTCAGTTCTAGTTCAGTTCTAGTTCAGTTCTAGTTCAGTTCTAGTTCAGTTCTAGTTCAGTTCTAGTTCAGTTCTAGTTCAGTTCTAGTTCAGTTCTAGTTCAGTTCTAGTTCAGTTCTAGTTCAGTTCTAGTTCAGTTCTAGTTCAGTTCTAGTTCAGTTCTAGTTCAGTTCTAGTTCAGTTCTAGTTCAGTTCTAGTTCAGTTCTAGTTCAGTTCTAGTTCAGTTCTAGTTCAGTTCTAGTTCAGTTCTAGTTCAGTTCTAGTTCAGTTCTAGTTCAGTTCTAGTTCAGTTCTAGTTCAGTTCTAGTTCAGTTCTAGTTCAGTTCTAGTTCAGTTCTAGTTCAGTTCTAGTTCAGTTCTAGTTCAGTTCTAGTTCAGTTCTAGTTCAGTTCTAGTTCAGTTCTAGTTCAGTTCTAGTTCAGTTCTAGTTCAGTTCTAGTTCAGTTCTAGTTCAGTTCTAGTTCAGTTCTAGTTCAGTTCTAGTTCAATTCTAGTTCAGTTCTAGTTCAGTTCTAGTTCAGTTCTAGTTCAGTTCTAGTTCAGTTCTAGTTCAGTTCTAGTTCAGTTCTAGTTCAGTTCTAGTTCAGTTCTAGTTCAGTTCTAGTTCAGTTCTAGTTCAGTTCTAGTTCAGTTCTAGTTCAGTTATAGTTCAGTTCTAGGTTCAATCTAAGTTCAGTTCTATGTTTGATTATAGGTTCAGTTCTAGGTTTAGTTCTAGGTTCAGTCCTAGCTTCAATTCTTTTATTTCAAGATACAGTTCTAGGTTTAGTTCTAGTTCGATTTCAAGTTCTGTTCTAGGTTTAGTCATAGGTTCAGTTCTAGCTTCAATTCTTTTATTTCCAGATTCAGTTCTAGATTTAGCTCAAGTTCGATTTCAGGTTCTGTTCTATGTTTAGTCATAGGTTCAGTTCGTTGTCTAAAATTCTGCATAAAATTTAATCTTATGTTTCTTTTAATATAATTTTGTTTATTTCCATTAAAGTTTTAGTATACAAATTTCGTAATTTTCCTTTCATTCCATCTTCATTTAGACCCTAGGGAAAATACCATCTTGTGCGCGTACATCTTTTTGCCTGTTCAATGTTGCAATAATGCAGAGTATTCAGTTTTTATAGCTTTTAATTATTTTTTATTGAAAAGTAATGTTAATCATCGGGCATTTAGAAATAATTAAAAATCAATAAAATTTTATTCTGTTTAAAGATCATAAATATTCATCATGTAGTTTTTTTTCATCTAAGCAATTTCTGGAGGGAAATTTAAGAAATGTTTGAAATTATATTTTATTTTAATGTTGATAACACTGTGCTAGTTAAAAAAACTGACAAAAGGGAGACCTAGTGAACAAAGATAATTAGAGTACTCCGATTTCAATGGTGCTAACCGTTTTTCTATGAGATGTTGCGCTATAAATATTCGCTTAACTTGAAAACTGTTTTTTTTTCTTGAACCAAAGGTAAAAAACCAAATTCGGCAACAAAATTATCTTTAAGGAACACTAATTATTTTTTTAATCCGAGCAGTAGTTTTGGAAATAAATTTTTTTGTTTGCAAAAAAATTTTTTTTTTTTTTTTGATATCACAAAAATTTCTATTTTCAAAAAAAAATTTATATCACAAAAATTTATATTTTCAAAAAATTTTTTTTTTATATATCACAAAAATTTATATTTTCAAGAAAAATTTTTTATTTTTATATCACAAAAATTTCTATTGTCAAAACTATTTTTTTTTTGCAAACAAAATTTTTAAAACGACTGCTTGGATTGAAAAAATAATTAGTGTTCCTGAAAGATAATTTTGTTGTGGAATTTCGGTTTTTTACTTAGTTCTAAAAAATAAACAGTTTTAGAGTTAAGGGAATGTTTATTGCGCAAACTCCTTCATTTTTTATATAACGCTATATCTCGAAAACTAAAGCTAACCTAAAAATACGGTTAGCACCATTGAATTCAGCGTACTCGAATTATCTTTACCCACTAGGTCTCCATTTTGTCAGTTTTTTCAACTAGCACAGTGTAATTAAAAATATAGAGAGATGACTGCGATCTTCTTAAAATACTTTAGAAAGGTAGGGCTATAATAAGAGTCCCCCGATTCTACCTTTGGCAAACTTCTGTTTTACCATTTTCTTATGCTGGAGCATAGAACTTTAACTATAACCAAGGACTTTATTATATCTGTGGCTTGGTGCTAAATAAAAGAGCCAATGTCAATTTTTAGCAGTTTTGAGTTAATCGTTGCATTAAGTTGCCTTCTTTACCCTCTTTTATTCGGTTTTTACAACTAATCTCTAACTTTACTCAGAGCATATTAAGAGGGGTTTTTCTGGGCAATGTTACTATGAGTTTATAAGGAAAATAAAAACTTTAAATCAAATTTTCTCAAAACTAGTTTTTTTCAATTGGTCTTTTAGCACCAAACCATAGATATAAAGATAGTACACACCCTACATTTTTTTCTGCCAAAAGTGAAATTAAAGTGAAAATTAAAGAACAATGAAAAACAAGCAAACATACATTCCATGAGCACGTATGTGTGCCTTAGCTTTCGCTCATTGGATAATCGTCTTCATTAGTTGTTTCCGAATTAGAGTAAAAGTGATATACTTTGTTTTTTATGGGACTTTTCAAATGGACCATATGACAAATTAATGTATGGAAGTGCAACATCTTTATATCATAGAGTCTTTGTTAGAACTGTACCTAAAACAAAACAAGTAAGAAAGTTCTATAGTCGGTCAAGATCGACCATACGATACCCTTAACATTTTTCCTGTATTAAGACAAATATTTGCTAAATTTTGCCATCATACAAACATTTTCTCAAAACTTATATATTTTTAAGCTGTTTTTGATATTTTGACTTATATGGGGGCTAGAGTCAAATGTGGACCGATTATCTTGAAATTTAGCAAATTGATAACAGTTTTTACCTATGCGAAAAATAAACTAAAAATTTTCATTATCTTAAGATTTAAGAGCGTTTTAAGTGATTTTTTGTCTCATTTAGTGGGTTTCGACAGAAGAGTTTATATGGGAGCTATCAAATGTGGACCGATTTCAACGAAATTTGGTGATTTTGGTTCTTATAAGCAGTATTTGTTTAAAATTTCATGAAAAAATATTGATATTTGTGGCCAAAATATCAATTTCGGAAAGTGGGACCTATAGGAGGTACGATAAATAATGGACCGATTTTGACGAATTTCAATAGCCATGGTCGCACTATCAAAAAAATGATTTATGACAAATTTTATCAAATTATGTTTAGAATTGCGACCTGTACTCTGATTACATGGTTTACATGGGGGTCCAGCCAACCGTCCAGACTGACGGATGGACGGACTGACATTGCTAAATCGACTCGGAAAGTGATTCTAAGCCTATTGGTATACTAAAAGGTGGGTCTTAAGCAAAAATTTCTATGCGTTACATAGGTTAGGTTAGGTTAGGCAGGATGCAGACTGTAAGGTCCACCTCACTTGGGTCCATAAAGAGGTCCCTTTGTATTTCCTGCAAGGATAGAGAAAATTAAATTCTTAAAACTACCGAGTGTAAGAGGCTCAGTTAGAGCCAGCCAGATGCATCGATAAAAGAGCCTATTTTACGAATATTGGTGTTCGAGATCTCTGATAGATCGTGCAGAAATGGAAATCCTAGATGGAGGGTTCTAAGTTCAGCAAGTGCTGGGCAGTGACAGAGGAAGTGGGATATTGTTTCTTCCTCCTCTGCATTGTGACAACTTCTGCAGTAGTCATTGCTTTGAAGATTAAGTCTTCTAGCATGTATACCTATAAGACAGTGTCCTGTGAGTACTGAAATAAGGGTGCGAAGTCTATGGCGCGAAAAGCTGACCAGGATTGCAGAGCGCTTACTGTCGTAAGTTGGCCATGTAAGTCTGGAGATCGTACAGGTACTTTCTGTGGACCAGTTGGTCTGTGCGGACCTAAAAATAAACTGCTTTATGAGCAATTTGCATGCTGAGAGCGGAATACCTATGAATTGATCAGTGTTTTCTTGACTAAGAAGAGCACCATCTTTTGCTAGGTTATCCGCTATGATGTTGCCTGGTACATTACTATGACTACGTACCCAGAAAAGTTCAATGTTGGAATGTCTCGCCATCTCATTTAGAGACGCCCGACATTCACGGGTAAGAACGGATGTCGTGTAGACCGATGAAAGGGAATGAATGGCGGCAAGACTATCTGTACAGAAACGAATATCGTTAGGATATACTCGGTGGTACGTGAGCCACTTGCTCGCCCTATAAATAGCTGAGATTTCAGCTTGAAGAATGCTGCATTGTTTTGGGAGCTTGAATTTCACTTTAATCCCAAATGATGGGATAAAGAAGCCCCCACCCACACCACGTGACGATTTGGATCCATCCGAATAGATAACCAGGGTCTCTTCACTAAAAGCGTTATGGGCCCCTGAGATATCCACAGTGAAGGATTGCTCGAAAGCGGGTGAGGGAATACAGTAGTCTATATTATCAGGGAGATTAAGTTTCTCCAGAATAGTGGTGTGGCCTAGAGACGAAGTAGAACCTGATAACCTGATAGCTGAGTTGAGGGCTACTAATTGGGCCATTAGCTCAGCCGGAAGCCAATTAAGCATGGTAAAGAGTGCCTTTGAAGGAGTAGTCCTTAAAGCACCCGTAATCATGAGAGCAGCAGATCTAAGGATCTTAACAAAAAGTCCTCGCTGATTAGCCTTGTTTAGGGCAGGCCACCAGACAAGAGCGCCGTACATGAGAATGGGTTTAGCAACCATTTCGAAGAGCCAGGCTGTATTAGAAGGGGATAGGCCCCACGTATGCGTTACATACATCAGCACAAATTTATAATACCCTTTCTACCTATGGTGGGTATAAATATTGAGCACTTTGGATCAACTTTATAAAAACTATCAACATTTTACTTTACTTTTTTATTAAAAAAATCTTAAGTCATCCAGAAAACAATTAAATTTCTTATCAATTGAATTACCCTTTTAATTAATTCGAAAAAAAATCTTCAAATTCCCTTTACGCCACTCAAAAAAAAACCCCTAAGCCCTTTTAAATACCCACGAACGCCCAAGATCATCATAATTTAATGTCAATTTAGACATGTCTGTCAAATATAATTTAGGCAAATGTTCGTCTTATAAAAATATTATAATGACACTTAAATATCAGGCCTTCTCCTTCTAATGTAACAGAACTCTCTCTTTTCTTCCCACAACAAAAGATCCCAAAATTTTTTTTGTGAAAAGAAAAAAAAGCAACAAAAATTCTTAAAGGGTCTTTAACAAATTTTGTTGTTGCTGTTTCTCGGTTTCTCTGTTTGGGTTAGATAAACAACAACAAAACCGAGGCGTGTGGAGAGCGTAATGATCGCAGCCGTCGAGTGTTGGCGTTAAAAATGGGGAGATTATTTAGATTTTCTTTACTTTCGTTTTCTTCGTTGTTATTTTTTCTTTTTTGGGGCTTTTTTATGCAGTTCCAAAATTTAAAAGAAGCGAAACTAGGCCAATGGGTCTTTAGGTGAAGTGTTTTTTTTTATTATTGTTTGTTATTGTTGTTTTTGTTATTTTGTTGTTGCTGGGCTTTTATTTTTGGTCTTATCATAAAAAATAGAATTTGTTTGATAGTGAAGTGATATTTCTATGAGTGTGTGTTTGTATGAGTGGGTTTGTATCTGTGTAAAGTATTTAAAAAACATAAATTTTATTTTCCTGCTTGTTCTATTTTTTCCGATCGTTTAAATTTTTTATTTTTTTTTTATTCTTTTATCTTGTAAATAGTTTTTTTGCAGTTGCATTTTTTTTTTTTGAAAGTAGATCGATCCCTTGTTGTTCTTTTTTGTTTTTTGTTCTCAGTTCTGGGCCTAGGGGCAACATTTTTTGAGTGTTTATTTTTCTAACAAGTGTCTATTTATAGATTAGATTCTTTTTTTACAATTTGTTCGATCAATTCTTTTTACTTATATTCGAATTTAAAAAAAATAATTTCTTTCTATTATGTCAATATTTGTAGTTTTAGACATACTTTCGGTCCTCTGTTAATTGTAACTTAGAAAATATATTCTGAACTTAGACATTCTGAAGTTAAGTTACTCGAAATCATTCTCTTGTTCAAAATATGTTCCGAAAATAGGTAAAGTTTAAGACTTTCAGCTCTCAACTCACCATCTATTGCAAAAATCAACCTTTGAAGACATTTCCGGAAAGAACGTAGTCTCCTGTTCAAAATATAGTCGTGCGCGAGTTCATGTGTTCTATGCGCCAAAAATGCAATTTGAGAAAATCCATCTTGAAGTTTTAACTTAATTTTTCTAAAAAACTATACGATAGAGATTTTTACCCCATATATTTGGCATATAGAGGAAAATAGCACAAACAAAATCTGTTATGAAGGATATAGAACAAAACACACACTATTTATCTCAGAAACTAGACGAGATAGCCGAAAAAGATTGCAGATTTAAAAAATATAGGGTCGAAAACCTAAAGTGGCATCATTAACTCAAAATGTGTAAAATGGCGTATAGAGCACATAAACTTCCGCACGACGATATGTTCCGAAAATAGCTAAAGACTCAGAGTTTAAACAGCTCTCAACATCTCTAGCCACTAAAAAGATCTACTTTCGATCCTATTCCGAAAAAACATAATAAATTTGCAAGTTCGTTAAAGAGTACATCGATATCTAAGTTTCAAGATTTCTTTAAATTACTTACTTACTTACTTACTTACTTAGCCTATATTTACAACCTGTTAAGGTCAAAGCGATGTAGGGGATACCAAGCTACAGTTCTGACTGGTCTTAACCTGATAAGCCTAGACTTATCTTGGTTATTCCTCATCCCAAATAATAAGCTCATCGTGGTATCACCCGGGAAACTACTTTAACACCTGTTTATGTAGTGAGGTAGCATGTGCCGCGAGTTCTCCTATAAGAACGATACAAATATGGAGTGGGCTAGTAACCCACTTCTGGAAAAATCCATTACTATGAAAAAGCTAAATTTAGAATAAAAACGGTCCTCTAATATTAGAAGAGGACATTATAATCTGGAATGGACAGCCCAAGTAGAGGAAAATCTTTTAAAGCTTGGTCTATAAAGTTGGAAAATATGTGCATAGATCGAAGCGCATGATAATCTAAAATACCTTGACAGGTTGGTAAATATATGCCATTTAAATAGGTAAAGTAAGATCAAAGGCCGAAAACGCCTTGCGCTTCGATCTTGTTCGCATATTCTCCAATTTCGTAGGCCAAGCTTTGAAAGATTTTCTTCTACTTGTCCTTTCCATCGAAATTTCGAACTTCCTCTTCTACGAGTTCCCTCGGAATCACTTTCGGACACTTTTCTTGCTGTAGTATTTTTATCCATACACACGACATATCCTAGCCAACGTAGCCTCGGCTGTTTAATGCGTTAAACTAAGACGATGTCAGCGTATAGCTCATACAGATCATGATTCATTTAAAGTCGATACTTAATTTTTCCTCTAAAAAATTTCAAGAATAACTGCATCTGCCTTTGATGTAGCACCATATAATAACATGAGCATTATAAGCGTTGTATAAAGCATAATTTTTATTTTTACAGATAGAGAGCTTTATTTCTTAGTTGCCTACTTAGACCAAACAAAAAATCGGTTGGTAGTACTTAAAGAGATCTCGACATCTCTATCAATTTTCGATCCTTTTCTGAAAGAAACATACAAAATTTTTCCTTAGAGATTTGATATTCTAAAGTATTATTTTGGATCTACAAATGATCCAGGTATTCTGAAATCAACATTCCTTTCGAAGAAAGTTTCGGAAAAAACATAAAGTCTAAGAGTATCAATAGCCCTTCGACTTAGATCTCGATTGATTCCAAATCTTTATTGATTCCAAATTAAAAACAACAACTATCCAATTTTACTTCCATACCACATTTTTCCCTTGTACTAAGTCCCAAAACTAGGTCGAGGTCAGGTCTTTGTAAAGTTCTCAAATCAAAACACAATTAAATTCCAACATTTAATTGATAACCCTTTTCTGTTTAGAACATTTGTTAAACGTGAGGCAAAGCCTAAGGGTTCTCTTGATTCAAAACTAGCCATTATAAAAAAAATTCAAGTGATTTCTTTACAAAAAACCCCAAAAAAAAAAACAACTCAAAACAATTAACGAAAAAAATCTATTTAAAAAACATTTAATCAATTTACATTTGGAGTGACTGGAACGACGAAGACGACGACGTTCTCATAAAAACTTTATCAATTTAAAAGCCGCCCTTTAACCAGCAAATGGCCAAAGCTGAAGAGAGAAGAGAGCTTTGTAGAATCTCCCATGGATCGGGTAATGTAAACAGAAACGCACCACTTGTTACATGAGCAGAGGTATGTTATGTAAGCCCCGTAGTTTCAAAGTGGGGAGCCCCGTTGTAGTAGAAGCGGAAATTAATATTATTACTCTAAAGCTATCGCTCACTTTTATTTAGAAAACTAAAGCGATAGTTCACTTTTCTATAGAAAACATTAGGGATTGCTCACTTTTCTATAGAAAACTAAAGCGATCGCTCATTTTTCCATGGAAATCTTAGGCGATCGCTAACTTTTCTATAGAAAACTAAGGCGATCGCTCACTTTTCTACAGAAAACTAAAGCGATCACTAACTTTTCTTTAGAAAACTAAAGCCATCGCTCACTTTTCTATAGAAAACTAAAGCGATCGTTCACTTTTCTATAGAAAACTAAAGCGATCGCTCACTTTTCTGTAGAAAACTAAAGCGATCGCTCACTTTTCTATAGAAAACTAAAGCGATCGCTCACTTTTCGATAGAAACCTAAAGCGATTGCTAACTTTTCTATAGAAAACTAAAGCGATCGCTCACTTTTCGATAGAAACCTAAAGCGATTGCTCACTTTTCTATAGAAAACTAAAGGGATCGCTCACTTTTCGATAGAAACCTAAAGCGATTGCTAACTTTTCTATAGAAAACTAAAGCGATCGCTCACTTTTCTATAGAAAACTAAAGCGATCGCTCACTTTTCGATAGAAACCTAAAGCGATTGCTAACTTTTCTATAGAAAACTAAAGCGATCGCTCACTTTTCGATAGAAACCTAAAGCGATCGCTCACTTTTCTATAGAAAACTAAAGCGTCTGCTCACTTTTCTTTAGAAAACAAAAGCGATCGCTTACTTTTCTATAGAAAACTAAAGCGATTCTATAGAAAACTAAAGCAATTGCTCACTTTTCTATAGAAAACTAAAGCGATCGCTCACTTTTCTATAGAAAACTTAATCGACAGCTCACTTTTCTATAGAAAAGTAAGCGATCGCTTACTTTTCTATAGAAAACTGAAGCGATCGCTTAATTTTCTATAGAAAACTGAAGCGATCGCTTACTTTTCTATAGAAAACTGAAACGATCGCTTACTTTTCTATAGAAAACTGAAGCGATCGCTTACTTTTCTATAGAAAACTGAAGCGATCGCTTACTTTTCTATAGAAAACTGAAGCGATCGCTTACATTTCTACAGAAAACTGAAGCGATCGCTTACTTTTCTATAGAAAACTGAAGCGATCGCTTACTTTTCTATAGAAAACTGAAGCGATCGCTTACTTTTCTATAGAAAACTGAAGCGATCGCTTACTTTTCTATAGAAAACTGAAGCGATCGCTCACTTGTCTATAGAAAACTAAAGCGATCGCTCACTTTTCTAAAGAAAACAAAAGCGATCGCTCACTTTTCTAAAGAAAATTAAAGCGATCGCTCACTTTTCTATAGAAAACTACAGCGATCGCTTACTGTCAAACTAAAATTCTATTCATGATCGTTTTTACTAATTTCGGAGTTAGACCCTTTAACTTAGAACTGCCGGGTCTTCAATCTACTCTCACACTCACTGAACCACCCAAATGTTTACAGAACTTTTACAATTACATGAATACGAGTACTCACACTCATTCACATACCATTAAAGTTCCGAATTCCACAACAACAATTTCCAAAATTTGACCTAATTTTCAATTTCATTAGATGTTAAAGAAGAAATTTTTGAAAAGAAATTATCGAACATGGAGTACAAGTAGAAAGACAGACCGAACCATTAGTTTGAATACCAAATGTTTTGTTTTTACAAAAATTCTTTCAAATTTTTTTTTCTATTTTTGGTTTTCTGCATTAGACTTAATTATTATTTTTTTTATTATTTTTCTTATAACCAACAAATTTTTGCGCCCTACTGTTTACATGATCAAAAGTTCGTTTATTTTTTGAATGATCTTTATGTGTAGTTTTGGGTGTTTCTTTGGAAAATGCGTGGAGGAATCCCTTGCATTTTGTTCAAATGTTCGAATATACATTTAGTTTTCTGCTCCACTTTTATAGTTTTTTATTTTGTTGTTATTTTAGAATTAGATTCCCTAAGTAGGTCAACATCATGATCATCATCACGATCATTATCGTTTTCGTCTGTTTTAATTTACGGCTGTTCTTTTTTTCCATAAGTTTCGGAAGAAGCGTAACAAAAAAATTCATTGGGGCATGTAAGTGTTTCTTGAAGACTGAGGGCATATGTTTTCACATATTTTCGGAACGTGGAAAACGTGTTAAACTTATTTTAGTTTTAAATTCTTTGCAGAATTAGAGCTGTTGATGTTAGGGATCATTTGGGGCTTTGTCTGGTGATTTTGGTTCATTGAAGTTTAAGTGGTTCATAACATTTATTTTTTGTTTTCTGCATCTAAATCCTCTTTTCTTAGATCTAGACCTAATTTCTTAAATTTCTGTTAGTTAAATGTTGTGTAAGACTCTAAATAGTCCAGTCCGGGCCCATTGCACTAGCTAAATCCTATAGTTTTCTTACTATAGGAACTTCCTACAAAACATTAATAGAAATCGATTATGCATCTTTCATGTTTCTTTTACCATTTTAAAATGTTGCACTTTACATTTTAACACCTTATTATGCAAATTTGTCTAGTGTTTTTTTGTTCCATCATCCATCACCTGCAGCTGTAGGTTTCGAGATTTTCAAAATTTTTGATAGAAAGAAAAACAGTTAATGGAGAGTGTAACAGTTATTATCAATGTGTTGTAATTTTAATATTGATTTTTTTTTGTATTGAAAAACCAATTCCCTTTCACTTTCATTTAAATCATTAAGTTTCTTTTTTTTTTTGTGAAGCACAAAAATATTAAGTAACTTAAGATGCATTTCTAAGATTAAGTAAGAAGAAGTAGGTTAGAAAGAAATTTTTGAAAAATTTTCTATAAAAATAAGAAATTTTTGAAAAATTTCCTATGAAAAGAAGAAACTTTTGAAAAATTTCCTATAAAAATAAGAAACTTTTGAAAAATTTCCTATAAAAATAAGAAATTTTTGAAAATTTTCCTATAAAAATAAGAAATTTTTGAAAAAATTCCTATAAAAATAAGAAATTTTTGAAAAATTTCCTATAAAAATAAGAAATTTTTGAAAAATTTTCTATAAAAATAAGAAATTTTTGAAAAATTTCCTATAAAAATAAGAAATTTTTGAAAAATTTCCTATAAAAATATGAAATTTTTAAAAAATTTCGTATAAAAATAATACATTTTTGAAAAATTTCTTAAAAAAAATAAGAAAATTTTGAAAAATTTCCTATAAAAATAAGAAATTTTTGAAAAATTTCCTATAAAAATAAGAAATTTTTGAAAAATTTCCTATAAAAATAAGAAATTTTTGAAAAATTTCCTATAAAAATTAGAAATTTTTGAAAAATTTCCTATAAAAATAAGAAATTTTTGAAAATTTTCCAATAAAAATAAGAAATTTTTGAAAAATTTCCTATAAAAATAAGAAATTTTTGAAAAATTTCCTATAAAAATAAGAAATTTTTGAAAAATTTCCTATAAAAATAAGAAATTTTTGAAAAATTTCCTATAAAAATAAGAAATTTTTGAAAAATTTCCTATAAAAATAAGAAATTTTTGAAAAATTTCCTATAAAAATCAGAAGTTTTTGAAAAATTTCCTATAAAATTAAGAAATTTTTGAAAAATTTCCTATAAAATTAAGGAATTTTTGAAAAATTTCCTATAAAAATAAGAAACTTTTGAAAAATTTCCTTAAAAATAAGGACATTTTGAAAAATTTCCTTAAAAATAAGAAATTTTTGAAAAATTTCCTATAAAAATAAGAAATTTTTGAAAAATTTCCTATAAAAATCAGAAGTTTTTGAAAAATTTCCTATAAAAATAAGAAATTTTTGAAAAATTTCCTATAAAAATAAGAAATTTTTGAAAAATTTCCTATAAAAATAAGAAACTTTTGAAAATTTTCCTATAAAAATAAGAAATTTTTGAAAAATTTTCTATAAAAATAAGAAATTTTTGAAAAATTTCCTATAAAAATAAGAAATTTTTGAAAAATTTCCTATAAAATTAAGAAATTTTTGAAAAATTTCCTATAAAATCAAGGAATTTTTGAAAAATTTCCTTTAAAAATAAGAAATTTTTGAAAAATTTCCTATAAAAATAAGAAATTTTTGAAAAATTTCCTATAAAAATAAGAAATTTTTGAAAAATTTCCTATAAAAATAAGAAACTTTTGAAAAATTTCCTATAAAAATAAGAAATTTTTGTAAAATTTCCTATAAAAATAAGAAATTTTTGAAAAATTTAATATAAAACTAAGAAAGTTTTGAAAAATTTCTTATAAAAATTCGAAATTTTTCAAAAATTTCTTATAAAAATTAGAAATTTTTGAAAAATTTCCTATAAAAATAAAAAATTTTTGAAAAATTTCCTATAAAAATAAGAAATTTTTGAAAAATTTCCTATAAAAATAAGAAATTTTTGAAAAATTTCCTATAAAAATAAGAAATTTTTGAAAAATTTCCTATAAAAATAAGAAATTTTTGAAAAATTTCCTATAAAATTAAGAAATTTTTGAAAAATTTCCTATAAAATAAGAAATTTTTGAAAAATTTCTTAAAAAAATAAGAAAATTTTGAAAATTTTCCTATAAAAATAAGAAATTTTTGAAAAATTTCCTATAAAATTAAGAAGTTTTTGAAAAATTTCCTATAAAAATAAGAAATTTTTGAAAAATTTCCTATAAAAATAAGAAATTTTTGAAAAATTTCCTATAAAAATAAGAAATTTTTGAAAAATTTTCTATAAAAATAAGAAATTTTTGAAAAATTTCCTATAAAAATAAGAAATTTTTGAAAAATTTCCTATAAAAATAAGAAAATTTTGAAAGATTTCATATAAAATTAAGAAATTTTTGAAAAATTTCTTATAAAATAAGAAATTTTCCTATAAAAATAAGAAATTTTTGAAAAATTTCTTATAAAAATATGAAATTTTTGAAAAATTTCCTATAAAAATAAGAAATTTTTCAAAAATTCCTATAAAATTAAGAAATTTTTGAAAAATTTTCTATAAAATTAAGAAATTTTTGAAAAATTTCCTATAAAAATAAGAAAATTTTTAGAGGAAATTTGTTATTTTTACAGGAAATTTTTTAAAGTTTTCTTATTTTTATAGGAAATTAAGAATTTCTTATTTTTATAGGAAGTTTTAGAATAAAAATTTTATTTTCATATTTCAATATTCTTCAACAAAATCCATATTCTGTCCCTTCATATAATTAATAGGGTTTTCATCACTTCACGGAGATAAACAAGAAAATTATGCGTATTTAGCGATTTGGATGTCCACGGAAGAAATGGCATTTGTCACAGGGAATCTTTTGGAATCGTATATTTACTCAATTCCAGCATTTTTCAGTCTCTGTTTTTGGGATAAATGAAAAATGATAATTGACACATTTGATTGACATTTGGGTGTGTGTGACGGAATGACTACAACTGGAAAATAAATGTGCAAATGCGTTTGTAAATCTGAAAGTGTTTGCGCGTTCGTTGCATGATTTGCCTGTCTCTGGGTATATTCTAAAATTTTTGTCATAATTTGTGGGCAAAATGACTAAATGATTTTTTTTGCTGATCTTTACTCCAAAGATCCAGTTTGTCGAGATTTTTAGTTGTTTGGTTGTTTCGTTGGGAAGTGGCTATGACACAAACTCTTATGATTTGTTGATAGAAATGATGAAGATCGATGATCGTTTTGAAAATATTAGACTCAATTTTTCTCTACCCTCTTGTCAATTTAGCATTTTTTTTTTGTGGCGGGGGGGGGGGGGGGGGGGCAGCCTTAGCAATTTATTAAAATCAATCGTTTGTGCAATAAGACATGGACCATATTTTTGATGAGTTATGGAAATACGTTGAACATAAGTAGGTCAACGAATGAAGTTAAGACTAAGATAAACAATAAAAAATAGGCTTAGACTAAGACATAGACTTAGACTAGGACATAGATTAACACATAGTCCAAGACTTAATATCACATTAGCACTTTTATATTACGCTTCTGAATATTGCTTCCATATATGAAACTGTGATATGCCCTAATTATTTAAAAAGCAAATTATTTTATTTAAAATATAAATACGTTATAAAAATAAAATTAAGAAAAACATAAAGTCATGTATCTAATATTTAAAATAATTTACATTACAAGTCAATCTAAAATATGTAATGAAAAATATAAAAACAGAAAAAAGAAAAATTAATATAGAAAAACCTCAACAAAAGAATTAAAATGATTCTAAATAAAATAATAAAATTCTCAAATTTTATTTTCAAAATTTGAATTTTAGTAAAATAAAAATCAAAGTTTAGGTGTGGATTCAAAAGATTGAGTTTTATAAAAAAAAATTATAAAATTAAAAATTTTTCAAAAGGCTGGTCCATTAATTTGATCATATGTTTGGAACAGATGGTTCGATTTTATTGAAATTCATTGCAAAGAATAGTACATAAAATTATCTTTAAGTCGCTTTATTGGAAATTTGTGCGTATATTTAACGGATTCGGAGTTATTTGCACTTCAATTTTAAAAATTATTTTTTTTTTTTTAAATTAAAATTTTTTTTAATTTTTTTAAAAATTCATAAAATATCGAAGATGGCAAAAACATAAAATTTGTATTGCTTGGTCATAAAACTGTGAATATTCCAAATAAAGTATGCCTTATTTCCTGAAAATCCATCTAAAAAGACTGATTTTATTAACAATAAAGTAAATGAAGTGAAAATACCCAATTATGTTTTTTAGCCATTTCCAATTTTACGTCTTATATGGCAACTGGGGTCAATTGTGGATCAAAATTTGCCAATTCGATTACAGTTTATACAAAAATTTTGTGCCTAAAAAATAAATATGAAAAATAAATATAAATTCTGTCCCATTTAAGAGGCTTTTGTTATAAGGTCTTGTATGGGAGCTATGGTCAAATATGGACCGATTTAAATAAAATTTGTTTATATACTCGTAAACAATCTTTCTTCTTAATTAAAAAAAAATTGACCGATTTTTTGTTAATTTCGAAAGCAATGGCTAATAAAAATATCTATACCAAATTTCATAAAGATAAAAGCAAATTTGTGGCTTTCACTATTTTCACTTTATTCTTAATAAAATCAATTCTAATCAATAGATTTTCGTGATAAATTTAACAGTGGCTGGTACACATGAGAAATGTTAACAGAATATGAAAATAGGCTTAAAATAAAGAAATACGTGTCTCGGCGTTTTGCTGTAGCACGTCAGAATTTTAAGAAAATCGATTTTAAACCCAGCAAAACTTTGGTAATGGCAAGTACTCTGATAACTGGTTACCTTGTAACGACTACAACATACCATCCGAATAAATAATAAGTTATTACAGAAGTACTTATTTGTAAATAAGATGGTAATTTAAACTGAATGGCCCCGGTTCAAATCCCACCAAGGGCAACAATTTTTTTTAGTTTTTTTTTTATTAAAAGAGTCTTTTTAAATGATTTTTGAATTTTAAGAACTTAAATATTATCTTCTGTAAAAAAAATTTGTAAAACTTACTCACGTTAATGAAAAAATACCATCATGAGTCAATTTTGATTATGTAGGGGATGTTGAATACCAAACACGATTCTAATTGGTCTTAACTTGGTAAGCCCAACTTATCTGGGTCATCCTTCATCTCAACTGTGGACACACACCTCCTCATAGTATCACCCGGGGAGCTAGTCTAAGACCCATTAATATTGTGAGTTAACATGTTCCGAGAGTTGTCCCATAAGATCGATAAAAATGGGTTAGGATTACGGGCTAGTAACCCTCTCTTAAAAAAAAAAACAATGAAGAGGATAAAATTAGAATTGAAATGTCCCACTACCTAATGTTAGAGGAGGATGTCCGAAACTTCGATAGAAAGACCAAGTAGAGGAACATTTTTCAAAGCTTGGCCTATAAAATTGGAGAATATTCGCACAAGATCGTAATCCATGGAATTCGAAAATATGCTCGGAGTTTGACCTTAACAGGTTGTAACATTTAAGTAAGTAAGAGTCAATCTTATGTAAAAACTTATACAAAAAAGAAGATTTAAATTGTTTAAGTTTTAAAATAATTTTAAAAAAGTTTTAAAATAATTACAAAAAATTACAACAAAGCAAAAAAAGGAGGGAACAACAAGGTTATTTTCACATGATTTTGGATCTAAAAATAAAAATTGTTTATATTAATTATAACCTGCTAAGTTTTTAACATATGAAGTAGCTCAGTGGAAGAGTCTCTGTCTAGCAGTCGGAGGGTCTGGGTTCGAGCCCCCATGGGATCATAAAAAAAATTTTGTATTTCGTTTAAAAATATATGTTTTTAATAAAACAACAACAAAAAAGTTGTTGCTGTTGTTGTTGTTGCTTTCAAATTGCTTACCCAAGTCATTACTTTTCTGCAATTGGTAAGTACTTGCCTCCAATGACATCCCCATGTTAATGTAATGACTTAAACAGCGAATGAGTAAGTAGTTCGTGTTCAATAGTTTAACTGTTTAACTCATTATTTGGTAATGAAAAGTTTTACTGGGAAAGATTCGAAGGACCGTGGAGGTTCACTTGTAACGTAATGCTATTATAAAAAGTTCTATAAAAATAGAATGGGTGAACCGATTTAAATGCTTGAGCCAGTCTTGAAAAGGAAATTAAATTTTGATTTGTTTACCACTAGATGGCGCTTTCATGTTCATGTAAAATTAAAAAATATCCAAAAATTGTAATGTAATTCAATGTAATGTAAATGTAATATAAAAATACAAAAATTAATATGATATCTTAACTATTATTTTGTATCAAAAATGTTTTTTCTAATTGTATTTTTAATGAATTTCGTGCATTTTTTGGATATTTTTTAATTTTACATGAAAATAAAAGCGGAAAAAAACTATTTTTTTATAAAAACAAATCCATACCCAGTAAAACTTTTCATTACTAAATAATGAGTTAAACAGTTAAACTATTGAACACGAACTACTTACTGATTCGCTGTTTAAGTCATTACATTAACATGGGGATGTCATTGGAGGCAAGTACTTACCAATTGCAGAAAAGTAATGGCTTGGGTAAGCAATTTGAAAGCAACAACAACAACAGCAACAACTTTGTTGTTTTATTAAAAACATATATTTTTAAACGAAATACAAATTTTTTTTATGATCCCATGGGGGCTCGAACCCAGACCCTCCGACTGCTAGGCAGAGACTCTTCCACTGAGCTACTTCATATGTTGAAAACTTAGCAGCTTATAATTAATATAAACAATTTTTATTTTTAGATCCAAAATCATGTGAAAATAACTTTGTTTTTCCTTGCTTTTTTTTGCTTTGTTGTAATTTTTGGAAAAATATTTTTATACGATTTTTTGTAATTATTTTAAAACTTTTTTAAAATTATTTTAAAACTTAAACAATTAAAAACTTCTTATTTGTTTTTACATAAGATTGACTCTTACTTACTTAAATGTTACAACCTGTTAAGGTTAAAGTCCGAGCATATTTTAGAATTCCATGGATTTCGATCTTGTGCGAATATTCTCCAATTTTATAGGCCAAGCTTTGAAAAATGTTCCTCTACTTGGTCTTTCTATCGAAGTTTCGGACATCCTTCTCTAACATTAGGTAGTGGGATATTTCAATTCTAATTTTATCCTCTTCATTATATTTTTTTTCAAGAGAGGGTTACTAGCCCGTAATCCTAACCCATTTTTATCGATCTTATGAGACAACTCTCGGAACATGTTAACTCACAATATTAATGGGTGTTAAACTATCTTAACGGGTGATACCATGAGGAGGTGTGTGTCCACAGTTGAGATGAAGGATGACCCAGATAAGTTGGGCTTACCAAGTTAAGACCAATTAGAATCGTGTTTGGTATTCAACATCCCCTACATAATCAAAATTGATGGTATTTTTTCATTAACGTGAGTTAGTTTTACAATTTTTTTTACAGAAGATAATATTTAAGTTCTTAAAATTCAAAAATCATTTAAAAAGACTCTTTTAATAAAAAAAAAAAACTAAAACAAATTGTTGCCCTTGGTGGGATTTGAACCGGGGCCATTCAGTTTAAATTACCATCTTAATTACAAATAAGTACTTCTGTAATAACTTATTATTTATTCGGATGGTATGTTGTAGTCGTTACAAGGTAACCAGTTATCAGAGTACTTGCCATTACCAAAGTTTTGCTGGGTATCTAATTCCCTTTTCAAAACTGGCTCAAGGATTTAAATCGGCTGAACCATTCAGGCATGTGATGAACATTTTTCGTTTTCAAATCGATCGATTTTAGACATATTTTTTTAGCCAATTTTCGGTTATTTCCCCCCAAAAAATGAAAATTTTGGCTCTAATCCTTTTGACTGATATTTTATCTTTCATTTGGTTTGAATTTTTGGGAAAATATTTGAAAATTGTCTCAAAAATATATCTGAAATCGATCGATTTGAAAACGATCGTTTTCCCTCACATACCTGATAACTTTTTATAATAGTATTACGTTACAAGTGAACCTCCACGGTCCTTCGAATCTTTAAAGTCGGTTTTCTTAAAATTCTGACGTGCTACAACAAAACGCCGAGACACGTATTTCTTTATTTCAAGCCTATTTTCATATTCTGTTAACATTTCTCATGTGTACCAACCACTGCTACAACTATCATGAAAATCTATTGATTAGAATTGATTTTATTAAGAATAAAGTGAAAATAGTAAAAGCTACGCCGAGACACGTATTTCTTTATTTTAAGCCTATTTTCATACTCTGTTAACATTACTCTCAAAAAATTTTGATTTTTTTTTTTTTTTTTTGATACTGTGTTATTAGGAGCATTCATAGTTTTGCATTCCTAGAGAAATGGTGGTACATTTTTGTCATCTTTGATTTTTTATGAATTATTGAAATTTTTTTTTTTTTTTTTGATTCTGCACAAAAAAAAAATTTTTGACATTGCGATGTGAATAACTTGTAAACCGTAGAGATAACACAGATTAAGTTTTAGTGCGTCTTAAGGGGAATTTAGTTTTTAATGCATTGCAGTATTTTCAATAAAATTAAACAATTCGTTTTCAAGATATGGCAAAGTAACGAGAACTACCACCCAAATTTTTGTTAAAAAAAATTATAAGAAAAAATTTATAAAAAATGGGTGTTTTTGTACTTAGGAAACCATATCACATAAAAAAAATAGTTTAACTTGACCAAATTTAGCTGTGGACGACTTTGATACATAATTTGTCTTCGCCATTTTTTTTTTTTAAATATCTCCTAAACTACTAGAGGTATCTTTGAGTCATAGCAAAATGAGATCTTAACCAATCAAATATAGGAAAATCATACTTAAATCAAGTCGGTGGAATGACAATACCAAGATCCCTTTTTTGAAAATTTTGTATAAATCCATTATACCCAAAATCGAAACGTAAGCTCATTTACAAATTTTGATATCGGGGAATAAAATTTGTTATGGTCGGTTCAGTTTTTTATGAATTGATCTTTTGTTCTCTATTTTAATGAGAATCTATAGCTATAGATGGAGATCGATGTTTCATTTTTCATTTATTTATATTTTAGTGTTGAAAGCCACATTTGTGCCACTATAAAGCCTCCAAATTTGAGCCATCCCTACTTCACATCGACTCAATAACGGTCTTGCGCAAACTCATACCGAAAACTGATTTAGTTACTCATTCTCTGGTTTTCTTCACTGAACATCAATTTCCTTAGAATATTTGGTGATCTTTTAAAAACCTTAACCCTTTTTTAAAAGAAACTCAAATTTTTTTTTAATGTTTTTTCCCTCCATTTTAAGCTTTATTGTGTATTTTTTGTATTACAAAATTTGCATAATAAGTAAATTTAAATATTTGTAGTTAAGTTAATGGTTTAAAAAAAATATAAATATTTTTTTATAAATGAAATTAAAAAAAAATTTAAATAAAAAAATTTTGTTTTTAAAAATTTTATATAAACCGAAATAAAAATTTAGTGAAAAGAAATATTGTTTATATCAATAAATTTCCAAAAATTTTCTTTAATTTTGAAACTTTTTTTTTTTTTTTTGATAAAAATATATAAAATTTTGAATTTTGAAAATTCGATTTTAGTGATTTCAAAAATGTTTTCATTTTAAAATTTTGCTTAAACATTTTTGTAATGATTTCAATTCATTTTTTTAATTCTTAATATTTTCATAATTTTTTGTTTATTTCAAGATTTTACTAGGATTTTTCTCCTAGTTTTTTTTTTGTAATTTTTTTACATAAATATTTTTTTTTTGTATTATAATTTTTTTGTAAATAAATTGTTGTTGTTGATTTTTTTTAATTTTCTTTGGCTTATCTTATATTAATTAATAATTTTCTAATATAATTTATAATAAAATTAATTGTTTTTTTTTTTTTGTAGGTTATAAATATTAAATACATACAATTTTAAATTATTTATTTAATTACTTAAAAACTAAAATATTTTAATATTTTTGTTGTAGGTTTTTTGATAAAGAAAAAAATATACAAAATGATTTTTGCGGATTTTTTTGGATATTAAGTACAAAGACGGATTTTGAAGGAAATATAAGAAGAAATTTGAAAAGAATGAGTTTTTAATAAAAGAGAAAGCTTTTAAATTGAATTTAACATAAGAGAGAGAGAGAGAGAGAGATAGAGCTTTAAAATCAAATTGAAATAAATAGAAAGCTAAAAATCTAATCAAATAAACTGAAAAAAATCTTTAAAATTTAATTGAATTAAAGAGAAAGCTTTAGATTCGAATAGACTTTAAATTTAAATGTAAAGCTTTATGTTTTAATCAAATTAAAGAGTAAGCTTTAGATTCCAATTGAATTAAATTGAAAGCTTTAGATTCTAATTGAATTAAAAACACTTTAAATTTAAATTGAATTAAAGTGAAAGCTTTAGATTCTAATCAAATTAAAACACTTTAAATTTAAAAAAAAAAAAAAATATGTGCAGGATTTAAGCTTTTTTACTTAGGCTCACTTTAAGCTCTAATAACCTTGTAATCGGTGAAACTTATTCAAGTTTTTTTAAGACTTTAAGTTTCAATAAAAAGCTTAAATTGAATTGTGAATATAGAAGGAATTATATGAAAGCTTTAAGCTATTTTCACTTATTTAAAAGAAAATAATTAGGGCGAATTGTAAACCTTGATTTTAAAGTAATTTGAAAAAATACAGAAATAGCAAAAATTAATGTGAGCTTTTTTACTTAAGCTCACTTTAAGCTCTAATTCTAATAAAAAGCTTAAGCGGATGTGTGGAAAAAGGGCAAACATTAAATGAAATTTAATTGGAAATGAAGAGATAGACTCAAAATGAAGTCGACACTTAAAGGTTTTGCATTACAACCAGCTATTGAGCTCACTTGATACTCTAATTTACAAAAAGCTCTAATGCTAACTAACTTCAAAACGAGTAATCAGCAAAATCTGAAAGCTTTTGCTTTAATCTTAAATTTATTGCAAAAATTTTATTCAATCAAGTTAAAATATAAATTTCCCTAAAGTTTATATATCAACATTTTAAATTATGTATCAAAAGCTTTAAGTTTATATACAAAGCTTTAGGGTTTTTTAATGAAAAGAAAAAATATTCAAAATTTAAACTGAAATTGGAAAAAAGCTTTAACAATTTGAATGTGCAATGAAAGAAAACTTAAAGTTCTTTTACCTTAGACTAACCAAAAAGCTTTCAATTAAGCTAAGTGTTATTTATGCGAGATCTTTAAGCTTTTTATTTAAAATAGTTATTTTTCGTATATTTTAAGCTAAAATATAAATTTCCTTAAGTTTTTATATCAAAAATTTAAATTATATACTAAAAGCTCTTAGTTTATACACAAAGCTTTAAGGTTTTTTTATAAAAAGGAAAAATATCAAAATTTTAGCTGAAATTGAAGAAAAAAAGCTTTAGCAATTAAATGTTAAATTCAAGAAAACTTAAAGTTTATTACCTTTAAGTAACCAAAAAGCTTTCAATTAAGCTGCGGTTATGGTTATAGGTTATTTATACGAGAGCTTTAAGCTTTTTTACTTCAAATAGTTAATATTCGCACATTTTAAGCTAAAATATAAATTTTCCTAAAGTTTTTATATCAACATTTTAAATTATGTATTAAAAGCTTTTAGTTAATATACAAAGCTTTAAGGTTTTTAAATAAAAAGGTTTTTTATACGAAGAGCTTTAAGTATTTTTATTTAAAATAGTTATTATTCGTATATTTCAAGCTTTGTAGTAACTCATCAAAAGCTTATGTATGAGATATTTAACTTTAAATTAAGCTGTCTTTAAAGCTTTTAAGAAAATAATATCGTCTGTTTTAACTTAAGTTCTTATTAGCCCCTTCCTTTATTTATAACTGTCTGCTTTTCTTTACCCTAAGTCAATTTGATAAAAGTTTAGAAATTTGTCAAATAACAACTTAAAGTTTATGAGAAAAGCAAGCTTAAAGCTTACTTTAGTTGAAGTAAGCTTAAAGTCAAGTTTTTTTGTCACAAAAGCTTTATTTTTTATTGACAAAGACATACTCTTTCACCTCTTATTAAACATAATTTATTTAACACTTCCTTAATTTAATTGCAAAAAGCTTTAAGCTCTCACATTTATATAAGAAATTTGGAAGTTAGAATGAGTTTCTGGTCAAAATCGAATAAGTTAGGGTTCTTAATAAGTTAAGTAGCAAAAGCTTTCTCTTTCTCCTATAATTTAGAAAAAGTTTTTAGGTTAATTAATTTTTATTTAAAGTTAAGAAAGCTTTAAGCTTCAACATTTAGATAAAAAAGCTTTAAGTTAGTGTTAGTTTCTTTTCTAATTACTTTTTTTAACAACTTAAGTAATAGAAGCTTTCCCTGTTATTCCTATCTCTCTCTCTCTCTCTTTCCACTTTATTTCTCTCTTTCTCTCCCTTTCTTTTACTGTAAACTAGTTTAATGAAAGTTATGTTATTTTAATGCTCAACATGGTGGTAAACTTGGATAATGTTTAAGGAAAAACTTAAGATGATTCTGGGGAGGAATGCCTCTTGCTTTTCTATGATTTTTATGAATGAACTTAAATTATTAAACACAAAAAAAAAAGAAAGTAAAACCCGCCCTTTTTTTAAATAATTTAAACTAATTTATTTAAGAATAATTATTGCAACGAGATTAAGGACAGTCCCCTCTTTTTTTTAAGAAATTAACTAATTTTTTTTTTAAATTTAAAATAAACGAACAAACAAATAAAAAATTTTAAAAAATTTTACAATAAAATTATTAAGTCCACATGTACAGGAAACAAAATTTCTTGAATAGCAATGAACAGCATTACACTTTTCCCAAGACTTATGGAAGAAGATAATGTTATTAAACATGTAAAATGTTTTTCTAATGGGCATCACTGCTCTAAACAAAGTTTATTATGTTAACATTTTTTAACAGACTCAGGAAAATTTGCTTCCTGTAAACATCAACTTAATAGTCAATAAAAATAAAATATACAGTCTCATCCTAAAGCAACTTTTTACTACCAAAGAAAAAATCTTCTCTTGGACCAACAGCTTTTTTCACTAGCGGTTTCTGAACGCCCCCAAACTTACAGGCCATGATCGTTGGTATTGAGAAAACTTCGACAAACACGACTCACTTCGGGATTGTTGTGATTGATCAGCTGCATGTAGATCTGTTTGTGCAATTGAAGCTCATTGGTCATTTCCTGCAATTGTCTCAGCAAGGCATCCTTCTCCTTAAGCAAACTTTTGACACGCTCCTCTACCTCACGTGAACGTACCTTGGCTTTTTCCCGCGACTTACGCACAGCTATATTATTGCGCTCGCGGCGTCTACGATACTCCTCGGTGCCCTTGTCCACATGCTTGAGCGATTGTTTGCGCTGCTGATGGACTTGCTTGTTGTGATGCTTGAGTAGATGGGCATTGGCTGCTAGATGAGGCAAATTAACGGCAGAATGATGAGCCAAGACATTGGCCGAGGTAAGTGTATTGAAGTTATTAGAGTTTTGTGATGAAGAATTATTGGAATTGGCATTGCCATTGGTGTTCTGGTAGGGATTATAGAGACCATTGGCCGAGCCATTTGTAATAAAGGCCGCGGCAGCAGCATTATTGGCGGCATTGGTTTCCTGCAAATGACGCCGGTATTCAGGATCTATAGGCTCTTCTTTAATGGTCGAGGTATCTGAGCCCACTGAGGAGTTTTCATCACTGGAATTGTTGCTATACGAGGCATTCGAGTGTACGGCCTGAGGCATATAGGCCAAGGGATTACGGCCATATTGATGCTGTTGGGTGCGCAAAGACTGTTGCTGCAATTGATGCTGCTGCAAGACCTTGGCAGCAGCTGAGACCATGCCATTGGGTGGTAAGGTAGCCGAAAGTACCCCAGGACTTGTGACCATATCACTGAATATCCCCAAGGTTTCCTGATCACGAAAGCTATCATCAATCAAGTGTTGTAAGTCTAATGAGATCTCCTGAGCGGTCAATTCATCTAAATCCGATTGGGTGTATTGCTGCATGATTTGCTTCTGCAACAGATTGACATTATTAACATTGGCGTTTAAGACCGAATTGTTGTTGTTATTATTATTCATGGCCGCCGCCTGATGCATTTGATGCATGGCATGTTGTTTGACCACCAAACCGGGTACAACGCCAACACCATTTGTCTGCTGTTGCTGATTGGTATTATTGTTGTTATTGTCATTTTGAGCCGACTGTTGTTGCTGTTGTTGTACATTATTCTGTTGCTGCTGCTGTTGTTGTTGCTGTTGTTGCGAGGACATGGCCGTTAGGGTGATTTGCCCTATTATGGCCTGTTGAGGAGGCGGCTGCTTTTTCAAATCCAATTGTGTTAGGGTTTGTACGGTATCGTACATTTGTGGTGATTCCATGTTGAGCATTTTTAATTGTGAAAATGAAGGCAAAATTTTGACAGAGTTCTTAAGGTTTAGAGTTTAGTTGTGGGTAGAATAAAATTTGATTTTAATATTTATTTTCAAGCTTATTCACTTCTGGGATTAGAAGGTTTAACAAGAAACATTTTAGGTTTAAGTAGTTTATGCTTATTTCAATAAAAGATCATTAAGAGATCAGGTTTTTTCAAAGAAAATTCTGGAAATTTTCATATATTAAATAGTTTTTTTTTTCAATTTAGATTTCTGTTACTTTTTTAGCTGTTATATTAGTGCTTTTTGTTTTTTTAACAGTTCTGTTCTTTACACTTCAGTTATGTTATGTTAGCAAATTGTAAACACTCGCTGTAATGTTTTCTTGTTTGTTTACTTTTTGATAATAACAGTTGTTTTTATTCTGTTCTTTTGTATTGCTTCTGTTATGTTAACAAAATGTTATGTTAGGGTTTTCTCTGTTATATTCTCTGTGAGAACAAAATAACGGTTATTCTTATAAGAAATGATATAGTTTTTGTTGTTTTAATGTTTCCGTTTCTGTTTTTGTTGTTATTTTTGTTGTTCTTTTGGGCTTTGTTGTTTTTTTATGTTAAAAACCCCTTTCCTTTTCCTGAAATCAGCTGATTTTTTAAATTGTTTCTGGGAAAGTCTGATGGGATGTTTTCTAAAAGCCGTTTTTATAATTTTTTAAATCTTTTTATTTCCTTTAAAGACGTTTGTGAAAGCTGTAATATTTAAAGAAAATTTATTATTTTAAGGGAGAATTTTAAAAATTTGTAGTTATTAAAGTAATAAAAAAAAACTTTTGTTTAAGAAAAGAATTATTAAGAATTTTGATTTCTTGTGATTTGAAAAAAGGATTATTTTAAAGTTTATTATTTACTTCTTAGAAAAAAATTTGCATTAGTTCTAGAACTTAGTCATTGAGTCAGTAATTTTTTTAGTTTTGTATTAACTTAAGGTATAACGATCCACTTAGAGCTACTTTCTGAGTCCAAATAACAATGTTCGAATTTCCGTTTATCTTGTAGCCTATGGCCAATCTAACGTAAGAAATGAATAATAATAGAAATTGATATTGCCGTGACTGGGTCCACAAATGTATAAAATGATCTGTCTTTTGTATTACAAACTTAAGGTATAACGATCCACTTAGAGTTACTTTCTGAGTCCAAATAACAATGTTCGAATTTCCGTTTATCTTGTAGCCTATGGCCAATCTAACGTAAGAAATGAATAATAACAGAAATTGATATTGCCGTGACTGGGTCCACATATGTATAAAATGATCTTTTCATAACAAATTGAGGGATATTTTTTTTTTTTTTAATTGAACAAAAATAAAATAGATGCCCAATTTCTGTCTAAGTTTCTGCAGATTTTCTTTGTAAAATTATAGGACCTAAAAACAAAGTTAATTTCATAAAATTGCACGTAAATATTTACTCATTACTTCTAAACTATGTAAGATATATAGAAATAAGATTTTGTATGTTGTATATAACATTTTTCTTAGGTATAAATTTCACAGAACAGTTTAAAAAGACTTAATTTACAATCATGAGAGGAAGAGGCCTAAATGTGGTTGACCTTTACCATCAAAATCAGGTGTAGGAATTAATCAAAGAGTCAGATTGAAGTATAACTGTTGAAATCTTTCTATAGGTGAACTTTCTATAGTGTATGTATAGAAACCAGTAAGATCTAGTTAGTATCGAATAAGTGGCATAAATGGTTTCAGATTCCGAGATCTCAAGCTACAACTGAAACTAAAGTCATAAGATAGAATCAAGGTAAAACTAAATGGAACCTAATCAGAATTTAGCTTCTAATATTGTCTTAGTCAATATGAAGTTTCAAAATCTTTTGTAACGGCGCTTGTTCTGGGACTAATGATGTTTAAAAAAATCTAAATTTTTTAAAGGTTTAAGAAGTAAAATAGAGAAGTTATAATTTGTCTTTGTTATTGTTTTAAAATTATGGAAAATTTTTGTAAATTTGCATTTGAATATTTTTTTATATTTTAAACGATTTGTGAAAAATTATTTTTTATTAAAAGATTTATTTTTTTAAGTTTTCCTAGCTCTAATTTTAATTTTATTATTTTTAAAAATATTTTTTTATTTAAATTTTTTTTTGAATAAATTAAAAATAATTTGTTTTTTTAATTTTGAAAAATTTTTTTCGTGTTTTTTTTTTGGGGGGGGGGCTTAACACTTTTTTGTTGTTAATATTATTTTTGTTTTATTATCCAAATTTTATTTTATAATTTAATCTTCAAAATTTCACATTTTTTTTTTAAACTTTCAATATTTTCACATTTTAAATTTTTTTTAGTTCATTAAAATTTTTTTTCATGAAATCTCAATTTAAGTTTTTTTAAAAGGTTATTAAGTCCATATTTAATTAATATTGTTTCTATTAATTCGAAATATTTTTCAGTAATTTTACATATTTTTAAAGTTTTTTTTGTAATCTTAAAATTTTTTTAAATGTTTTTTTTTATATTATTTATATTAATTTTTAAAATTAATAATTGGAAAGAATTAATCAATTAACTTTTGTTTTTGGTCATTTTCAATATTAAGTTTTCAATATTTTAATATTTTTGTCAAAGTTTTTTTCATTTTGGTATTTTTTGTTATTATAAATTTTAATATTAATATTTATTTTACTAAAAAATTACAATTTTTGCATTTTTTTCTTTTTGTTTTTTTTGCAAAAAATTTAAAATTTGTTGTTTCGTAAAGTTTTTATAGTTTTTCTATTAATTGTTTAAATTATAATTTCTTTAGTTTTAATTTAAGTTTTGTCAATTATTAAAGTTTTTTCTTTTAGTTAAGAATATTTTTTTTATTACACAATTTTTTTCTTAAATTTTTAAAATTCTTAAAAAAATTTGTAATTTTAAAATTTTATTTATCATTTTTAAAAATGTACAATTTAAATTTCACTTTATCATTTTTATTGTTTTTATTTTCAATTAATTTAAATATACTTTTTTTAAAATTTTAAAAATTTTATTTTAAAGTTTTTATTTAATTTTTCTTCAAACGAATTTTGTTAAAAAAGTTTTCTAATAAATTTTTTTTTAGAAAATTTTTTTATTTTCAATTCAATTTTTTTTTTTTTAATTTTTCTTTAAACTAATTTTTGTTACAATTTTTTTTTTAATTTTCTAATTTTTTTTAACATTTTTTTAGAAAATAAGTTCCAAACAGTTTTTCGTTTTTATTTTTGATTTTTAAAAAGTACAATTTTTTTTTTAATTTTCAAAATTTTATTTAAAAATTATTTTTATAAATTTTTTTAAAACGAATTTTTGTTAAATTTTTTATATATTATTTAATTTTTTTTTTTTTTTATTTTTGATTTTTAAAAAGTTCAATTTTTTTATTTTTACCCAAAACTGTTTCCATTTTTTTAATTTTAATGAATATTTTAAAAAGTTTATTTATATATTAAATAGTTTTTACTTAGTCTTTTGGAGTTTAGTTTTTCTTAAAAACTTTTTTTTCTTGTTTCTAAAAATATTTGTTTTTATTTTTTGAATTTTTTTTTTTAATTTTCATTTATTTTTTTACAAAACAAATATCCATTGTTTAAGTTTAACTTGTCTTTTTAATTAATTTTTTTTTTATTTTCAGTTTTTTTATATTTATTTAAATTTTTTTATAAATTTCATTTAAAGTTTTTTATAAATTTTATTAAAATTTCCAATATAACATTTTGTTCAATTTTTTTCCAATCCAGGTTGAAACTCAACTATTTTATTTTACTTTTATTTTTTGTTATCTTAATATTTTTATACAATTTTTAATGTTTTTTTTTTAATTTTTAATATTAAATAAAATTTTATAAAATTTTTAATATTTTATAAAAATTTTAATACTTTATGAAATTATTAATATTTTATAAAATTTTTAATTTTTTATAAAATCTTTTTAAATTTTTAATATTTTTAATATTTTATAAAATTTTTATTATTTTATGAAATTTTTAATATTTTATAAAATTTTTAATTTTTTATATAATTTTTTGAAATTTTTAATATTTAATAAAATTTTTAATATTTTATATAATTTTTAATACTTTTATACAATTTTTAATGTTTTTTTTTTTAATTTTTAATATTTTATAAAATTTTATTAAATTTAATATTTTATATAATTTTGAATGTTTTATAAAATTTTTAATATTTTATAAAAGTTTTTATATTTTATAAAATTTTTTAGATTTTTATTTGCCTTAATTATTTTATTATTTTTAGGTATTTAAATATTTTTAATATTTTATTAATTTTTTTGTTCATTTTCCATAATTTTAGTTTTTAAAATTTTTTAAAATCTTTTAAAACTTTTTAAAACTTTTCTTAAAATTTTCTTTTTTTTCATCACAAATTTTTATTAACAAAATCCAATTTTCTCTTGTTTAGAAAAAAATACACACATTTCCATAAATCTCCGATGATATCCGTTAAAGACAAATATTTCCGTTTCCCGTTATTAAAAAAACACGTTAAAATGTTAAATTATTTTTTATGAACATTTTTTAAAAATCAAAAAAATCTTTTATTTTTAATCAAATAATTTTTATTTATTTTTTTTTTTTAGAAATTTTTTAAAAACCCGTAAAAATTTGTATTTATTTAAAATTGTTTTTTTATTTTATTATTTAATTTATTTGAAATTAAAATTTTTTGTTTTTTGTTTAAACGTCTTAATACGACTGAAGTGTTTCACAAGTGATGCAACAGATTTTATATTATTTTTTACTATTTGTCTCTATTTTGGCTTTTTGTTGCTTTTTTTGCAGTTGCTTTTCTTTTAGTTTTTTATTTTTTTTTTCGATTTGATTTGAATTCTTCTTTTAGTTAACGAAAATCAAGAAATTTTTACAAGAGGTCTTAAGTCGCGCGCGTCCGCATCCGTTTAGCTTTGGCCCATAATACCAACTAATGTTACAAAAAACACAAAAAACCTAACGACCGTTGACTCTTTGAACGACCAAGTCTTTTTAACGCTTAACAGAGAGATCAAGAGAATTCCCGAGTTTTCAAATTTCAGTTTAAATGTAGAAGCAGCCGTTACTAACTTTTCAATTACATCAAATTACAACAACAAATAATAAAAGTTGTTGTATTTTTAAGAAATTTTGTTTTTGATTTTTTTTTTTTCGTATATTAACCGTAATATTGTACCGCAATGTTGGACTATCAATGTATGAATGAATTATATGCCTTCGTTTCTTCAAAATTTCTGCTGCTTTTGCTGCTGCTCAGGCTAAAGTGTAAAATAAAACTTTGAAGGCGTCCCCAAAAAACCAACAAGAAAAACAAACACAAGAAACTAAAAAATTAAAAAAGTAAAAACAACCGAAAATTCAAGCAAAATCATAAAAAAAGAAAGAAATAAAAATGACGTCGACCACGTTAATGTAATGACGCGAAGATCGTTTCTTGGTTTTTTGTTGTGTTTTCTTTGTTATTACTGTTACTTTTCATTTGCCTGCACTCTTTTAATGGTTTCACTCTTCATTTATTAACATTACTTAAGCTCTCTCTCTTGTGAGAGCTTTTTGTTATAATGTAACACCCATACACTCAAGCAATGTTTACAACCAATACTAACATACACAAATAATGTAAAATCAGCTGTTTTTGCCTAAATTTACCGTTATCTTGAGTTAAATTGCTTTTACAGGGAAATCAAATAAAAATAAACTCCAGAAAATCAGAAATTTATAATGTTCAAGTAATTTTTTATTACTTATTTTTATAATTCTAAGTAATTTTTTACGTTTATTTTCTAAACCAGTTTAATTTTACTTATTTTATTTTCTACATTTTCTTTATCTTTCAGCTTCTCTGCATTTTGGCGCTCTTTTTCTTGTGAATCTTGTTTTTGGTAGACAAATACTAAGCTCCCCAAAGATTACAAGCAAGTACATACCAAAACACTAAAGGAATTAGTGATAGCCTAGTGGCAGATTTTTTGCAATTTAGCGATTTTTAAAGCATTAATCGTAAGACCAAGATAAAAGGTGAAAGAGATAACTTATGTACTTACATATGTATGCGGGTTTTTTCTTTGGGATGCAAATGAGATGCAGTTGTTGCCTGGGTTTCCTGCTAACAGGTAATAACTGTATTCAATTCCTACTCACACCTCCTCGTGGTACATCCTAGAAACCTGAGCAACTTAAGGGTGTCCCAACTAAAACGCAATGTTAAAATTTTAAATAAAACACAGATATTAAAAAACAAAAGTAAGAAAGTGTTATAGTCGGTCAAGCCCGACCATACGATACCCTTCACAACTAAGGTCAAAGGTGTTCTTTTTCCTGTATAAAGACAAATATTTGCTAAATTTTGCCATCATACAAACATATTCTCAAAACTTATACGTTTAAGCTGTTTCTGCCATTTGGACTTATATGAGAGCTAGGGTCAAATGTGGACCGATTATCTCGAAATTTGGCAAACTGATTACAGTTGTTACAAAAATTATGTATGCAAAAAATAAACTTAAAATTCTCATTATCTACGAGCGTTTTAGTAAATTTTGTCTCATTTAGTGCGTTTTTAAAAAAGAGTTTGTATGGGAACTATGGTCAAAGGTGGACCGATTTCAACGAAATTTGGTACAGTGATTTAAGTTTACATAAGCAGTATTTGTTTTAAATATTGATTTTTGTGACCAATATATCAATTCCGGGAAGTGGGACCTATGGGAGGTACCATAAATAATGGACCGATTTTGACGAATTTCAATAACCATGGTCCCATTATCAAAAATATTATCTGTGCCAAATTTCATCAAATTATCTTTAGAATTACGACCTGTAGTTTGATTACAAGGTTTACATGGACCCCCATGTCAGCCAGCCGTCCAGCCAGCCAGACGGACGGACATCGCTAAATCGACTCAGAAAGTAATTCTAAGCCTATTGGTATACTAAAAGATGGATCTACGACAAATATTTCTATGCGTTACATACATCAGCACAAACGTATAATACCCTTTCCACCTATGGTGGTGAAGGCTATAAAAATCGTGAAACTTTATTATATCGTGCCGCCACAGCTTTGCCGGCACACACGCGATCTTTTAATGAAATTGTCAATAATATGCTTTTTGCATAAATGCTGCGGTATTTCATTAATGCAGCGTTCACTTTCCTCTTTTAAGGCTTGAGTAGTCGTCGGCTTATTCGCGTAAACCATAAACTTCAAAAAACCCCAAAGAAAAAATCTAAAGCTGTTAAATCGCACGATCTAGACGGCCAATTCTGGTCTCCAAAACACGAAATAACACTACCGGGAAATTACTGATGTAGCAATTGAATTGTTTCTCTGGCTGTATGACATGTGGCGCCGTCTTGTTGAAACTACATGCCCTCCACATTAATTTCTTCAATTATAGGCAAGAAAAAACTGTTTATCATTTCACGATACCGAACACCATTAACTGTTTGCGTTCGACCTGCCTCATTTTCACCAAAAAAAAGGTCCAATGATTCTTCGAGCCCAAAAATCACACCACACAGTGACACGTTGAGGATGCATTTGCTTCTCGTGAATCACTCGAGGATTTTCCTCACCCCAAATGCGACAATTCTGCCTATTGACGAAGCCATCAAGATGGAAATGGGCCTCGTCACTGAATATGATTTTATCGGCAAAGTCAGAATTTTCATGTTGTCTCTCCAATACCCAATTAACGAACTCCCTTCGCTGTCCATGGTCATCTGGCTTCAGTTCCTGAGTTAATTGAACTTTGTATGCATGAAGATGCAAATCTTTCATCAAAATTACCTGCATAGTGGATTTGAAGACACCAATTTGCTGAGCTCGGTGCCGAATTGATGAGAATGGAGTTTGAGCGACATGATCACTTACAGCTGCGACATTTTCGGTCGATCGACCTGGTCGAAGGCGCGTTCTTGTCTTTACATCACTAACAGACCCAGTTTCGGCAAATTTTTCCATTAATCTCTTTACAGTTGACACTTTAGGAGCAAATTTATCGCAATTTGCGAGCCGCAAAACTTTTACTATTTTGGTAAAGCAATTTCACATAGAGAATGCGTTGTTCATTCGTGCAAACAATTATTCAAATGTCAAACAATGACACTTCGAATCGCGCCAAATTTAAAAATTGCGTTCTAGTTGGGAAACACTTTAGTTGAAGATGTGTAAACAACCCGAGTGGGATTCTAAGTCAGGGCGAATGTGAGGGAGAGTTATCTTGGAGCCATTTCGGCGAATTTGGTCTAGGGGTCTAAGATAGTTGTACTTGGTAAAGTACGAAAGTAGCGTCTGTTCAACATGTTAGTTGCGGCTGCAAGCGGGCGTCTGTCTCGGATTGAGCGGCTTACTTTACAAACGTGGCTCTTGTCTTTGGACTCATCATCCATCGACTTAGCTTACGATGTTTTAAGCTTGAAAAGAAACAACATTACAGAATATACTACTACAAGGGGTAATCAAGCGAGAAATCCACCTGCTACTGGCACAAGGATTTTGGAGGTGCCTAATTTATGTATGCAAGAACATCCTGATGAATGAAGACAATTCTATCCCAAGAAATCGGACTATAAAACCTAATATAGGCATGAAAGAAAGTTTAAAATTTGCGACATGGAACGTACGCACACAATACGAAACAGAGAAATTGGAACAACAAGGCGTGAAATGTTGGGTTATAAAATTGATTTGTTGGCGGGGCAAGAAGCAAAATGGACAGGGAAAGGGGAGGGGTTCGGAGCCCTCCGGGCAGTGTGGGCTTTCTGATAATTAAAAGAATAACTAAAGCCATGATAGCATGGTATCCTGTCAATGAGAGGCTAGTGACAATAAAACTTAAGACTAAAGCTCGTAGTTTAATAATTATCAATATCTACGCTTCTACTGAAATCCAATCTGAAAACGACAAAGACGAATTTTACGATATATTAAGCATATTTTGATCAACGCTAAGTGGCAATAATCTTTACTTATTGTACGCTCGAGGCGCGGAGCAGATATAAACATCGACCATCAATTAGTTATAACTAAAGTTCGATTGAAAATAGCGGCTCTGAGGTCTGAAGCTACAAAAGCCGGTCGGAAAATTGATGTTAGTAAATTAGAATCAGAACGACATCGAAATGCCTTTATTACTTCCATAAGGAATTGGCTTCCAGATATTGTTAACAACAATGATGCTAATATCAACGAAATTACAAGGTGTGTCAATCAAGCGTACAATGAGGTTGGTCAACAAACGTTAGGATTCAAAGGCCATAAAAGGAAAATTTGGCTCACCCAAGCAACATGGGACCTGGTCGAACAAAGTAAAACCTTAAAAATACAATTTTTCAAAGAAAATAGAAAGATCTTAGAACAGAAGAAGAAGGAGGTAACAAAGGGAATAAAGAACCTGGAGGATCATAATAACTAAAACCAATAAAATCAAATTTTTCTCAATTTTCATAGATGGCGCTGTATTAGCAAGAGATTGTAAGACGGTTAAGAGCTAAATTAACTCAACATATTCCAAAGCCAATAACAAAGTTGGCATCACTGTTAACAACAACCTGTGGATAAATGTATTTTTAATAAATTCACTCTCTGTAAAATGTAAGTACTTTACAATAGTTTCCCTCTCTGTCTCGCCTTCATTTCTTAGCATAGCTTTCTTAGATTCTCTATTTATGTATTTTATCAGTTCTCCTTAAGCGAAAGCTATTATTTATTTATGCTGTAATAATGCATTTGGACTTTTTGTTGTTGTATTTGCTATTGTTTAACTTTACTATTAGTTGTTGTATTTAAAAAAAGTTACATAGCCGATTTGACGAGAGCTAACATAACTCTCACTTCTTATAAGACTAAATTAAAGTAGATATTCTTTCTTTAAGTCAAGTTTTCAAAGTTTTCTTTTCGCTTTTGTTGCTGGATACGAGCGATTATTTATTTACTAGTTAGTGGGTATCTGTGTCAGATCCAAATGAAAGCAAAAGTTTTTTTTATAGTTTTCTTGTTGTTATTGCTTTTTCGTGTTCGATCACTTTTACTCTCGATTTTCAGGTAAATTTACACACACACACATACAAAAGAGGAAATATAAAAATTGTACTGGTTTGAATTGGGGAATGAGTTATATAGTTAGCAATATATCAAAAACGGCTTTTTGCGAAAAAGAACTTTTTTATTGTAGAAAACTAATCTCTGGGATTATGAAAATATTGTTTGTTTTACAACTTATTTGTTTTTTAATTCTGTTAAGAGATGGCGCTATTTTTAGGTTAAATACGAAAATCGCATTTTTAATAACTAAAACTTAAAAATTTGGTTTGACAATGTTCCGCGACTTTGCTCAGGAGTATTTGGCCTAACTTTTTTCTGAATGTACCAATATCGAAAAGATTCATATAATATGTATTTGATACATTTGTAAGAATTATAGCAATACCGCCTCCTTGCGACAATATTTTGCAAGATTTTTAGAAACACAAAAGTAGATGCTTGCAAAAACTTTCAAAAGAGACATCTCCGATGAAATTTCTATGAAAAATAAGAAATCTAGGGACAAAAGTAGTTAACAGTACACCAATTCTGATACTTTTTTGAACGATTTTTTTAAAATTGTGTATACAATTTAGTCACTGTTAACAATATTAGAATTAAGAATAATGTTTTTGTAGTTGGAAAGGCTATTGCCAAAATTCCGTATAAAAGCGAAAGTTTTTTAAGTATAACTTCAGCATCCATATGCAAAAATCTTGTCAGCCAGATTTTTTTATCGCGAAATTTATTAGTTTCTCAATATGTTAATTTGTTTTTTAAGTCCTTTCATTTTCCATCTCTATTTTAATAAGATATAATCGCTGTAAATCGATTAGGTATTAAATACATTTCTTTCATCAGACTATTTCTTGGTAATATGGAAATTACTAAATATTTAATTTTTAGATTCCTTGAACACAATATGATCAGAAGCCACTGTTGTCTTGTTACATTTCACGCATTTAAGATGTTCAAAGTAGGCTGTATACACACTTTAAGATATTGAAGAAAATCAATAATCGCGATTTAATCGCGTATTATTTTTGCTTCACTGTAGGCCTCAGGATATTTGTTCGTGAATTTGAGCAACATACCTTTAAATATCACATTGTTATTATATATCAATGTGTCTTATGAAGGTGTACAAGTGAAAAATGACACAAATAGGTTTGCTTATTTTTTAAATGGCACAAAAATGGGTACATATTTTTCTCGCAAAATTAACACACATATTAAAAACATGTTTATCTAAAACTTTGATATGGCGCTTTTCGATACGATTCTTAGTTAATGAGTTATAGAAAGACAAATATTAAAAATGCAGAATTTTGACGTTTTTTTTCATTTTTTTGTTAGTTTTTCTCAATTTGTCGAAGAACTAAACATTTAATCGGGAAGCGCCATATCAAATTTTTAGATATTGATAGTAGCAATCGGTACGTGAAATCTGGTCTCAAAATCTTTATCCGTTTTTGTGCCATTTTAAATGAAAAATTTTGATTTTTTTCACTACTGTATTATCTTTTATACATATTTTTTCTCTAAGTGTACTGATGTTTTTTTTATGATGAACAAATCTAATACAATTATCTAACTATACAAATTTAAAAAAGAGCCATTTATGACCTATTAAAAAAAGTTACAGCGCAAAATTTGTTGCTAGTTAAAAAGCCAAAATTATAAAAATCACCCTGTATTTCAGAAACCAAAATAGTTTAAGGCATTTTATGTAGCACCTACTATAGCTGAATATGTACCCGAAAAAATGTATATAAATTCATGTGATTGTCTTGAAATTTAAAAACCTACTTTTTTTGATATATTGCTATATATAGTTAAGTTAGGCTGTCAGTTAGTGAGTTTGGTTAGATGTTTTTTTTTTTGGTTTTTATAGCTTGATTCGAATGATGATAACGTCATTAGTGTGTGTGAGTGTGTGTGTACGAACGTGTATGTGTTTAATATTGAGCGTGTGTGAATTTTAAATAAAATTTTATAGGTCAGTTTTGATTAGAAATTTTTCGTAGAGTTTTTTGTGTATTTATATGTCAATGTTGGACATATTTAAATGATCGCAAATCATTAAAGTTAATTGATAGGTGATATTTGAAGATAATTTTTCCTTGGTATTTGAGTCACAAACTGTTTGTTTTTGACTTAGTTTTGGAAGAAAATAAGGCGATAAAAGATAGAAATAAAGATCGGTTAATAGATCCAATAGATCTATTCTTGAATAAAATAATACAATCGTCTCTTAATAGAGAAAAATAAGACAATCGTCTTTTAATCAGGAGGACTAGAAGATGAATTTCTTCCACTCTTCAGGAAAAGAAGACGATTATCTTTTGTTCGGAAATAAAATTAAAACGGTCGTCTTCTTCTGTTTTTTTATGAAATGAAGACAATCGTCTTTGAGTCACAAAATGCTTGTTTTTGGCTTAGTTTAAGAAGAAAATAATGCGATAAAAGATAGAAAGAAAGATCGGTTAATAGATCCTTATTGGACAAGATTGTCTTCTCAATAGAGGAAAACAAGACAATCGTCTTTTAATCAGGAGGACCACAAGATGAATTTCTTCCACTCTTCAGGAAAAGAAGACGATTGTATTTTGTTCGGAAAGAAAATAAAACTGCCGTCGTCTTCTATTTTTTAGAAAATTAAGACGATCGTCTTTGAGTCACAAACTGTTTGGTTTTGGCTTAGTTTTGGAAGAAAATAAGGCGATGAAAGATTGAAAGAAAGATCGGTTAATAAATCCAATAGATATATTTTTGAAGAAAATAATACAATCGTTTCTTAATAGAGAAAAATAAAACAATCGTCTTTTAATCAGGAGGACCACAAGATGAATTTCTTGCACTCTTCAGGAAAAGAAGACGATTGTCTTTTGTTCGGAAAGAAAATAAAACTGCCGTCTTCTTCTGTTTTTAGGAAATGAAGACGATCGTCTTTGAGTCACAAACTGCTTGTTTTTGGCTTAGTTTTAGAAGAAAATAGTGCGATAAAAGATAGAAAGAAAGATCGGTTAATAGATCCATATTGGACAAGATTGTCTTCTCAATAGAGGAAAACAAGACAATCGTCTTTTAATCAGGAGGACCAGGAGATGAATTTCCTCCACTTTTCAGGAAAAGAAGACGATTGTCTTTTGTTCGGAAAGAAAATAAAACGGGCTTCTTCTTCTGTTTTTTAGGAAATGAAGACGATCGTCTTTGAGTCACAAACTGTTTGGTTTTGGCTTAGTTTTGGAAGAAAATAAGGCGATAAAAGATTGAAAGAAAGATCGGTTAATAGATCCAATAGATCTATTCTTGAATAAAATAATACAATCGTCTCTTAATAGAGAAAAATAAGACAATCGTCTTTTAATCAGGAGAACCATAAGATGAATTTCTTTCACTCTTCAGAAAAGAAGACGATTGTCTTTTGTTTGGAAAGAAAATAAAACTGTCGTCTTCTGTTTTTTAGAAAATGAAGACGATGGTCTTCCAATTTGGAAGAACAGCTTATTTTTTCTTATATTCCGAAGAAAAAAAGACGCTCTTCTTAACTTTTAAAGGAAAGGAAGACGCTAGTCTTCTGATTTTTAGGAGAGGAAGACGGTCGTTTTCTCATTCAGAGTAAAGAAGACGTTGGTCTTCTAATACGGAAGAAAAAATACGTTATTCTTCCAATTTGGAAGAACAACGTCTTTATTACTTCTATTCTGAAGAAAAACAGACGTTTTTCTTTTATTTTGAAGAAAAGGAAAATGAATATTTTCTTTTCTGGAGGAATGAAAATCGTTCGTCTTTTAATTCGGACAAGAGAATAAATGTCTTCAATTTTTAAGGAAAAGAAGACGATTTTCTTTTATTTTGGAAGAAAGGAAGACGATCGTCTTTTAATCTGGAGGAAAAGAAGAAGAATATCTTCTGTTCTGCATGTATAGACGCCGATCTTCTTTAATCAGCAGAAGAGAAATAATGTTTTCTATATTTAGTGAAAAGAAGACGATTCTGGAGGAAAAGAAGATCAACGCTTGTCTTCTATGGGGGAGAAATGAAAGACGATCGTTTTCTAACCTGGAGGTAAAGAAGACGAATATCTTCTATTCTGGACGATAAAAGGCGATTGTCTTTATGTCTTCTACTTTTGAGGAAAAAAAGACAATTGTCTTTTATTCTGGAGGAAAAGAAAACGCTTGTCTTCTATTGTGGAGAAAAGGAAGACGATCGTTTTCTAACCTGGAGGAAAAGATGATGAATATCTTCTGTTATTGAAGATTGAAGGCGATCGTCTTTTAATCCAATCAAGAGGTAAACAAGTCCATCGTCTTCTATTTTAGAGGAATAGAAGACCATCTTCTTCTATTTTGGAGGAAAAAAAGACCATCTTTTTCGATTTTGGAAGAAAAGAAGTCCTCGTCTTCTATTCTGGAGGAAAGGCAAACGATTATCTTCCATTCTAAAGGAAAAGAAGAATATTGTCATCTTTTGTTTTGGGGGAAATGAAGATGAAATGACGAATAGAACGAAGATCGTCTTTAAATCCGGGGAAGAGAAAGAATATTCTCTATTTTTGGAAAATTGTCTATTAATCTGGAGGAAAATAAGTCAATCTTCTTCAATTTTGGAGGAAAAGAAGACCATCGTCCTCGATTTTGGAGGAAAAGAAGACCTCGTCTTCTATTCTGGAGGAAAGGCAAACGATCATATTCTATTCTAAAGGAAAAGAAGAATATTGACATCTTTTGTTCTGGAGAAAATGAAGAAATATCGGAGAAGAGAACGAATATCTTCTAATTTTGAGGAAATGAAGACGATTGTCTTTTATTTTGAAGGAAATAAAACGCTTGTCTTCTTTTGTGGAGAAAAGGTCGAAGATTGTGTACTAGTTTAAAGGAAAAAAAGGATTGTTTTCTATTCTAGAGGAAAAGAAGACCATCGTCTTGTATTTTAGAGGAAAAGAATACGATCGTCTTCTATTCTGAAGGAAATGCAAACGATCTTCTTCTATTCAAAAGAAAATGATCACTATTGTCTTCTATTGTGAAAGAATACTGTCTTTTGTTCTGGAGGGAATACTGTCTTCTATTTTGGAGGTATAGAAGGCGATCGTCTTTTAAACCGAAAAAGAGAACAAATATCTTCTATTTATGAGGAAAAGAGGACAATTGTCTTTTATTTTGGAAGAAAAGAAGATTATCGTCTTCTATGTTGGAGGTAAAGAAGAGCCTAAAACTATCTAGTTAAGATAGAAACATGACCTAATCCTTCACTGATAGAGGTTCAGTGGACTAGTATTAAGCAGAAATTATTCCTTTTTTTAAGTTAAAAATATAGGACAAAATATCACTCTTCGCCTTAAATCCCAGATCTCTTCCAAAAACCAGTTTTCATTCCAGATTGTCTCCATATCTCCGAACGACCACATACAACACATCTTGTTAGCAAAACTTCAACTCTCTAGCCCCAAAAACTGACGTCATAAATTTGTCAGTTCACTTAACGTTTTCTTATTTATTTACATTTTCAAAGTGCCCTCTTAAAGATCTGACAACCGAAAGGGAAAGAGAACAAACAAGAAAAGCAAACAAACAAAAAAAAAAAGAAAACTAGTTTCGACAAAAGATATTTTTCACGAAAATAAAAGAAAAGAAATAAAACTTTAAAAAAGATGCTTTTCAAAAAAAATATACTCTCGCTTTCATTTCCGATACTTAGTGTATGCGACTAATTGGGTTGCCAGAAGATTGGAATAAATACTATCGTTAGCTTTTTTATAGGAAAACAAGACTTTTGGCTTCTCATTTGTAAGAAAGTCATTTGTTCAGAGGAGGAAAGAACATTATCTTCTATACCGGAGTTAAAGAAGTAGAACATCTTTTATACTGAAAAAAAGCGAAGATGACCAACTTTAACTCTGGAGGAAAGAAGGACTATCACTATCTTTGCGAGAGGAAAATAAAACGATCGTCTTCTTTACTGAAGGAGAGGAAGAAGATCGTCTTCTATACTCAAGGAAAGGGGGAGGAAAGTCTTCTATACTCGAGAAAAGGAAGTAGAACATCTTAATACTGGAGAAAGTAAAACGTTCGGCTTTAACACTGGAGGAATAAAACTATCTTTGCTAGAGGAAAATAAAACGATCGTCTTCTGTCCTGGAGGAGAGGAAAAAGGTCGTCTTCTATACTGAAGGGAAGGGGAAAGAAAGCCTTCTATACTCGAAAAAAGGAAGTATAACATCTTGAATTCTAGAGGAAAACCACCATATTTTCTAGAAGAAAATAAGACGATCATCTTCTGTACTGGAGGAGAGAAAGAAGATCTGAAGGAAAGGGGAAAGAAGGTCTTCTTTACTTGGGAAAAGGAAGTAAAACATCTTTAAAACTGAAGAAGGAAGATTGCCATTAAAACTAGAGGAAAGCATAACTCTCACCATCTTTGCTTATAGGACAATAGGACGATCGTCTTCTATACTGGATGGAAACAAGACGATCGCCTTCTTTACTGAAGGAAAGGAATAGATCTTAGAAGGAAAGCTTAAGAACGTATTCTGTTCTAGAAAGAAAGAAGACGATAGTAGAGAAAAAGAAGTCAATCGTCTTCCATACCGAAGGAAAAGAAGACGCTAGTATTCGTTTCAAAACATTAGGAATCTTTCTTATAACTTCGTACGGCAACTCTTTGACACTTAACTCTTTAACGAAAAATCTTATGACTGAGCGTATGACTTTTTTGGGCTCTCTATTTACAAAATATTTTTCGACTACCGCTTACTTTCGTTGCTTCCATTGTTGTTGCGATCCCCGTGCTTATAAATGCGGGCCTAAATATTCCAAAAAAAAAAATCGTGTAGGCAACATTTATGCGTATAGTTGTCGTGTCGTAAATTTACAAAATGCGCGTGATGCGTTTTAAAGTTTTGTTGAATTTTTAATCGTTTTGTTTCTGAGTGTGTGTGTGTGTGTGAGAAAGAGTGCTATCCCGGGAGTGCTATCCCGGCAGTTTCAATTAAAAGCGACCGCGTCCGTCGATAATTTTCTTTAGGAAAAGAAGACAATCGTCATCTGTACTAAAGGAAAAAAGGACGATCGTCAACTTTTCCTAAGGAATAGAGGAAGATCTTCAACTTTTCTAAAGGAAAAAAAGACGATCGTCAACTTTTCTATAGGAAAAGAAGACGATCGTCAACTTTTCTATAGGAAAAGAAGACGATCGTCAACTTTTCTATAGGAAAAGAAGACGATCGTCAACTTTTCTATAGGAAAAGAAGACGATCGTCAACTTTTCTATAGGAAAAGAAGACGATCGTCAACTTTTCTATAGGAAAAGAAGACGATCGTCAACTTTTCTATAGGAAAAGAAGACGATCGTCAACTTTTCTATAGGAAAAGAAGACGATCGTCAACTTTTCTATAGGAAAAGAAGACGATCGTCAACTTTTCTATAGGAAAAGAAGACGATCGTCAACTTTTCTATAGGAAAAGAAGACGATCGTCAACTTTTCTATAGGAAAAGAAGACGATCGTCAACTTTTCTATAGGAAAAGAAGACGATCGTCAACTTTTCTATAGGAAAAGAAGACGATCGTCAACTTTTCTATAGGAAAAGAAGACGATCGTCAACTTTTCTATAGGAAAAGAAGACGATCGTCAACTTTTCTATAGGAAAAGAAGACGATCGTCAACTTTTCTATAGGAAAAGAAGACGATCGTCAACTTTTCTATAGGAAAAGAAGACGATCGTCAACTTTTCTATAGGAAAAGAAGACGATCGTCAACTTTTCTATAGGAAAAGAAGACGATCGTCAACTTTTCTATAGGAAAAGAAGACGATCGTCAACTTTTCTATAGGAAAAGAAGACGATCGTCAACTTTTCTATAGGAAAAGAAGACGATCGTCAACTTTTCTATAGGAAAAGAAGACGATCGTCCACTTTTCTATAGGAAAAGAAGACGATCGTCAACTTTTCTAAAGAGGACGATTGTCATCTTTTCTAAAGGAAAAGAAGACCATCGTCGAATTGAAATTATAAGTTACTTTCTCGGGTTGGATGTCAGCCCTTAAATTTAGAACTGCTGGGTTTCTTTTTTCTATAGGAAAAGAAGACGATCGTCCACTTTTCTATAGGAAAAGAAGACGATCGCCAACTTTTCTAAAGAGGACGATTGTCATCTTTTCTAAAGGAAAAGAAGACCATCGTCGAATTGAAATTATAAGTTACTTTCTCGGGTTGGATGTCAGCCCTTAAATTTAGAACTGCTGGGTTTCTTTAAAAGTCTTATGATTTGTGTGAAAAATAAAACTAAAATGAAAATAAAAATATTTGAATTTTTATAGTAATTTTGTTGTTGTATAATATTTAAGCTTTTTTTGTTGTGCGTTGTGTGTGAATTTTAAATTTTATTGTAAAAATGTTTAAAATTTTATTTTCTTCTTTCTTTTCGCTTTCATTTGAGATTTTATAAAGATTTTGTTGTTGCTAACTCTGCGCAAGTGCGTAAGTTTTGTTACTCAGTTGTTAGGCCTAATGGACTTAACATTTTTTTTATAATCTTTAAAATTTTTAAAAAGGTTTTCAAAAATTTCTTTCATTTTTGCTTAGTTTTAGGTTTTTAAGCATGAGACTGGGATTTTAGCATTCCATGTTTAAGCTGAGTAGAAGACAGTGGGTTCGTAACTGTTGAAATTTATAAGAGGTAATGAAAAGCGGAGGTAGATATAAAGATCAATGCAGATTGAAATAGAACCTCGATATAATAATAAAATCTGATTGTGATCGGATTAAGAACTTTGGTCCCACATCCAAATATAAAATATTATCTGTATTTATGATCACCAGATATCTGATTCATCCGATCGGATGGTGATCAATTTTTCACTACGATAAGAACAAATAAACAGAAGAAAGGTTATGATCTCGAGAGATCTAATTCATAATTAGTTTATAGTGATTATTAAGATCGTAGTTTTTTTGTAGTGATAATAGAAACCAAAACTCTAACCCGTCCCACTGTGCACTTACACATGCGCCACATTAAGCTTTCACGTAACTTTTTAGACAGTTTTAGTCACTCAGTCTTTTCTGTTCATTTAAGGTTTGGATTATTTAAATTTTTATTTTATTTAACTTTATTTAAATAATGTTATGAAATAGAAAATTAAAGCGACATAAACTATTTTTATTATGTGAGTTTTTGGTTTTTTTCAAACGTTTTAAATTTTCGTGTTAACAGGTGTTAAATGGGATTTAAGGTTAAAACTAGGGAAAGGGATTTTCATTAGGCCAACTTTCTTTAGAAAAAGAAAAAGATCATTAACTTTTCTATAGAAAAGGGAATAATCAACAACTTTTCTATAGGATAAGAAGACAAACGTCGACTTTTCTACAGGAAAAGAAGACGATCGTCAACTTTTCTATAGGAAAAGAAGACGATCGTCAACTTTTCTATAGGAAAAGAAGACGATCGTCAACTTTTCTATAGGAAAAGAAGACGATCGTCAACTTTTCTATAGGAAAAGAAGACGATCGTCAACTTTTCTATAGGAAAAGAACACGATCGTCAACTTTTCTATAGGAAAAGAAGACGATCGTCAACTTTTCTATAGGAAAAGAAGACGATCGTCAACTTTTCTATAGGAAAAGAAGACGATCGTCAACTTTTCTATAGGAAAAGAAGACGATCGTCAACTTTTCTATAGGAAAAGAAGACGATCGTCAACTTTTCTATAGGAAAAGAAGACGATCGTCAACTTTTCTATAGGAAAAGAAGACGATCGTCAACTTTTCTATAGGAAAAGAAGACGATCGTCAACTTTTCTATAGGAAAAGAAGACGATCGTCAACTTTTCTATAGGAAAAGAAGACGATCGTCAACTTTTCTATAGGAAAAGAAGACGATCGTCAACTTTTCTATAGGAAAAGAAGACGATCGTCAACTTTTCTATAGGAAAAGAAGACGATCGTCAACTCTTCTATAGGAAAAGAAGACGATCGTCAACTTTTCTATAGGAAAAGAAGACGATCGTCAACTTTTCTATAGGAAAAGAAGACGATCGTCAACTTTTCTATAGGAAAAGAAGACGATCGTCGACTTTTCTATAGGAAAAGAAAACGATCGTCGACTTTTCTATAGGAAAAGAAGACGATCGTCGTCTTTTCTGTAGGAAAAGAAGACGATCGTCGACTTTTCTATAGAAAAAGAAGACGATCGTCGACTTTTCTTTAGGAAAAGAAGACGATCGTCGACTTTTCTATAGGAAAAGAAGACGATCGTCGACTTTTCTATAGGAAAAGAAGACGATCGTCGACTTTTCTATAGGAAAAGAAGACGATCGTCGACTTTTCTATAGGAAAAGAAGACGATCGTCGACTTTTCTATAGGAAAAGAAGACGATCGTCGACTTTTCTATAGGAAAAGAAGACGATCGTCGACTTTTCTATAGGAAAAGAAGACGATCGTCGACTTTTCTATAGGAAAAGAAGACGATCGTCGACTTTTCTATAGGAAAAGAAGACGATCGTCGACTTTTCTGTAGGAAAAGAAGACGATCGTCGACTTTTCTATAGGAAAAGAAGACGATCGTCAACTTTTCTATAGGAAAAGAAGACGATCGTCGACTTTTCTATAGGAAAAGAAGACGATCGTCGACTTTTCTATAGGAAAATAAGACGATCGTCGACTTTTCTGTAGGAAAAGAAGACGATCGTCGACTTTTCTATAGGAAAAGAAAACGATCGTCGACTTTTCTATAGGAAAAGAAGACGATCGTCATCTTTTCTGTAGGAAAAGAAGACGATCGTCGACTTTTCTATAGAAAAAGAAGACGATCGTCGACTTTTCTATAGGAAAAGAAGACGATCGTCGACTTTTCTATAGGAAAAGAAGACGATCGTCGACTTTTCTTTAGGAAAAGAAGACGATCGTCGACTTTTCTATAGGAAAAGAAGACGATCGTCGACTTTTCTATAGGAAAAGAAGACGATCGTCGACTTTTCTATAGGAAAAGAAGACGATCGTCGACTTTTCTATAGGAAAAGAAGACGATCGTCGACTTTTCTATAGGAAAAGAAGACGATCGTCGACTTTTCTATAGGAAAAGAAGACGATCGTCGACTTTTCTATAGGAAAAGAAGACGATCGTCGACTTTTCTATAGGAAAAGAAGACGATCGTCGACTTTTCTATAGGAAAAGAAGACGATCGTCGACTTTTCTATAGGAAGATAAGACGATCGTCGACTTTTCTATAGGAAAAGAAGACGATCGTCGACTTTTCTATAGGAAAAGAAGACGATCGTCGACTTTTCTATAGGAAAAGAAGACGATCGTCGACTTTTCTATAGGAAAAGAAGTAGTAGATCGGCAACTCTTTTAAAAGGGACCTTCATCAACTTTTTCTATTATAAGAAGTCGATCGCCAATTTCATCATATTATGAATATAAAAACGATTTGTAAATTTTCAATCTTAAGCAATTATTCTTTATCTAGTCAGGAATATACTAGGATTACAAAATTGTCCCTCATTAAATAAATATTATCGATTATACCTGAGGTAATTTTTACAATATTGCAGAAAATGTTACAAAATTTTTTATATCGATTACAAAACCTCAGGTATTTATAGGAAATTAAAAAAATCACATTTAAATGCCTTGGTGTTCAAGGAATATCGCATTTGTTTTAATATTTCGAAAATTTTGTCAAGAAAAAATGGGTGTGGAATAGGGTTATCTGGAAAATAATAACTTCATTAATATAATTTTTTTACTTGCAAGCAAAAAATGTGATCATTCAAAGTTTTAGGGAAAGTTCACACAAAAGAATTGATATTTGTGATTCATAGGGTTGAAAATAAATAATTTAACCGATAAGATTTGAATGCAATAACATGCGTTTTAATATAATTGTTTGCAAATATGTATACGAATACTTATAGTATCAAAAAATTATATTAGATATCGAATATCAGTCATTTAAAAAGGCAAAATTCCGGGTTCAATGAGCCCTGAAATTAAAACAATGATGGGGTGTTAAAAGTTGTATTTGTGTGATTCAAAATCCAAATAATGTTATAATATGTTATAACGATATTCATTGAAAAAAGAATCTATTCTAAAACTGCTTATCTAGAATATCCTGTCAACTTTTTGAAATTCTAAGAATCTTCCTGTTTTTAACAGAATGTTTCAAATATATATCCGATTTTCTCCTGTGTTCATCAAAGTAATCAAAAACCTTATAAGGGCTCATTTATACTGACTTCAAATCTAACATTTTATTTTCAAACCGAAGTTTAATTTTTTACAAGATTTTGGAGATGTCGACTCCTAAGAAATTTTCTATGCCAACAATTAAATAACTGAGTTTTTTTATTCGAAATTCTCATTTGTTTATAATAAATTACTAGTTTCAAATTTTAAACAAATATGTTCTAGAGTTTTAATCCTATTACCCTTAATCACATAAATGTCATAAATGTCGATTTTCACGCCATTGTGTCTCCGTATTTACCCTCTTATCAGTCATTTAATATGAAAACAAAAAACGCTGCTTTTTGTGTCTACCTTTTTTGGGAACTTTGCAAAAAAAAGTTTATTTTTACTTTTCCACTTTTTTGTGATAACTTCTGAATCGTAATATCTGATAACAAATAATACAATTATATTAATACATTTATTTGTAAAGTGCCCTACAATGATCAAGGGGGTATATAAATAGCCTCAAAAAATATAGTTTGCAAAAACTATAGGCAACAAGAGATACCTATGGCAGCAGTTCAATTTTTCAATATTTAAAACAAAACTTTTTCTTCACTCAAAATTTTTTCTATAGAAAAATTTTCGTTAAAAACTTTTCTCTATAGAAAAATTTTAGTTAAAAAATTTTTTCTATAGAAAAATTTTCGTTAAAAAATTTTTTCTATAGAAACATTTTCGTTAAAAATTTTTTTCTATAGAAAAATTTTCGTTAAAAAATTTTTTTCTATAGAAAAATTTTCGTAAAAAAATTTTTTCTATAGAAAAATTTTTGTTAAAAAATTTTTTCTATAGAAAAATTTTCGTTAAAAAATTTGTTGTATAGAAAAATTTTTGTTAAAAAATTTGTTGTATAGAAAAATTTTTGTTAAAAAATTTTTTCTATAGAAAAATTTTCGTTAAAAAATTTTTTCTATAGAAAAATTTTCGTTAAAAATTTTTTTCTATAGAAAAATTTTCATTAAAAAATTTTTTCTATAGAAAAATTTTCTTTACAAAATTTTTTTCCAAAACGAAATTTTCTGAAGTATGAATAAATAAATAAAAAAAATCTTCTGAAATACTGAGAAATTGCTCATCATTTCTTACATATTTAAAATAATATAGGGTACAACTTATTTATTAATTACTTTCCAAAATTTCTATATCATAAAAATTTTGTTATTTTACTCGTATGCATTTTGTTTAAACAATAAATGCAAGTACAAATTGTTTTTAAAAATTTACTTTATCTCCACCTCTGTTTTTAAGGGTACTACTCTTCATTTTTTGGCAAATATTAATAACGATTAAATAACAATAATTTATGTTTACTTTAATACGAAAAGACATGTTTTGTGGTACAAAATAAAAATTTGAAATTTAAATAAAGGTGGGAATTTTTTATATCTACTTTAAAAATTCAAATATTCATGTTTGAAAAAATATTGAATTAAAAAAAATTTTATTAAGAAATTTTAATTGTCAAATTTTTTTAAATTTTATTCTTTGATTACAAAGTGAAGCCCCTATCCTTCTATAGCTCTCCAATGTAGATTGTACATAAATTGAGAGACTACTGTATTTCTATGGAGGAAATATAACGGTACTATTTTAAACTGGGTGAGTCAGACAAAACCTTGTCCTTTAGAACAGCCTGTCACCACAGGAAACAGGATGACTATAAGAACATTTAACTATCGTTAAATTTTAACTTTATGGGAAAGTTCAGCCATAAGATTAAATTTAACTACTAGGTTTATTAATCAAATCAATATTAAATGTCATCAAACTCCTTCGATAGATTTTGGTTATCGTTATCGGTCAAATAATTGTTTCAAACCATAGGAACTAACTTCCAATTAACCAGAAATAAGCTGTCAGTTCATTTATCTGCGTCATATATAAAAAAAAATAACAAAAAGCAAGTTCATTTAACCCTTTTTATTTATCAAAACACATATTTTCAAAATTCATTGAAATTACTTCTTTTTCTTTTACCTTTTCATCTGAATGTAATTGATCTTCATTGAATACATTTTTAACTAAAAATTTCCTAATTTCTATTTAATTCGGAAACTTTAAAAATATATTAGATTATTTTCACTTTAAACTTTTAAGAAGAAAATTTGTAAATTTTAAGGTATTTTTCTTTAAAAGTTCACTGACTCTTATAACTTGTACTTTATTTTTTATTATTTGTTATTTGCTGAAGTTTACTCACACGTTCCGTTTTTTTTTTATTCTCGATATTTTTGTTTAATAATTTTTAAGTTAATTCAGCATTATACTCTTTTGTTTTTACTAGTAAATCTAAATTGAAATTGGCTGATGATGACTTCAGTTTTATTAAAGTTTTTTTTGAAAACAAACTTTGCACTGGCTGCAAGAAGTTCTATGACCTCTAATAGAAAGTAAATTTTTTACGAATGTTTTTTAATAGAATGTTTTTAATTAACGTTTCTAAAAAAAAACTTACGAAAATTTCTCTATAAAAAATACAAAAATTTGCTTAACAAATTTTTTAAAAATTGTTCTTTTGAAAAAAAAATTTTATTTTTTCTATGGAAAAAATTTTTAAACGGAAAATTTTTTTATACAAACATTTTTTTTAAGAAAATTTTTCTCCAAAAAGAAGAGTATTCGCATTTGTTTATTAATGTAACAGAATAATTTATTGATAAAAAAGCCAAAAAATGTTTGCGGAGAAACAAAATTTCATTTTTCTATAAAAAAAAATAGAAAAATTTTTTAACGAAAATTTTTCTATAGAAAAAGTTTTTTAACAAAAATTTTTCTATAGAAAAACTTTTTTAACGAAAATTTTTCTATAGAAAAAAATTTTTAACGAAAATTTTTCTATAGAAAAAATTTTTTAACGAAAATTTTTCTATAGAAAAAATTTTTTAACGAAAATTTTTCTACAGAAAAAATTTTTTAACGAAAATTTTTCTATAGAAAAAATTTTTTAACGAAAATTTTTCTATAGAAAAAATTTTTTAACGAAAATTTTTCTATAGAAAAAACTTTTTAACGAAAATTTTTCTATAGAAAAAATTTTTTAACGAAAATTTTTCTATAGAAAAATTTTTTTAACGAAAATTTTTCTATAGAAAAAACTTTTTAACGAAATTTTTCTATAGAAAAATGTTTTTAACGAAAATTTTGCTTTAAAAAAATTTTTTTAACGAAAATTTTTCTATAGAAAAAATTTTTTAACGAAAATTTTTCTATAGAAAAAATTTTTTAACGAAAATTTTCTATAGAAAAATGTTTTTAACAAAAATTTTCTATAGAAAAATGTTTTTAACGAAAATTTTGTTATGAAAAAAATTTTTTAACGAAAATTTTTCTATAGAAAAATTTTTTTAATGAAAATTTTTCTATAGAAAAATTTTTTTAACGAAAATTTTTCTATAGAAAAATTTTTTTAACGAAAATTTTTCTATAGAAAAATTTTTTTAACGAAAATTTTTCTATAGAAAAAAATGTTTAACGAAAATTTTTCTATAGAAAAAATTTTTTAACGAAAATTTTTCTATAGAAAAAATTTTTTAACGAAAATTTTTCTATAGAAAAAATTTTTTAACGAAAATTTTTCTATAGAAAAAATTTTTTAACTAAAATTTTTCAATAGAAAAAATTTTTTAACGAAAATTTTTCTATAGAAAAAAATTTTTAACGAAAATTTTTCAATAGAAAACATTTTTTAACGAAAATTTTTCTATAGAAAAATTTTTTTAACGAAAATTTTTCTATAGAAAAATTTTTTTAACGAAAATTTTCTATAGAAAAATTTTTTTAACGAAATGTTTTTATAGAAAAATTTTGTTAACGAAAAGTTTTCTATAGAAAAAATTTTTTAACGAAAATTTTTCTATAGAAAAAACTTTTTAACGAAATTTTTCTATAGAAAAATGTTTTTAACGAAAATTTTGCTATAAAAAAATTTTTTAACGAAAATTGTTCTATAGAAAAAATTTTTTAACGAAAATTTTTCTATAGAAAAAATTTTTTAACGAAAATGTTTCTATAGAAAAAACTTTTTAACGAAATTTTTCTATAGAAAAATGTTTTTAATGAAAATTTTTCTATAGAAAAATTTTTTTAACGAAAATTTTTCTATAGAAAAATTTTTTTAACGAAAATTTTTCTATAGAAAAATTTTTTTAACCAAAATTTTTCTATAGAAAAATTTTTTTAACGAAAATTTTTCTATAGAAAAATTTTTTTAACGAAAATTTTTCTATAGAAAAATTTTTTTAACGAAAATTTTTCTATAAAAAAATTTTTTAACGAAAATTTTTCTATAGAAAAAATTTTTTAACGAAAATTTTTCTATAGAAAAAATTTTTTAACGAAAATTTTTCTATAGAAAAAATTTTTTAAAGAAAATTTTTCTATAGAAAAATTTTTTTAACGAAAATTTTTCTATAGAAAAATTTTTTTAACGAAAATTTTTCTATAGAAAAATTTTTTTAATGAAAATTTTTCTATAGAAAAATTTTTTTAACGAAAATTTTTCTATAGAAAAATTTTTTTAACGAAAATTTTTCTATAGAAAAATTTTTTTAACGAAAATTTTTCTATAGAAAAATTTTTTTAACTAAAATTTTTCTGTAGAAAAATTTTTTTAACGAAAATTTTTCTATAAAAAAATTTTTTAAGTAAAATTTTTCTATAGAAAAAATTTTTTAACGAAAATTTTTCTATAGAAAAAATTTTTTAACGAAAATTTTTCTATAGAAAAAATTTTTTAACGAAAATTTTTCTATAGAAAATTTTTTTTAACGAAAAATTTTTTTAACGAAAATTTTTCTATAGAAAAATTTTTTAAACGAAAATTTTTCTATAGAAACATTTTTTTAACGAAGATGTTTTTATAGAAAAATTTGTTTTACGAAAAGTTTTCTATAGAAAAAATTTTTTAACGAAAATTTTTCTATAGAAAAAATTTTTTTACGAAAATTTTTCTATAGAAAAAATTTTTTAACTAAAATTTTTCTATAGAAAAAATTTTTTAACGAAAATTTTTCTATAGAAAAAAATTTTTAACGAAAATTTTTCAATAGAAAAAATTTTTTAACGAACATTTTTCTATAGAAAAATTTTTTAACGAAAATTTTTCTATATAAAAATTTTTTAACGAAAATTTTTCTATATAAAAATTTTTTAACGAAAAGTATTCAATTTCCGTTCTTATTACATTATCCCTAACTGTAATACTATCATATATTATTAAATGTCTGAAACATTCTGTTATTTTACATTTCTCTTTAATTGATTCACCCTGCTAACAAATGATTACTGTAAACAAATGAAATATCAAATTGTTAGAAAACGTCATCGTTTATTTATTAATTAATCCCAAAAGTGCAACTTATCGCTATTTTTTATGAAAAATCCATATAATTACAAGAAAATAATTAATTGAATTTAAGAAATTTGAAACTGCAAACATGGATGATGAATTACCCAAAGAGTTTGATTTAATAGTGATCGGAACAGGTGAGAAAAACCAAGAAAACTTTTTGTCTTCCAAAAAAAATGTATAACCCGATGAATCATTTATGACCTTATGTTTCTTTTTGTAACACAGGCTTTCCAGAATCATGTGTGGCCGCTGCTGCCAGTAGAATAGGAAAGGCAGTTTTGCATATTGATCCCAATGAGTATTATGGTGGCTCCTGGGCTTCCTTTAACTTAGATGCCTACAATACATTCCTCCAACAATCCCAAGACTCCGGAAATAATAATGAGATACGCAATGCCAAATATGAATGGCATATACCAGCACAAGTGGAAGCTTTGCCGGAAACTACCGAAGAAAGTGAAGTAAACCTGACAGATGATATGAAATCGAAAACCCAGGAAGAGCAATGGTCTATAGAAAAACTTATGAAATTGTCTAGGAAATTTAACTTGGACTTGTGTCCCAAGATTTTATATTCCTCAGGCTCTCTAGTGCAATTGCTTATATCCTCTAATATATGTCGCTATGCTGAATTTAGAGCCATAGATCGCATTTGCACCCAATTTCAGGGTAAATTGCTCAATGTTCCCTGTTCCCGCAGTGATGTCTTCAATACAAAAGACTTGAATATCGTCGAAAAACGTCTGCTAATGAAATTCCTTACCTTGTGCATGACCTTTGGTGAGGATAAATGTGAAGAAGATACGGCCGAGTTTAGGGGTAAAACATTTGCCGAGTACTTAAGTTCTCAAAAGGTCACGGAAAAAATCAATAAATGTGTAATGCAAGCCATAGCAATGGCTAATGACGAAACCCCTTTTGAGGTGGGCATGGAAAGAACAAAGAAGTTCTTGCAAAGCTTAGGACGTTATGGCAATACACCTTTTATATTTCCTATGTATGGTTGCGGTGAAATACCACAATGTTTCTGTAGACTTTGCGCTGTTTTTGGTGGCATTTATTGTTTAAAAAGACAGATTTGCTCAGTGAATGTAGATGAAGGCTCCAAAACTGTTTCACTAGAGGTGGATGGTCAACAAAGTATTCAGGCTAAACATGTGGTATGCTCGTCTAACAATATGCCCCAGCAGTTGAGAAGCTCTAAACCAAAGAATTATTTATCAAGAGCTTTGTTTTTGGCCTCTTCGCCTTTGGGTGGTGAAGAACTAAATAATGGTGGAGGAGGGGTCAATCTTTTAAGGCTGATTGATGATGAAGGCAAGAGAGAAGCTATACTTATACAGTTGGCTCATCATTCGGGTACTTGTCCTAAGGGATTGTGTAAGTTTTACTTAAAAAATAAAAACCAAAATTAATTTTATGGAATTATAATTTATATTTTCTTATGTTTTAGACATTTTCCACTTAACTTCTCCGGCTGTCAGCGATCAGCCCAGTCTGGATTTACAACCTTTTGTGCAACAAGTTTTTAATAATGACTCTCCCTTGACACCCAAAATTTTATACTCCTCTTACTTTTCCATATCCAGCTACGAATTGGAAAATAATTTGTCATCTTTAATATATAGCACCGCTCCACCTTTCTATGAGCTAGACTATGATTTATCTATAGATAGTGCCCGTTCTATATTTTCCAAATTATATGAAAGTGAAGAATTCTTACCCAGAGCACCCGATCCAGAAGAAATTGTCATTGAGGGTGAAGATCCCAAGGCTTTGAGTGAACAGCAATTACCTGATGATTTACGGCAGCAATTGCATGAATTGGAGTCAGGTACTGAACAAATGGAAATTGAAGAGAGTCCAGAGTTGGTAGCAAATGAAGAAATGTTGGCAGATTAGAAGCAGAATGAAAAATACGTAGATTAGGGATTTTGAGATTCGACCTTAAGGCGTTCGTCGTGTTTCAAAATTGACTATGTGGGTTTTGTATTAGATTTAATCTAGTACGAAGCTGTCGTTTTTTTTTTGTAAATAGGACACGCTACTCTTACTAACGTCGATTGGAACTAATTGGACTTTATATCTAAGGCTTTACAATACTATAATCACCGCATATTTTAACTTATTTAATATGTTATGGAATATAAGAATAAAGCACTTTCCGTAAATGAGATATTTAAGATTATTTCGGGAAAAATTAAAGACATACTTCAATATAAATACGTTCGATTGTTCCAATATCAAGATTGAACGATATAATAACACACGAGTAGGCCATATAATGAGCGAAAATTTAAATTTTGATAACCCACGATTTGACGTTATAATGAACCCAGATTTTTCTATATATTTTCTATAATAACTGTACAACAAACAGATTTATATTCATTATATCGGCTTTTTGAACAATGGCTATACGAAGTTCTACAGGTTTGTAGTAGATTAAAGAAAACCGGAACATGCAAAGTCCGTTTGATACATTTTTAATAAAAATATTAAACTTTTCTTAATTTTTTGTATGCAATTTTAAACATTCATGCCTCCTTTAATCTATTACCATGCCTCCTTTAATCTATTACTAAACTGACGTAACTGAACATTGACGGATACAAAGGAAAGAAAAACTTTTAAATTGCTTGTATATTCGTCATTTATTTGAGTCTTTAAGCTTTTCAAGATTTGCCTATTACATTAATGCTCTAATATAATATAAATAAATTAATTTTAATTGCTGCAAAAAATACAAATTAAGAGAAAAATAATAGAAAAAATGTCTGTGAAATGTTTAATTGAAATGCCAACATTTAAGTTCGATTAACTTAAAACTAAACAAACTGCCTTAAAGGAAAGTCAACTGCTAAAATCTCTTTCTAACCCGTTAAGTTTTACATTAACTTCAAAGTCTCCATGGCCTGGGAAATGCGCAGAATTTCACTTTCGGATTGTTGGAGTTTTTCGCTGTTTGCTGTCTGCACTTCAGCTGGTACCTTGGTGCTATAATCACCAGCTTCCATGGCTTGTTTAAGTTTGCTAACAGTTTGCTCTAATTGAGCTTGTTTCTTTTGTAATTTTGAAATTTCCTTATCGGCCTCAATTAAGCCCTTGAGTAGCAAATGTACTTCACATTGGCCGGAAACGGTAAGAATGGCGCAACCTGCTGGGGGTGTAGTATCAAATTCGATTTTGGAACAATAAGAAATGGTGGCCAAATCACTGGCATATTTCTTGAGAATATCATTAGGCTGAGAATCGGTACAGACAATATAGGCCTCGGTTTTTGTTTTATTGGGCAAATTGTAGTCGGAACGAGCTGAACGTATAATGCGGGCTGCTTTTTGCATGAAATCCACATCCTTTTCCACTTGCTCATTGCGCCATGAGGTATTGGCTAAAAGAAAATAAAATCATTGTTTCAAAAAAAGTAAAACAAAATAAAAATATTCTACTTACAAGGATATGAAGTCACGCAAATACTTGGTGTGGTATCAGCTCTGGGCAAACGTTGATATAACTCCTCCGAAATGAAAGGCATAAATGGTGACAACAATTTCAAGCCATAATCCAAGCAAGCGAATAATGCCTTACGCGCTGAGGCCTTTTGGTCGTCGGTACCATTTTGGAATATAGGCTTTAAGCACTCCAAATAAACATCACACAAATCGTACAACCAAAAACTATAGCAAGCACTGGTGGCAGCAGCAAAATCGTATTGTTCAAAACCATTATTGCAGGTCTCAATGGCAGCCGCTAGACGAGAAAGAATCCAAACATCCATGTTATTTTCACTGCCATTTAACTTCAAGTCAGATGAGTATTTTTCATCGCCAGCAAAGTACATCAAAGCAAATTTAGTAGCATTCCACAATTTGTTGCAGAAGAAACGATAACCCAAAACACGATTAATATCCAGGTTAATATCACGGGCCTGTGTAATGTAGGCACACAAGGCAAAACGCAAAGCATCTGAACCGCACTCTGGTATGCCATTGGGATAATCCTGCTTTTGACCAGCCTTAGCCTTTTCAATTTCTCTGGGATCCAAATTGGAGGTAGCCAATTGATTATGAAGACCTTCCAAGGAAATGCCCGTAATAACATCCATGGGATCAATGACATTACCCAAAGATTTGGACATTTTGCGGCCATGAGCATCACGTACCATGGGATGCAAGTAGACCTCCTTGAAGGGAAGTTTGCCCAACAGTTTCTGACCAAAGAAGACCATACGAGCCACCCAGAAGAAGAGAATGTCATGACCGGTTTCTAGGAGAGTTGTGGGATAGAAAGCCTCTAAATCACCAGTATTATCGGGCCAGCCAAATACTGAGAAGGGGAAGAGGCCAGAACTGAACCATGTATCCAAAACATCTTCGTCTTGGTTAAGTTTAATTTTACTGGCATCAACTTTGAATCTTTCGGCAGCTTTAGCTAAGGCCTCTTCGGGAGAGCGAGCCACAATCCAATAGGCTTCATCGTCGGACTGTAGGGAAAACAAAATTGAGGGTTACAAAATTTCCAAAGTAAAAAATGTATTATTTGTAGTGAAAAAATTAAATTTAACTATTACCACTTGAATCTTTGCGTAAAAAGACATGTAATTAAATATAAGATTTAATATAAAATACATAAAAAACACAATATTTTTAAAGCTTACCGAACCACCAGCAATAGAAGGATCAGTGAAAGTAACATAATAAGCAGGAATACGATGACCCCACCACAATTGACGTGAAACACACCAATCACGAATGCCATCCATCCAGTGATACCAGGTCTTGGTGTGGTGTTCAGGAATGATTTTCAATTCTCCAGAACGAACTGCTTCGGTAGCTTTCTCGGCCATTTCAGAGCATTTGACATACCTAAAAAAGTAGAAAAAAAAAAAATGTTAATATTTTCCTATTACAATTTCGAAATTACTCACCATTGTGGCTTAATCATGGGCTCAACAACATCCTTGGAACGTGAACAGAAAGGCACGACCATGGGGTTATTGACAGTCTCACGGTACAAGTTCAATTCCTTCAATTTAATCAAAATCTGTTTACGACAAGTAAAACGTTTCATGCCAGTAAACTCTCCATAATCACCAATAATATAACCATCATCATTAAAGATGGTAATGAAAGGCAAATTGCAACGTTTACCCACTTCATAATCGTTGGGATCATGGGCAGGGGTAATCTTAACAGCACCAGTACCGAAATTCATATCAACAAATTCATCACACACGATCGGAAGGCGTCTCGAGCAGAATGGATGCTTAACAAATTTACCCTGTAAATGCTTGTATCGTTCATCTTTGGGATGAATAGCCACGGCGGTATCACCCAACATGGTTTCAATACGTGTGGTAGCCACAACAATTTCTTCTTCAGAATCCTCTACTTTGTAGGCAAACTTGACCAAAACACCAAATTCTACCTTCTCGTCATAGCCAGGAATGGAGAAGAATGTACGTCCGGGAATATCAATTTTATCTACTTCAATATCGGAAATAGCAGAACGTAAAGTGCAAGACCAGTTGACCAAACGTGAGCTGCGATAAATACTGCCATCTTCATGCAAGCGCACAAAAGCCTCAGTAACAGCTTTACACAATTTAGGATCCATGGTAAAAGCTACACGAGTCCAATCGTAAGAGGAACCCAAACGTTTGAGTTGATCATAAATGCGACCACCCTTTTCACGACGCCAACCCCAAATGCGTTCAATGAACTTTTCACGTCCCAAATCGTGACGAGTGAGTTGTTCATCACGCCATAAAAGTTTTTCCACCACGACTTGTGTGGCAATACCGGCATGATCACATCCTGGAACCCAGAGAGTAGTTTTACCCTTCATGCGGTTGTAGCGAGTAATACAATCTTCAATGGCATTGGTGAGGGCATGACCCAAATGCAAAGAACCCGTTACATTGGGTGGTGGAATGACCATGACAAATTTTCCATTTGGATTTGGATCGGAAATGCTAGTGCGCTGAAATTAAGTATTACATTATTTTTATGAAATTGAATAAAACTGAAGTGTATAAACAAAAAAATCAATAATGTTATGAAATTATCTGTTTACATATGTTATCTTCACATATTAAATAACTAATCTCAAGCAAAATATTGAAATATTCTATTAATATTGCTTATCTTTTGCGAGATAAATAAATGAATATTTCATTAATCTCTGATACACCATAAAGTGATAATATTTCATCACATATTTATGTTGTTTTGAATTTTGTATCCCTAGATCCCCAGGCATGTAACCGAAAGGTTAGCGCCAAGAGGGCTAGGTCTAGTGATGAGCAACCCTCTACTAGCAAAAAGGTCAAGAAGTCAGTGAGCCTTGATACACTTCAAGCAGCTGTCATTGATCACAACGATCCCTACAGCAGGATCAAGAGTGGTCTATGGGAGCTGATTGAAGCTCGGATCATTGATGACATTGGCCTTTTTGAGGGTTCCAAGGAGGCCATATCCTTCGAGGGTGCGGAATGGCGGAGGGGAGTGAAGATTGTCAACTGCAGCAATAGGAAATCGTACGAATTCCTAAAAACTGTGGTTGGCGGCTGCAGCGACCTCTGTCCGTCGGCCAAACTCGATGTGGTAGAAGCCTCCAGGTTACCCTTAAGAAGTGTTCTGTCGGTATGGTTCCCTAACCCTGTTAGGTCCACGGAAACCATACTGTCTGCTTTGCAGAAACAGAATGATTTCCTTACAACGGAGTGGAAGGTTATATCTTCCACAAGTTGTAAGGAGGGTAAGGGGAAGGATTTCAAATTTTCCGTGGATTTGGAATCCTTCAAGAAAATAGAATCGGCAAGAGGTATTGTCAAATTCGGTATTGGTGCCGTCAAGTTTAGATATTCTAAACAGGGGGGAACCAAAGAAGCTGCTGGTGGTGCAGTTGAATCTACACCACTGTGAAGCAGCTTCAGCCGAAATGACAAGACTTCTTGTCGATTCTAATGTAGATGTGGCCTTAGTCCAGGAGCCTTGGATCCGCGGAAACAAGGTATGCGGACTAAAGGTCACAGGCTACAATTTATATACACCAAGTACGGGCGACAAGGTAAGAACATGCATTTTAGCTAAAAGTGAACTTAATTTACAATTCTTTAATTCCTACAGCAATGGCGATCTCACAGTTGTCGCAAAGGAGGTCAAAGGGAAGGTAATCTTCGCATTGGCTTCAGCATACCTACCGTACGAGGCAGAAGACCCGCCGGGTAGTGATGTCCGCCATCTGGTGGAGTCCATGGACAAAAAAACACCCCTAGTCCTGGGTTGCGACGCCAACGCACATCATTACCAATGGGGCAGCAGTAATATAAATGTAAGAGGTGAGTCAGTTTTTGATTTTATCACTACTAACAATCTTTTTATCTGTAATACGGGCAATATGCCAACTTTCAGGGTGAAAGATAGAGAAGAAGTGATAGACTTAACGCTGACTAACAGTAGGGATAACCTCATTGAGAAGTGGAGGGTATCAAGCGAATGCTCCTTCTCGGATCATTGCTTGATTTCCTTTACTGTGAATTTCAATAAGGTTAAAAGAGAACCCTTTAGGAATCCCAGGAAAACTAACTGGGTAAACTTTAGCAGGCTCCTTGATACCAGGACAGAGAGTATCCCCCTGGGTGTTTACACTCAGGAGGAATGCAATGCCCTGGTGTCAGTACTCAGCAAAAGTTACATGGACAGCTACCATGAAAGCTGTCCTTTAACCTTCCCGGGTAAACGCAAACAACCTAGATGGTGGTCTACGGATCTTAGAGATCTCAGAACTAAAGTCAGGAGGTTGTTCAATAAGGCCAAACTCACTCACTCGGATGAGGATTGGTCTAGGTATAAAGAGGCTTTCAACAGATATAAGAGCGATCTCAGAAGGGCCAAACGGACCACGTGGCAAAGCTACTGCGAGTCCATCGATTCAGTGAACGAGCTGTCAAGATTTAGACGGATGTTATCCAGGAACCCAGTGGTTCCTAGTTTCATCCAGAAGTCGGACGGCTCGTGGACGGAATCGAACCTAGAGACACTCGATCTGCTCATTGACACTCATTTCCCAGGCAACATGATCTCGAATCCTGTCTTGAATACATCAATTTTGGTAGAATCGGACGCAGAAACGAATAGTCTGATAGATAGGATTGTCACTATGGAGAGAATCAAATGGGCCGTGAACACGTTCATGCCGTATAAATCGGCAGGTCCAGATGGCATTATCCCTGCCATGCTCCAAAATTCCTCCGACTATTGTCTATTAATTCTTCGTTCCATTTTCGTTAGCTGTCTACTTGGAGGTTTCATTCCAGGTGGATGGAGAGAGGTTAGGGTGATCTTTATACCAAAGGCAGGGAAGGCTAGTCACTCAAAACCAAAAGATTTCAGGCCGATCAGCCTATCGTCTTTTCTTCTGAAGACACTAGAGCGACTGATTGACCTTTATCTTAGGAACTCGTTAGAAACACATATCATAAGTACCGCTCAACATGCTTACCTAAAGGGTAAATCTGTCGAGAGTGCACTTCATGATGTGGTTGGTTTTATCGAAAAAGGGCTGGATTTCAAGGATTATACACTGGCAGCTTTTCTAGATATCGAGGGAGCTTTCAACAATATCACGACTGACGCCATTAAGAAAGCACTCATAGACGCGGGTGTGCAGGGTTTTCTGGTGGAGTGGATAACAATCATGCTGAACAGCAGGATAATCAACTCCAGTCTGGGAGACTGCAACACTCGTAGAATGGTCACAAGAGGTACTCCACAGGGGGGGGTGTTGTCTCCTTTACTTTGGCTACTGGCGATCAATGTCATCCTTAAAAAATTTGATCAACTAGGCAGGAAGATTGTCGCCTACGCTGACGATGTAGTTATACTGGTATCAGGTAAATATCTGAATACAATCAGCGAAATTATGGAATCGGCACTAGGTGACCTCTCCTCCTGGGCCAGTGACAAAGGACTGGGGGTCAACCCTGAAAAGACAGAGCTAGTCCTATTCACCAGGAGGTACAAGGTTGATAATTTCAAACTTCCAGTACTTAATGGGATAGAGTTAGGTCTTTCTTTAGAAGCTAAATTCCTAGGAATCATTCTGGATAGGAAGTTATCTTGGAAGAAAAACACGCTTGAGAGAATGAAAAAGGGACTTAATGCTTACTACTTCTGTAGGAATTCTGTGGGTAAGAGCTGGGGCTTAAACCCAATGGTAGTGTACTGGATATACACGACCATTGTAAGACCAGTTCTGACCAACGGGTGCGCAGTATGGTGGCAGGCAGTAAACAAAGTCTCCTTTCTCAGTCTATTGAACAAAGTACAAAGATGCAGCAGCATAGGTATCACTGGTGCCCTAAGGAGCACTCCTCAGGCGGCCCTAGACGTGATGCTGTCTCTTTTCCCTTTAGATATATTTATAAAGGGAACAGCAACTAGATGTCTATTGAGGCTACATGAGTCGGGTATACTTAGGCACAGGCAGGTAGGACACACTAGCATACTGAACCGAATGATCGTCCCTCACTTCGAGTCAGGTTCAACTGTATCTGATTACGTTGTCAAGGAACTGTTGTTCAGTTCAGCACCAGAGGTCGTCATTCCTGATAGAACCAGCTGGGATAATCGTCAATCCCTCTTTGAGGGGAACTCGATCTTCACAGATGGTTCTAAAATGGAAATCGGCACTGGGGCGGGTGTTTTCTTAAAGGAGCAAAACATTAGGAAATCCTACAGGCTTAGAGATGAGTGCAGTGTGTTTCAGGCGGAAATTTTCGCCATCCTGAAAGCCACTGAACTTATCTCACATAATATTCCTGTAGATAGCGAGGTGACCATCTACGTCGATAGTCAGGCTGCCCTCAAAGCCCTAGAAGGATGTAGCATCACCTCAAAACTAGTAAAGTCTTGTAGATTAGCTATCATTAGCCTTTCTAATACTTATAGGGTAAGACTCTGCTGGGTTCCTGGTCATTGCGACATCGAAGGCAACGAAACTGCTGACGAAGTCGCTAGACTTGGCTCGAGTCAGGAACTGTTGTCCGCGGTGACAGAGATAGCCCCACCTATTTGTCACCTTTTTATGGGCATCAAGTCCTGGATCGGTGAGGAAACAGCTAGAAACTGGCACAACTTGGCCACTTGCACGATATCTAGGACCTTATGGCCCGACTTGGATATACGCAAGACCAAGCTACTGCTAGGTCTTAGCAGAACCAGTCTCAGGAAATGTATAGGTTTTCTAACTGGCCACTGTGCCCTAAACTCCAGGCTAAACAGATGGGATGGAGCAATTCAGGACATTTGCAGACTATGCTCGGACGCGGATTCATCCGAAACGGTTGAGCATATCCTCTGCCACTGTCCTATGCTCCAAAACAAGAGACTTAAATTCCTAGGTAACAGATTTCTTGAAGAACTAGGCGACATACAGCAGTGCGAGCTGACTGACGTTGTTGGGTTCATACTCGGACTCAGTTGGCTTAGATAAAAAAGGTCTCTTTCCCTACAATTAGGTTTCCTTGACAGCACTTCTCTTCCTCACTCTATTCTCCATCTCCTAACACTATTCAGAACCCCTCTCTCTTCACTCTTTTCCCTCTTTCTTTTTCCGCTATCATTTCTTTTAATTTCAGAAAGGATCACAATGGACCAGAAGGTCTCCGAGTGAAGATGCCACTTCCCTGGCATCACCTTTTCAACCTAACCTAACCTATGTTGTTTTATATATTCCTTTTGTATACTTTTCTTCTATTTCAGTTGTTGTTCTGATTAAGATCGAAGTTTTGTTCCAGGTTTAGTTCTAGGTTCGGTTCTTCGTTAAGTTCTAGGCTGAGTTCATGGTTCAGTTCAAGTTTAGCCCTAATTCTGTTCAAATTCTAGTTCAGTTATAATGCAGTTCCTGTTCTGTTCTAATACAGTTCTAGATTAGTTCTAGTTCAGTTTTAGTTCAGTTCTAGTTCAGTTCTAGTTCTAGTTCAAGTTCTGTTTATGTTCCTTCTGTTTTGCCCCAAGTTAATACTTACCCCATATTCCGGTTTAAAGAATCCTTGTTTTTCCCACCAACTATACCATTGAGCTTCTACATAGCCGGGACTATAAGCATCAGGCAGTTGTCCGGAAATATCTTTCATTTCACCGGGAGCAGTGTTGGCAGTATAGACTGCAGCCTCTTTAGTCTCTTTTGCTTTTTTCTAAAACGAAGAAGACATATATAAAAAATTAAACAATGAATTAAACTTTCACTGAATCATTAAAAATAATAAGCGAACTCTACAATGAATAAAGAAACAATAGCAAAAACCAAAATAATTGTAACAAATCGAATTTTATTACAATGTAGTTAAATTTCTCTAAAGAAACCCCTCCGGCAGCATAAGACCTTTTGTGCCTCGCATTTCCCTTACCCAGAAACATTCATGTGAACACTCATCTAACACACAATTTCTAACCTTACTTCTTTCGTTTGAATTGACTCATTCCAATAGACATGCAGTGCCTTATAATTACCTCAGGTTTTTCCTTCTTTTCTGTGGCCGCTGGAGCAGCTGAGGCTTTTTTATCCAATTTAGCTTGAAGTTTGGCTAATTTTTCAGCTTTCTTGGCTTCTTTTTCCAATTGTTTGGCTGTTTTTGGTGGTTCTTCACCAGCACCAGAAGCTGGGGCTTCACCACCATTGACGGCAGGTTGTTGTTCCTCGGGCATCTTTGCTGGAAACTTGATAAATACTGTTTATGTTTAATTGTTTGGCGAATAAATTTATTAATTATTTATACAATTTTCCGTTTACTGCACTGGTGCAATTCAGCTGATGAAATATAACCGAAAACGTGTGCAAGTGCCACGAAATGTAGTGAAGAGATATTCTCTGTGGTTGTTTTTTTGTACAGCAGGGTTCGGGAATATTTTAAAAAGTCAAAACACCAAGTTTACACGTAACAATATGTCAGATGTTTCGGTTGTGAAAAAAATTTAACAATTTCTACACCCACTCTTCCAATAACTGATTTTTACTGTTAATTCCACAGACTATGCATAAATGTAAGCATAACATTTATTTATGTAATGTTAACCATGTTACTTCGAATTTCAATCAATCATTTTAGCAATTTTGTTCTACATAGAACACAAACATGGATGTTTTTAGTAATGTTAGCGATTTTATGCCGCTAAAACCTTTATAAAAACTCTCTCGATAGACACTACCGACTGCAGGTGAACAAAAACAAAAATTCCTCTGAACATTTTGACATTTCGAGCAGCGAAATTCTTTTTTTCTTCTCTCACACAGATATTTTTTTCTTCTTTCTTTTGTTTAACGAACAAAAAAACCAATTCAAAGGAAAAATAGAATTTTCGACGCCTTCAAAAAGATAAAAAATGTGTTAAATTATTGAAAATAAACCGAGAAAATAAAGAAAAAATTACTTAAAACTCTTAAACATAAAAAAACCAAACTAAAAACATTTAATAGTTCTAAAATTGGTGCATGATTTGACTTACTGCAAGGTGTAATGAACTAATAAAAAAAAATGTCTTCCAAAAGTGAATTAAAAAAATTGTCAGAGGAATCATTGTTGCAGCCACCGGAAAAGGTCTTTGACATTATATGCAAATTGGGTGAAGGCAGCTATGGCTCTGTGTACAAGGCTCTACACAAAGAAAGTAGCTCCATAGTGGCCATTAAGCTGGTGCCGGTCGAATCTGACCTGCATGATATTATCAAAGAGATTTCGATAATGCAACAATGTGACTCGCCCTATGTGGTGCGCTATTACGGTTCATATTTTAAACAATACGATCTTTGGATCTGTATGGAATACTGTGGTGCTGGCAGTGTCTCAGATATAATGCGTTTACGTAAAAAGACTTTGACGGAAGATGAAATAGCCACAATATTGTCGGACACTTTAAAGGGTTTGGTTTATTTACATTTGCGTCGAAAGATTCATCGGGATATAAAAGCGGGTAATATTTTGCTAAATACCGAGGGTTTTGCTAAATTGGCAGATTTCGGTGTGGCCGGTCAGTTAACAGATACCATGGCTAAGAGAAATACTGTCATAGGTACTCCCTTCTGGATGGCTCCGGAGGTTATAGAGGAAATTGGCTACGATTGTGTGGCTGATATTTGGTCTCTGGGCATTACTGCCTTGGAAATGGCCGAGGGTAAGCCTCCTTATGGTGATATACATCCCATGCGTGCCATTTTTATGATACCCCAAAAACCTCCACCCTCCTTTCGTGAACCCGATCGTTGGAGTACCGAGTTCATAGACTTTGTCAGTCGTTGTCTGGTCAAGAATCCCGAAGAAAGAGCTACCGCTTCTGATCTTTTAGATCACGAATTCATACGCAATGCCAAGCAGCGCGGTATTTTAAAGTCGATGATTGAAGAGACATGTGCCATTAGAGAACAACAAAGAACCGCCCGCACAGCAGGGGGTTCAGTGCAGGGAAGTCAAGCTAAGAGTTTGGCTACCCAGCAAGAAGATCTCTTACATGAGGAGGAACACGAATTTCCCGCCGAGACGGTTAAAACATTTATTGACGATCCGGGTACATTGGTGCCGGAGAAATTCGGCGAGTATCAGCAAACCTCTAATGCCTCAGATGCCACCATGATTTCACATCCAGAGGATACTGGTACCTTGTGTCCTGGCAAAATGTCTGGTTTAGGTGGATTTGGAGCCAAGCAACCGGATGGTGGTGATATTGCTGCCGTGGATAGTGGCACTATGGTAGAGTTGGAATCGAATTTGGGTAAGTTACAAAGAAATAATGAACTACAAAAATGTTCTATAATAATCCTCTAATTCATAAACGGATTATCAAGTTATTAAGGAATAATTGTAGGAATTTTGTATGAAAAAATTTACCCCCTAATTCATACACGAAAAATTGTGTTAATGCAAATTTATAAATCAAATTTTCAATACAAACTTTCTACAATAGTTTTTTAACACGTTTATAAATTAGGGCTTTAATTTATTAGTAGGTGAAGTCTTTCAAATTTTATGACGAAAAGTTGTAATAATAAATTTTTAGAACGAAAATTAAACAAAAATTTGAATTACAATTTTTTAAACAATTTAAAAAACAATCCACAAAAAGGCTTTTCACGAAACTTACAAATAACAAAATGTTTATAAATAAAAATTAAAAAAAATTATACTAAAAATTTCTTAAAAAAAATATATACAAATTTTATATGGAAAATTGTTACATAAACAATTTTTTTTCTAAAAATTTTCCAAAACAAATTTTCTATGAAAAATTTTTGTTGCAAAAATTTTCTATAAAAATCGAAGTTTTTTTAATAAAAAAATTTAAAAACGAAAATTCTTTATAAAAAATTTTTAATAAAAAATTTATAAAAAAAATGTTTATAAAAATTTTTTTAAGTAAAACTTTCTATAAAAATTTTGCTAAACAAATTTTTAAAAAAAAAATTTTAGCTATAAAAATTTTTATTTAAAATATAAAAAAATAGAAAGAAAAAAATTTATATCTCAAAAAATTTTACAACAAAAAATTTATTTATAAGCAAAAATCTTTATAAAATTTTTAAAGCAAAATTTTCTATAAAAATTTGTATAGCAAAATTTTTATTTATATTTTTATAGCGAAATTTAAAAAAAAAAATTAAAAGAAAAATTTATATCTCATAAAATTTTACAACAAAAAATTGATAGAAAAAGAGTTTGTGTCAAAACTTTTCCATTAAAAATTTTTATAGTAAAATTTTTTTTATTACAAAAATTGTATAGAGAAAATGTTTTTTCACAACGAATCTTTTTCTATTAAAAAAATTTATTTCGAAAATTTTTATTTTTTAAAACGTAAAATATTCTATGAAATGATTTTTATAGCATAAACTAAAAAAAAATAAATTCTTCCCAGGCACCATGGTCATTAATTCCGATTCCGACGACTCATCAACGGCCAAACGCAATGATTTCGTTAAGCCCCGCTATCGTCCCCAGTTCCTCGATCATTTCGAACGTAAAAATCCTACAGCCGATGCCAACGATAAATCCACTGAGTATTCACCTGCTGCAGCGCATGTTGCTGCTTTAGCCGCTCAAGGCAATAATCAGGTCAACAGTAATGTAAATAATCACAATCTCAATAATCATCATCAACAACTAGCCCATCATCCACCGCTCTCCAATGCCAATTCCAATGATACCAATTGGGAGAATAACATGGAAATGCATTTTCAACAAATCTCAGCCATCAATCAATATGGCCTCCAACAGCATCAACAACATCTACAGCAACAACAATTGCAACAACAGCAACAGGCAGTGGCTAATGCAGCGGCTGCAGCTGCCGCTGCTGCTTATTATGGTGTTAATCCCATGGTTAATGAACAGCATCTGTTAGCTTTAAATCAACAACAGCAACAACATCCAATGCAACCACCACCTGCCTATCCACAAGCTCAACAACAACAACCTCAACCACCAGCCCAACATCATCCCCATCATCATCTACACACCCAATCCCACAATTATGTGGATGGTGAATTTGAATTTTTGAAATTTCTCACCTTTGACGATCTAAATCAACGTCTCAATAATATTGACTCCGAAATGGAGAAAGAAATTGAGGAACTCAATAAGAAATACAATGCCAAACGCCAACCCATTGTTGATGCCATGAATGCCAAACGTAAACGTCAACAGAATATTAATAATAATTTAATTAAAATTTAATGTTAAACAACAATCACAAAAAACAAAATAATGGTTAAAACAGAACTCAAAGCGAAAGGTAATGAACATAAAAGAAAATTTAACAGAAAACCGTAAATATTATTCAACAAAACGAAAAATTTTTAAAGTAAAACGAACGAACAAAAAAACCTTTGGTTTTGGGCTAATGTTTATAATTATTACTAACTTTAATAATTATATTAAGGGTATTCACGTCCCCAACTTTAATCTATTGAAAAAGAGACATTTTAAATATTTGAAAATTTAAACTTTTGCTCTTAGGAAGTAAAATAAAAAACTAATGGATGACTAGTTTAAGGAAATCCATATAAATATTTATAACCTTCACCACCATAAGTGGAAAGGGTATATTAGGTTTGTGCTGATGTTTGTAATTGTACCATTTACAAGATCATACAAGATCAGCTTTTAAATCACTTAAATACCCTGAAAATCACAAAAACTCTTATAAACCTAAAGATAATTGAAGTTTTTAGCTAAAACTTTCCACTTTAAGTCTTCTGTAGACATAAAGCGATAATCAATTTTAAGAAATCGTTCCACATTTTAACCTAGCTTTCAAATAAGACTTCTTGCCGAAATGTCATAAATATACTTAAATCTCGAGAAACTGTTGTTGTGATAAGAATATTAAGCACAGATATGTCTTCTAATTTGTTGAAAAACGGTCCTTGCTTGACCTTAGTGGTGAAGGGTATTAAATAGTCGGGCTTGAACGACTATAATAACACTTTCTTAATTGTTTAAATTTAAATTATATTAACATTATCATCATTAAAACTCTATGGTAGAATTTAAAGCGTGAGTGAGAATATATATCTCTTGTGTGCTAAAGATATGCCGCATTTGATTGAGGAAAAAGTGAACGTGAGATTTTTTATAATTGAAAATTTTTCTTAGTATTTTTTTCTTCAATAAATACAAAATGCATTAAAAATACGAGGTCAGGCCAATAAGTTCATGTCATTTTGAGAAGCACAGGTTTTTATACAAAAGTTAATTTATTTTTTTTTTTTAATATTATCTCCTTTTAGTTCTATACACTTAGTACAACGCTTCTCTAATTTTGTATTGCTTCCGAAAAATATTTAGCCCAATTATAAACATTCCCGTTGAGTTTAATTTTCCGTGATCCTATTTTTCCCGGTAAAGTAATTCCCCTATTATAAACTAACGATGGAATATTTTAATGCGGAAGGGAATTTCTTAAAAAATTTTAATTTTTTCTCCATTTTTGAAGTTAGTTCTTAATAAGGGTGAAGGGAAAAGTGAAAAATTTTCACTTGAGATTTTACTCATAATAAGAGAATAGTGGAGTTTCAAAATTCGGTGGGAATTGTTATTCATATTTGTATATTTGATTATTTTTCGAAGTTTTCAAAATTGGCATTTTTTCTGCCGAGTTATTTTTTGATGTTTAGGAACAGCAAATATTTATTTGGGACTAAATCCTAAGAACAAGGTGGAGAAGGATAAGGCAACTATTATACCAATTCTGGATTTTTTTTGCTTGAAATACGATTTTTATTGACCAAATAAGATTGTTATTCCCATTTCCTTAGAAAATAGTTTCTTTTGGTTAAATCTTAAGAATAAGATGGATGAAGGGCCAAATATTATCCTAGTTCATGGATTTTGGATTTGAAAACTTCGCTTGTGTTTATCGTTTGCACTTTCCAAGCGGAAAACTACTTTTTTATTGGCCAAATTCAATCATTTTGCCCCCGGTTACACAACGGTACAAAATTCGACCATATTTCACATTAAAGCGAAATTATCAAACGGTTGCGTTTGCGTTTAATTGTGAGCAAATGTGTCAGCCATCTGGCGGAAAGCTTTCTAAATACTATTGGCATTATAGTTTCCATAATCCCTCTCACTTTTAATCTCCGATTTGTTTCTGTTATGTGATTTGTTTCTGATATGGAGACCTCAACTAAGCGTCAGAACGTTTGGCATTTTCTGTGCATCGAACTCACTTCTTTACCATGGAAACGAGTCCAAAATCAAACTAAATGACTTATCTTGTTCATATTAAGACAGGAGTCAATTGACGGTTGTATATTGACAGGGGCATTAATTTGAATAATAAGGCAGGCATTTTCAAAACACATGGACTTATTGACCTGCCCTCGTATATTATAATTTCTTTATTTTTTCTTAGTTAAAATTTGTTTTGTTTAAGAGAATTTTTTTGTTTATGATTGATTTAGTATTGAAAAGTTTGAAAATGTGTATGTTAATTGAATAATTTATTTAATTGTTGATGGCATGAAATCGGAAAGAAATAACGAGTTTTATTTAATACATCCTCTTTTTAAAAAATTAAGCAAGTGGAGTCTTAAAGAAAAATATGTGCTCATATGAGAAATAAAAGAATTAAGCAAAAAAAAAATATAGAATATTAAACAAACAAAAAACGATAACAGCCAAAAGTTTTGCTGAGAGGAAAAGATTTGAATTGTCTAAAAAAATTTTAAAGAAAGTATTTCTTAAATTCTTTTTTAAATTGAAAATTTAAAACATTTTATAATTCAAAAAAGAATAGAAAAGTTCACAACGCAAATGAAACAAAATCTATTGAAGTAATAGCGAAACATCGTAATTTTATACCGATTTCGAAATGCTACGATGGTAGACTATTTGCCACGGATTGTGAACTGTGCTAATATCTTTTTGCTCTTTCAAAACTTTTGGCCTTGTTAGAAGAAAAACCTTAATATAAAAAACAAAGCTTTATAAAAATCACAATCTTTTTTTATAAATTTTTAAAATTTATCAAAAATTACAAAAACTTTCAAATATACGAGATAGAAGTTTATTAAATTATAAAGTAATTAATTAATAAAAATATTAAAAATATTTTAATCATATCAGCTCAAAACGTATATAAATTTAGTTTTAAAATCACACAATAATTAAGAAAAATCACAAAAAAAACTTAGATGCCTGCCACCAAAAAAAACAACAAAAATCTCAAAACACAGCTCCTATAAAGTTATTTTATTTTAGTATTACAACAACAAAAAATGAAAAGCCCAGTCCACAATACGTTCCAAATGGCGAAAAATAGCGAAAAGCAAAATGTTCTATAGAAATAATATAAAACAATTTTTGTTTGCTATAGCCTTTTGCAAATGCAACGAATTGTAAACAGGGCTAATTTTTTATTTTCATTAAAATAATTATTAAAAAATTTAAAAAAACTAATTCTCAAGTTATACCAACAATATTTAAATTATTTAAAGTTAAACCAATTTCTTTTATAAATTCAAAAACAACAATTTTTCTTTAAATTTAATTAAAAAAATTATATTTCTTTTAAAACTTAAAAAAAAAAATTTAATTTCATAAACAAATTCTTAAAAATTTGTAAGAAAACAAAAAATCCAAATTGTATCTAATAATAAAAACCATATTTTTATACCTCTGCAATTAAAAAAAGAAAAAAGTTTTTTAGAAATCATATACACCAATTATATACACAATAATAATAATGAAAATTATAAAATTTAAACTGAACGAAAGTAATAATTAATCGATTTTTTAGTATGTAAAAAAAATAAGAAAATAATTATAAAACAATAAAGTAATACCTTTAGTTTTAGTTATGTTTAAATAATAAAGAATTTCAGTTTTAAAACGGAAAATATTTCAAGAATTTTTTGAATTTAAAAGTGAAAAACTTCGAAAAGGACATCCAAAAATCTGATAGTGCATGGAATTAATCTATCTCAGAGACACTTGATCTTTTTTAGACAGTCACTTCCCTTATAACCGGGTCCATCATACTTTAGACCAGACAATTTGATAGATGAGATAGTTACCTTAGAGAAAATTGAGTAGGCCGTGAGTACGTTAATGCCGTATGAATCGACCGGCCCGAATGACATTATTCCTACTATGCTACAAAATTCCTTCGACTGTTGTCTATTTATTCTTCGAAGTATCTTCGTCAGTTGTATCCATGGGGGTTTCAATCCTAGTGGGTAAAGAGAGGTAAGAGTGATCTTTAGTCCAAAAGCTACAGAAGGCTAGTCACTCAAAGCCCAAATATTTTATTTAAATCATTCTGTCGTATTTTCATTTGAAAACACTCGAGCGACTGATTGACCTAAGAAACTCTTTAGAAACGGGCATCATAAGCAGAGGTCGGCACAAAAGAACAGAACGAAAAAATTTTTGTCAAAAATTTTTCTATAAAAAATTTTTTTATTAAAAATTTATTTATCAGGAGTGCTTTTATATATATGGGTCAATTTCAAAAAAAACGCAATTTTTGTGTCCCCGCACTTTAAACTACTATTTTAGGTAAAAAAACAAAAAACAAAAAAAAAACAAAAATGTGAGATTGAACAGCAAGGAATATGTAACAAAAAACGTAATTCTTAAGTTTGTATGTTAGTTTTTCTGTTTTTTCAGAATAGTGTTTTGATTCTTCCTCTGACTACTTCCATACAAAAACATGTGTCCCCCGTTAGAATTTTTAGTAAACAAAATAAAATAAAATCAAGGAAAAAATAAATATGAAACATTTAATAACTGTTTTCGAATAGTTGCCTTTCTTTCTTATGTTTTGATTTGTTATAGTTGTCAAAACTTAATTAGTAAGAATTTGGCGTTGCAAACAAAAGTTGTCCCCACAATTTGCGTTGAGCGTCACTTTTTTATAAATCAAGTAATATTACGCGTTTTCAATTTCCATTTAAATAAAGTAAATAACGGAAGGAAAGAACAAAGTTTAGTTATTGCAAAAGTGAAGAAACGAAAAAAAAAATCTGTTAAAAAAAGTGTGCATATACGTAGTTTTTGTAAACGCCATGGTAAGGGCATGATCAAATTTCATGAGCATCACGCTAATTTTTTTAAAAGTGAATATATTAAACGTAAAAAATTGATGCTGACAACCATTGTTTACATGATTTCAACTCATTTTTTTATGACTTGTGAGTTTGAGAAATAAATTGCCTACGATAAGAACCAAAATAGGCAAAAATTTCATGAGCATCACTTTTGATTTATATTGCTTCGTAGCTTAAAATGCTTAATTTTGATTTTATTTTTTAATTTTCAAGAGTAAAACAACAAAATTAACGGCGGCTGAAAGGGCACGGAGATATAGAGAAAAAATAAAGCTCGATAAAGCACGTAATGACGAGTATAAAAGAAAGAAGAAAGAAAGGTATAATCGTGGTATATTTGAGATAAATTTTCACTTTAGAGCTTCGCGAAATCAAGCATCTCTCCATACCGGCTTAATTTATTTAAAGAAATTTGAAAAGCCCGTGAGCTTCTGCACGATTTCTTCGGATTTAAATCATGGACCGGGTGCTATTTGGGCTCATTTAGATCCAATAATTGATTATTTGAAAGATTGTGCTCCAGAAATATCGACCATACACTTCTTTTCGGATGGGCCATCTTCTCAGTATAAGCAAAAAAACAATTTTTTCTATTTCTGCAATCGAATATTTGAAAAAAAATTTAGATGCGCAACATGGTCATTTTTTGAGAAATCTCATGGAAAAGGTGCAGCAGATGGAGTTGGTGCTGTCGTGAAGCGAACCGCAGATTCGCTTGTTGCTCACGGAGCAGACATAGTAGGTGCAGAAGAATTGTACCACACGCTTCTAGGCAAAATTGATGTGAAATTGTTTTACGTTAGTCCAAATCAAATTTTTAACATCAACAAAACATTGCCCAAAAATTTAAAGACAGTTCAAGGCACGAGAGATATTCACCAAATAATTACAAAATCCAGAGGTGAATTGATTTACAGATCTCTCTCGTGCTTTTGCAACTTAAACCTCTGGGAGACCGGAAATTTATGCAACTGCCACAAACTTAATTTGAAAGTGGTAAAAATGAATGAGAATGAAAAAAAACAAAGCCGCTTATCATATCATGAAGTTTATTCAGATTCAGAATAATGAAATGAAAATTTATAAATTAAGTTATTCTTTTCCTCAAATATTTAATTACTACTTTAATATTGAATTACTTCCTTTTTTCCATTTTTGTTATAGAAATCAAAGAATATGTTTAGTTTTGAATGAAAATTTTTGTTTTTTTATTTACTTTTTGTAAAAAAATAAAGTTTTTTTCGTTAAACATAAAATTTTGCATTATTTCTTGTTTACATGTAAAAAAATCTCTTGATCGTCACAAAATATCTTGAGCGTCACACGTAGTTTTTTTCCTTAGTATGCTTATAATTGCAGTTTTATTTAAATACCGCGTTACAAGTCTATTACTTTACAAGTAACCTATAAGTTCAAGTCTGTTTTTTTATCAAAAATTTACAAATTTTTATATTAACATTTTAAAATAACTAGTCGCTTAAAAAAAAATTAAAAATCAAGGTGAATCATGATAATCGAAGTTGTGATTTTTGCAAAAGTCCATCTTGAGTAACAAATGAACATCGTAGTAAGCTTGAATTCCAAATATTTTTGCATTTTTAGTGATTTTTGATACATATTTGGTGTGTGACGCTCAAGATAGAAATCATAGAAAACCTTAAAAAAATGAAAAAATATTAAATTTTTTGAGAGCCTAAAAGTACCACCGGATTCTTCATCAATTTCTATATAAATTGGTCACTCTTACAGGCGAATTGAAAAAACTTTAAAAATAAGCAAAAAAAACTCGTTGTGTACGTTTTTTTTGAAATTGACCCATATAGAATTTTTTTGTACATCATTTTTTATTAAAAATTTTTTTATAAATTTTTTTTTTCTATAAAAAATTGTAATGAAAAATTTTTTTATTAAAAATTTTTCTATAGAAAATTTTTTTATTTAAAATTTATTTATCAGGAGTGCTTTTATATATGAATATAGAATTTTTTTTATACATCATTTTTTATTAAAATTTTTTCTATAGAAAATTTCTTTATCAAAAATTTTTTTTTATAGAAATGTTTTTTCTATAAAAATAATTTTTATCAAATATTTTTTTATAGAAAATCTTTTTTCAAAAATTTTTCTATAAAAATTTTTTTCTATAAAAAAATTTTAATCAAATATTTTTCTATACAAAATTTTTTATAGAAAATTTTTTTTTTTCAAAAATTTTCCTATAGAATTTTTTTTTTTTTTTTCAAAAATTTTTGTATAGAAAAATTTTTCTATAGAAAAAATTTTTTCATCAAAAAATTTTCTATAGAAAAATTTTTTATCAAAAATTTTTCTATAAAAAACTTTTTAATCAAAAATTTTTCAATAGATTTTTTTTTTCAAAAGTTTTTGTATAGAAAAAAATTTTTCATCAAAAATTTTTCTATAAAAAATATTTTTATCAAATATTTTTCTATAGAAAATTTTTTTATCAAAAATTTTTCTATAGAAATTTTTTTTTTTGATGGTCGTGGGTTGGGAGTCGGGCTCAGGTTCATGTCATAAATTATTTTTTTATTTTATGATTTTTAAATTAGATGAATAAATTTTAGGAATACTGAAAAAACTATGTGAAATGAGTGTTAATATAATTCTCGTTTTCAATTTCGCTTAAGAATTCAGTTAAATAGATGATCTTAACTATATGATCTTAACTAACAGTTGGTGACACAGTGTGCTGATGAAGTCCGTAGCGGGACAGAAAATGCAGCATTCCACACTGCTAAGTGTCACATAGTTTTTTCAGTATTCCTAAAATTTATTCATCTAATTTAAAAATCATAAATTAAAAAAATAATTTATGACATGAACCTGAGCCCGACTCGAACCCACGACCATCAACCTAAATTCTGGTTCAACTAAAATTAATTTCTTCGAAAATTTTTTTATCAAAAATTTTTCTATAGAATTTTTTAAAAAAATAATTTATGACATGAACCTGAGCCCGACTCGAACCCACGACCATCAACCTAAATTCTGGTTCAACTAAAATTAATTTCTTCGAAAATTTTTTTATCAAAAATTTTTCTATAGAATTTTTTTTTTATCAAAAATTCTTATATAGAAAAAATTTTCTATAGAAAATTTTTTTATCAAAAATTTTTCTATAAAAAATTTTTTTACCAAAAATTTTTCTATGGAAAATTCTTTTATAGAAAATTTTTTATCAAAAATTTTCTATGGAAAATTTTGCTTTCAAAAATTTTTCTATAGAAAATTTTGTTTATCAAAAATTTTTTTATAGAAAATTTTTTTAAAATTTTTCTATAGAAAATTTTGTTTATCAAAAATTTTTCTATAGAAAATTTTTTTATCAAAAATTTTTCTGTAGAAAATCTTTTTATCAACAATTTTTCTATAGAAATTTTTTTTATCAAGAATTGTTAAAAACCCTTTTTAAGACAATTTTTTTTATCAAAAATTTTTCTATCGAAAATTTTTTACCAAAAATTTTTCTATTCTTTTATAGAAAATTTTTTATCAAAAATTTTTATATAGAAAATTTTTTTATCGAAAATTTTTCTGTAGAAAATTTTTTTATCGAAAATTTTTCTGTAGAAAATTTTTTTATAGAAATATTTTTTATAGAAAATTTCTTTATCAAAAATTTTTCTGTAGAATTTTTTTTTATCAAAATTTTTTTGTATAGAAAAATTTTTTATCAAAAATATTTCTATAGAAAATTTTTTATCAAAAATTTTTCTATATAATTTTGTATCAAAAATTTTTCTATATAATTTTTTTTTATCAAAAATTTTTCTATAGACAATTTTTTTATCAAAAATTTTACTATAGAAAATTTTTTTTATCATTAAGGACTTTATTGCGTTAGTATCCGTTTATGGCATCGGAGACCGCCAATTGATGCAATGTTTTCTGTGCATTCGTTATGAACAATCGGTCAACGTCCGATAAAACGACGTTTTGGATGTCCGCAATATATAGTCAAAAGTTTATCGTATTTTGAGATGCCTGAAAGTTTCGCCATTGGGAGTCGCTAATGATAGAGGTTAACTTACGTTTGTGCAGTCTGGTGGGAGCTGTTGATAAAGTTTCATTCTTGGGTTCAGTTAACAAAGTACAACGTTGTGCTAGTATTGGTTCTAAGATGTATATCGACACTGATTCGGGTGCCAATCCTTATTGCCTTAGTCTTCTTTCAGCAAGGAAACCACAAGTTTTGTACCACAAAAGGCAAATCCATTCTTCTATCTACAAGCTTAATGTCATTTTATATTTCAAAATTTAATTTATGAATTGAAATTTTTGATTAAAAATTAATTTTTATAATGTTTGCATTAAAAACTTGCATAATTTACAATTTATTGAAAATAACTTTTGATAATAAGAACTGTACATGGTAATGAAAACATTTAAGAGAATTAAACATTCGAAAACTTACAATAATTTTCAAAATAGCATAACAAACGAAGTATAAGAAACCAAAACTTAAATAATATTTTAAAAAATACCAACCAAATTCTTTATATATGTAATTTTAGTAAAACTACCAAGTTAAACGTGTGGCATGATCAGTCTTACGTTTAGACATTTTAATATAACCCAAAAATTGTAATTCTGCTACAGCTCGGGTAAAACGGGCTCTGAAATGTAAAAAAAATATATTATACGTTGTATTTAAACAAGAGGAATTCAAGTCATCTCAAGTCTTCTAAAAATTCATACTTATACATTTATTTAAACTTTTTTAAAAGGTGACGTGAAATTCCCTATTATTAACTTACTGTATTTGTGGATTGATCTGCTCCTGTTCCTCTTCGTTGAAATCCACCACTGAACGGAAAGCTTGTAGCCAATCGTAAAGATTAATCATGCGACCACATTCCAAATGTAATTTATAAATAACTGAAAGATCCGGTAAAGTAGCCAGTAGTTGAGAATGTTCTCTTAAACCGCAACATTTGCATTGCAAATAAAAATGTGGATTATTTAGAGCCATATGCAAAGCTGCCCGGGGAGCTCCTATAATATTGCGTCTTACATTGGAAATATCCGAAAATACAAAAAGCTCATATAAAGGAGGAGCTTCCTGCAAAGGACCCAAGTGTTTCTTGACAATTTGGTGTTCTATATAATCCAAAGTTTCTTGAACAGATCGCGCAAATTCCGAGACTGGTTTTTGCTGTTTAGACATTTGTAAGAGCTTCTCTTTGAGATCCTGACGTGAGGACAATTGCTTGAGTTCATCTGGAGAAGTTACTGTATTTGGTGAATCGTTGGAACTACTTGCAGTATCCATGCCAGCCATTACCACTTTGGTAATTAGCTCCATTACAGCCTGTAGTTTTTCCAAGACCACAATTTCACAGTCCTCGGCCAATTCGACTTGATCTTTTATTTCCTTTTCAAAAAAATCTTGTGTAGTTTTAATGGCCTTTGATATCTTGGCTACAAATTCATCTTTGGACATAAATGCTAACATTTGCCAACATTCTTTATACTCAGGTTGGCTACATAAATCCCTGGCCAGAGCATTGGCATACAGCTCTCGTCTATATTTGCCTAATGGACATTTGGGTAAATCTTCTACTAAAACTGTAAGGAATTCCAGAAAAATGCGATTCAACAGAAAATAAATGTGACAATCTTTAAGAAAACTGGGTAATTTCTTTTTCAGATAATCATCATCGGTCAGAATGGCTATAATGCGTTTACAATCGTTAATACTTTCCACATAGGGACGAAATGATAGTAGTTTGCGTATGGTCTCCATATCATCATGGGTCATTGCCTTGATTTTGGTTAGAGACGAGGAATAATTGGTGCAGAGGGAAAAGGCATTGCCTTGGAGGTAATGTTCCATGAGGCAGTACTAAGAAAAGGTTTAGTAAGTTTTCGTTAAAGAGAATTAAAGAAAAACTTACCTTGAATCCTTGTATGAAGCCATTTACCGAGAAATCATAGTAGAGAAAAATGTGGGTAAGAAACTTAAAAGCCTTGCCCGACAAGTGGAAGGCGTATTTCGGAGAGAGTATTACTTTCTCGAGGATCTGTAAAATGGATTTTACTTTAGAAAATTTTCAAAAAAGAACAACATTTTTTTAATTTTTTATAGAAAATTTTTTAAAGAAAAAAATTAATTAAAATTAAAATTAATTTCTTTCAAAAATTTTTTATAAGAAATTTTTCAATAGAAAAAATTTTTTATTGAAAATTTTTCAATAGAAAGAATTTTTTGAATTTTATTGAAAAATTTTCGGTAGAAAAAATTTAAAAATTTCTAAAAAAAATTTTTATTGAAAATTTTTCTATAGAAAAAATTTTTTATTGAAAATTTTTCTATAGAAAAAATTTTTTATTGAAAATTTTTCTATAGAAAAACATTTTTATTGAAAATTTTTCTAATGAAAAACATTTTTATTGAAGTTTTTTTTTTACTGAAAATTTGTCTATAGAAAAAATTTTTATTTAACATTTTTCTATAGAAAAAATGTTTTATTTAAAATTTCTCTACAGAAAAAATTTTTATTGAAAATTTTTCTACGGAAAAAAATTGTTATTGAAAATTTTTCTATGGAAAAATTTTTTATTAAAAATTTTTCTACAGAAAAAATTTTCAATAACAATTTTTTTTTTTGGAAAAAATATTTTATTAGAAATTTTTCTATAGAAAAAATTTTTTATTGAAAATTTTTTTATAGAAAAAATTTTTTATTTAAAATTTTTGTAAACAAAAAATTTTTATTGAAAACTTTTCTAAAGAAAAAATATATTGGATTGAAAATTTTTCTATAGAAAAAATTTTTTATTGAAAATTTTTCCATAGAAAAAAATTTTTATTGAAAATATTTAAATAGAAAAAAAGTTTATTGAAAATTATTTACACTTAAAATTTTTCTATAGCAAAATTTGTTTATTGTTTATTTTTCTATAGACAACCTTACCTCATTCAAACTGACTGGCGATGCTTGAGATTGAAAAACTCTTAGCTTTATCTTGGATGTAACATGATAGGGCAAAGCATTGTGTACCGCCGATATGGAAGTGGCCACTCCCAAGACCAAACAAAACGGTAAATCACAACAATTAGCGCTCAAAATCAGTATAAGATCCTGCAAAATAGAGGAACTGAAACATTCAAAATCGGGCAATATCACCACCAACATATGACGTCCATAACTCTCGCTAATACAACTGCTAGACTCTGTACCAGATTCATCATCCGGTGGCTGGGATTGTGACGTCGTAGAGGGATAGTTATTGCGATACCAGTGTATCAACTGTTTCATGGTACACTGAGATTTCCTTAAACGTTTGTGATCACGATCTTCATCATCTTCGTGAGGAGCTTCAACGAAATTATAGACCAAAGACTCAACGGCTGCCTTGACATTGGAGCAATCTCGTGATTGCAGTATGCAAATACTAGCGGAAATCTTTTCATTAATACGTTGTCCCAAGTTATTGAATTGATCTAAATGATCGGGTTGATTAATGCCGGTGAGCAGAGCAGCAGCTGGTACAATTTCCTCCATACCCAAAGTATCCCGCTGGCCCTTACCCTGTCTTACCACATAGTCCACTAAATCCTCTAAAGTACGTACACTGCTCTCCCTTTGTAAATCATCAATATGAGTTTGGAATTTTTGCCATATTTCCCGGTAGACCTTGTAAAATGGTTGATCGGTGTATTCTTTGCCTAAGAGACCGGTGTCTGTAATGGAAGTCGTTCTTTTGCGTTTGGTAGACTTCTTAGACTTATCCGCTCGAGTGGCTCCATTTTTGAAAACAAAACAACCCTAAAGAATTGATGTAATAGTTAAATTAATTAAATTTTGTAACGAATTGCCTCCGCTTACCTTTGATACTGATATGGTGGGATCCATTGCCACTAATATTTTATTTGTTTAATTGCTTTTGGTTTTTATTTAAGTTTTTTTTAAATTTTGCTTAAATCAGCAAAAAACTATTTAAAGTTTATTCACTTTTATTTGTTTATTTCGCAAATAAATTTTCCAAACTCCACACGATCAACCAACCACTAACAAACTTAGCATTTTGCCGGGTTTGAAGAGGCATCAGTTTGAAGTTGTGCTTCAAACACATGTAAATTGTTATTGTAGATTTGATGGTAAACTTATAAATACAACCATGTGTAAACAAAAATATTTTCTTTAACAGCTGTTGTTGACATTTCTTTAAGTTCGAATTTAAATTTCGCGCCATTTCTCTATTCGAAGTTTGACTATAGTGTTAGTAAACGGATTTATATTCAAAAAAATGTTTGTTAAATTTTTAAAAAGAAAAATTTCGTTAAGAAATTTTTTCTATAGAAAAGTATTCATTAAAAATTTTTTTCTATAGAAAAATTTTTGTTAAAAAATTATTTCCATAGAAAAATTTTCGTTAAAAAATTTTTTCCATAGAAAAATTTTCTTTAAAAAATTTTTGTTAAACAATTTTTCCTATAGAAAAATTTTTGTTAAACAATTTTTTCAATAGAAAAATTTTTGTTAAAAAATTTTTTCCATAAAAAAATTTTCGTTAAAATATTTTTTCTATAGAAAAATTTTCGTTAAAAAATTTTTTCTATGGAAAAAAATTTCGTTAAAAAATTTTTTCTATAGAAAAATTTTCGTTAAAAAATTTTGTCTGTAGAAAAATTTTCGTTAAAAAATTTTTTCTGTAGAAAAATTTTCGTTAAAAAATTTTTGCTATAGAAACATTTCTATCAAAAAATTTTTGTTAAAAATTTTTTTCTATTGAAAAATTTTCGTTAAAAAATTTTTATTATAGAAAAATTTTCGTTAAAAAAAATTTTTCTACTGAAAAATTTTCGTTTAAATAGTTTTTCTATAAAAAAAATTTTGTTAAAACATATTTTCTATAGAAAAATTTTTGTTAAAAAATTTTTTTCGTTAAAAAATTGTTTCTATAGAAAATTTTTCGTTAAAAAAATTTTCTTTAACAAATTTTTTAACGAAAATTTTTTGTTGGAAAATTTTTGCTTTAGAAAAATTTTCGTCAAAAAATTTTTTCTATAGAAAATTTTTCGTTAAAAATTTTTTTCTATAGAAAAATTTTCGTTAGAAAATTTTTTCTATAGAAAAGTTTTCGTTAAAAAATATTTTCTATAGAAAAATTTTCGTTAAAAATTATTTTCTATGGAAAAATATTCGTTAAAAAATTTTTTCTATAGAAAAATTTTCGTTAAAAAATATTTTCTATAGAAAAATTTTCGTTAAAAATTATTTTCTATGGCAAAATATTCGTTAAAAATTTTTTTCTATAGAAAAATTTTCTTTAAACAATTTTTTCTATAGAAAAATTTTCATTCAAAAATTTTTCTATAGAAAAAGTTTCGTTAAAAATTTTTTTATTGAAAAATTTTCGTTAAAAAATATTTTTTATTGAAAAATTTTCTTTAAAAAAAAATTTTATTAGAAAATTTTAGTTATTTTTTTTTATAGAATAATTATATTTATGGATAAATAAAGTAAAACATTTCAAAATGTTCTTTCCTTGATAATCGACTGGTAATCGAATCACTGATAATCGCAGTCCTACTATATAAGCAAATTAAATTTTTAGTTTTTCACGAAATCAGTTTTTGAATTTTTATTTAAAACTTCATATTTTGCGCCACAGTAGAATAAAACCGTACACTTACAATTTTACAGTGTTGCAAAACGTTTACTACGGTCTATCTGGCTTATACAGTACTTTTAATGGCGCTAAATATTTTGTTTATACAGTTCCCATATGACAGCTACAAATTCATTCAAGATTTTGTTTTGCTTCTGTTATCATCAACTTTTACAAAAATACGAAGAATAAATTGTTTATATTTCGCAATATTTAACAAATTTAAAACAAAAATATAAACAAATGTCGAGAAAAAGATTTGCAATTTGTCAAAGTTAAAAGGAAATCCTTTAAAATGGATGAATTAAATTTATACGACGATTTGGATGAATTCCAAGAAGAGCATGAAAAGGTAGAAAGAAATTTGCTAGAACAAAAAATTGTTTAATTCTTTAATTATTTTTTGTTATTTTACAGAAATCTAAAGAATTACAAGATGCAGAAAGCAAGTATCAAGAATCCCTCAAAACTATCGAAGAGTTAAGGGAGGAAAATAAGAAACTCAAGAAGAACATACAACGCATAGAATTGGGCTTTCAAAGTCTGCTGGATACAGCACGGGCGGAAATAAGACGCAAGGACAAGGAAATAGAGCGTTTACGCAAAGAGTAAGTATTTTTTTTATTAAACAATTAATATTTTACTACGATTCGCTTTTGGTTGTTTTAGAAAGGATGATATTTGCTTTCGACGCAAAATCCCTAACAAGTCTGAGAGGCCAGGCGATAATCAGCTGTTGCTAGACCCTATAAAAACTAATCCATTTAAATCAAAATCTGCACCAGAAGTTGACAAAGAGACTGCAACCACAAGCACAAATGTTTATAAAGAAAAAAAACAAGTAGATATCCATAAGAGCCAAGATACACGCAATGATAAACGAGATCATTCCAGAGACCATACAAGGAACAGCTCGAGAGATGATAAGTATCATAAAAATGATAAAACTAGTCATTCAAAAGATGAATCAAAATCGGCACCAGAAGTTGAAAATGAGACTGCAACCACAAGCACAAATGTTTTTAAAGAGAAAAAACAACCTGATATCCACACAAGCCGAGATACACGCAATGATAAACGAGATCATTCCAGAGACCATACAAGGCACACCTCGAGAGATGATAAATATCATAAAAATGATAAAACTAGTCACTCTAAAGATGAGTATAAAGATAGTAGATCTCGTTATAGAGAAAATGAAAAGGAAACTTCCTACATCTCTAGCAGAGTCAATAGAAACAGAAGCCGTGAACGGTATGACAATAGCAGATATGCTTGGGAAAAATCTTCAACATGTTTAAAGAACTCCGAGCGTTATGATAGACGCTCTGATAGAAGTCGCAGTAAAGATAAGGATAAATATGAAGAAAGTCGCAAATCGGAAAGAAATCGTAGTAATACAACAAAAACAAATTCGTCTTCAAGAAGTCCTAAACAAAATGAACCACAATTACAATCTTCTCAAGATAGTGATAAATCATCTAAAGAACATTATCAGGATTTAGGGTAAGTTATTATTTTACTTTATTTGTCTAAATTTATGTAGTTTTGTAAAGTTTTATTATGCATTTTAGTACGAAATAATGTAAATGATCTCTTATTAATAAATTCAAAAAAGGCATTTTGTTAAAATATGCCAATAAAAACTTTTTCAAAATTATTATCTTGAAAATGAGAAATCGTTGATGCCTTAAATTTGTAGTGTTTTTATGGGTTGCAAGTGAAAGGGAAAGAAAGGAATCTGAAAACTTTGAAGATAGTAGTTCAAATCGATCGAAAATTACAGTATTTAACATGTTTTTGATAGAGAAATCGACATTTTATCAAATTAAAAAAACAAAATTTTTTTATACAAATAAAAAAAATAGAACTTAACGAAACTTTCTATAGAACATTTTTTTTGGATAATATTTTTCTGTAGAAAAATTTTTTTTAATGAAATTTTTCTTTAGAATATTTTTTTACGAAATTTTTGTATAAAAAAATTTTTTTAACGAAATTTTTTCCATAGAAAAAATTTCTTAACGAAAATTTTTCTATATAAAAAAATTTTTTAACGAAAATTTTTCTATAAAAATTTTTTTTTAACGAAAATTTTTCTATAAAAAAAATTTTTAGAGAAAATTTTTCTATAAAAAAAATTTTTAACGAAAATTTTTAACGAAAATTTTTCTATAGAAAAAATTTTTTAACAAAAATGTTTCTATAGAAAACATTTTTTAACGAAAATTTTTCTATAGAAAACATTTTTTAACGAAAATTTTTCTATAGAAAACATTTTTTAACAAAAATTTTTCTATAGAAAAAATTTTTTAACAAAAATTTTTCTATAGAAAAAATTTTTTAACAAAAATTTTTCTATAGAAAAAATTTTTGAACAAAAATTTTTCTATAGAAAAAATTTTTTAACAAAAATTTTTCTATAGAAAAAATTTTTTAACAAAAATTTTTCTATAGAAAAAATTTTTGAACAAAAAATTTTCTTTAGAAAAAAATTTTTAACAAAAATTTTTCTATAGTAAAATTTTTTTAACCAAAATTTTTCTATAGAAAAAATTTTTCAACGGAAATTCTATGAAAAAATTTTTTGAAATAGAAAATGTTTCTATATTGATTTCTATAGAAAAAATTTTTTAACAAAAATTTTTCTATAGAAAAAATATTTGAACAAAAAATTTTCTTTAGAAAAAAATTTTTAACAAAAATTTTTCTATAGTAAATTTTTTTTAACCATAATTTTTCTATAGAAAAAATTTTTCAACGGAAATTCTATGAAAAAATTTTTTGAAATAAAAATTTTTTAACGAATTTTTTTTTAATAGAAAATGTTTCTATAGAAAAAAATTTTAACGAAAATTTTTCTATAGAAAAAAGAAATTAATTTAATTTTTAGCAAATTTGTATTTTTTTAGATTATTAAAAAAAAGTTATTTTCCCATAGAATTTCCTTTAAAAATTTAAAAAATCATTTTGTCCGCTAACTTCCTTAATTACAGCGACAAAATACAAGTTTATTCAAATTCATCAATGGAAAATCCATTTAAAAGAACTGATAGTTTAATAAAAGAAATAACAGAAATTTCTTCCACCTTCAAAGCAAATACAGAAACACATAAGCCAAAAAATTCTAAGAAGTCTAATGAATCAGACAAGTGTCCAGAAAAAATCTCCTTCGGTTCCTTGAAAAAGAAACCTCACAAGAACACGAAAACTAAATCTATCAACCAATTAGATAAAGAAATTGAACATACAAAAGAAAATTCCATTTCTACCTCGAATATTCTTTGTACACCTCGAAAAGTTGCCTTATTTGATGAACTTTTTGGAATATCGCCTAGCTTCAGCAGTACAACTGCAACAAATAGCGAAACCGGATTTTCAGTTTTAAGTAATATTAAGGGCATATTGGCCAAGACACCGCAAATAGAGGTGATCAGTTCCGCCACAACATCACCAGAAGATTATACTGATGCTAGTAGCTGTGGGGTGACACCAAAAGATTGTCTTGTGGAAGCTGTAAGTTCAGATATTACAACACCAGGTGGTAGTAGAGATATAAATGAAGATGATGTGCCCACACCCAAGAGAAATGATATTGAAGACATAGATATAGATGAATGTTTCGTTCCTACTAGAGCTGAGGGAGAAGTGGTGAAGACCATTGCTTGTTTAGATGTAATAGAAATCGTGGATGACGATGATGATAAGGAAGAAGATATTCAATTTGTAGAAATACCGGGATTAGATATATGTGGTCCCAAGAACAAAAGTCATAGTAATATCCTAACTAATGAAACTATTCCGGAGAAAATTAAAATATTGGAAATTTTGGAATTGCCAAATAAAGAATCAAGTAGTGTTTTAATGGAAGATATTGTTGGAAATAATCAAAACGCTTTGACAGAAGATAATTCATCAATAAGCATTAACGCATTTGAAGACATTTCAACAAATCTGTCAGAGATCGCTCCAAATCCGGTTTGTTTAAATGAGAATTTGAATATTGAGGATAATTGTCAATCATTCGATTCCTTTCGTATCAAAGCAAAATCTCATATTGAACAAGAACCAGAAATTGCTGAATCAAGTGTAAAAACAAAATATCCAAGTAAAGAAAACACTTTGACTAATATAGATTCCGAGGAGAGTTCCACAATCCCATCTAATAATGCTATCTCTACACTTTCATTTTATGATAATCTAAAATGTCTTAAAAATCCTAATATTGAACAACAAATTCCCGCCGATTCCGAAAACTTAGAGACAGACACCAAACCTAACGCTCATAATATAGAGGTACCACCAATTGTCGAGTCGATTTTAGAGGCAAAATTCACTAACATCACTGCATTAACAACATTAAATGAAGGTTCGAATAGTGAATTAAGTATTACTAAATCTTCGTTATTAGATGTAGATCATCCACATACAACCCCCAATTCCACAGCCCTAGAACTTAATGATATTGAAGCTCAGGAGCAAGATACAATTACTAAACCTGAAACTTCTTTTGAAAATAAAAACGACAAAGAAACATTAAAGCACGATGAGACAGACATCAAGCCTAAGTCTCTTAACAAAGAAGTACCACATATAATCGAGTCAATTTCAGTTACAGAAGCTCCTAGCACCTCAACATTAGCAGCAGCATATAAAGATTTAACTAGAGGTTTAAGTGTTTCTAAATCTGTGTCATTAGGTGCAGATCATACTCATCCAACATCCGATTCCGCAGCTTTAAAAACTAGTGATCTTGAACCTCCGGAGCTAGAAACAATTTCTAAACCTGAAACTTATTTAAAAAGGAAGGAAGATGAAACGAAGCAAGATGATCACTATTCTAACACTCTTAATAAATCTAATGGGGAAGATGTGTCGGTAGTCGATGAATCTTTTGAAATCCAGGTCAATAAAACATTGGCTAAAGAGGAAGACGAAAAAAGAACTGAAAAGCAAGATGAAATTTCATCAACAACTAATATGGAAGAAACATCATCAAAAGAAATTGAACCCTGTTCAGACGCTCTAGATAAATCTCATAATGATGAAGAATCATCTAGTATCCAGGATAATGAAGCATCTCCTGAAGAGAATAACGAAAACAGAATAGCGGAGCAAGATGACAACTCTTATGATACTATTCCAAAGTCAAATATGGATGAATCACTATCAAATGAACAAATAAATAAAGAGAAAGATGTAATTTTCACAATATTAGATGTTAATGACACTCTTCATAAATCTAATAATGACGAAGAATCAATTGAATTTCGGGATAGTGAAACATCCCTTGAAGAGATGAACACTCTTGATATTATTCCAAAATCGAATATGGAGAACTTAACATCAAGTAATGAATCAAATAAAGAAGGAGAAGTGGAAGCTCTAAGAGCAAATGAAGTTACAATAAATGCAGATTCGGTTTCAGAAATAATTGATCCCAGTGACTTAGATTTAGACGTGGAAGAAAACGTAACATCTAATGAAGAATCCAACAAAGATGATAATTCCTTGGCATTAAAAGAAGAAATATTCTTTAAAAGTCAGCATAATAATACCATTCCTAAGCCTGCACCTTATTTTGAAGATAATGACAAGAATATATCTACAAAGTGTGCAGAATCCCCTCCTGATTCCAACCATATTCCTAATTTAGAAGAAGAATCTGCAGATGAAGTACTAAATAGAGAAGCAGAAGGTTCTAACTCCACAGCTATGAAAACGGTTAACATTGAAATACCGGATAAAGATACAGTTTCTGAAACTGGAATTTCTCTTAATGATGAGGAATCTACTAAGATAGAAAATTTAGCATCATATAATGAATCAAAAAGAGAAGAAGATTGCCATTCTGAAGTATTAGAATCGGAAACTTCTTTTGAAAAGAATGAGTCTTTAGCGGAAAATTCCCAGGTTTGTCTTAACATTAGTGCTATAACAGAACAAGATCATGATGGAACTACAGAAAAACTTCATTCACCAATCCTTACTGATGATTCTAAAGCACAGAATAAAGAAGAGATACATGAACCTTTAGCAGAATTTGAAGCTGAAATTAGTGATGAGACAGCAAAGGAAGCTAATTCACAAACCCCTGAGACTAACGATTCTAAAGCACAGTTTAACGAAAACTTCAATGAAACTTTAGCCACAATTGAAGCGGAAACAGATAATGATGGGACAATAAATGAACCAACCTTTGAAACTGACGATTCTAAAGCACATAATAACGAAAAGATCAATGATTCATTAACCACAGTTGAAGCAGAAACAGAACAAGATAATGATGGGACAACGAAGAAAGCTCAATCAATAACTTTTGAGACTATCGACTCTAAAATACAAAATACAGAAGAGTTACTTGAACCTTTAACCTCAATGAAAGCTGAAATTAATGATGGGACAACAAAGGAAGAAAATTCACTAACTCCTGAGACTGACGATTCTAAAATACAGAATAACGAAGAGTTATATGAACCTTTAGCCTCAATTAAAGCTGAAATTAATGATGGGGCAACAAAGAAAGCTCAGTCACTAACCCTTGAGACTGATGATTCAAAAGCACAGAATAACGAGGAGTTACATGAACCTTTAGCCTCAATCGAAGGTGAAATTAGTGATGGGATAACAAAGGAAGCAAATTCACTTACCCTTGAGACTGGTTATTCCAAAGCACAGAATAACGAGGAGTTAGCCTCAATTGAAGCTGAAATAATAAATGGGACAACAAAGGAAGCTCATTCACTTACCCCTGAGACAGATGATTCCAAGGTACAGAATAACGAGGAGTTAGCCTCAATTGAAGCTGAAATAATTGATGGGACAACAATGGAAGGTCATTCACTAATCCTTGAGATGGATGATTCCAAAACACAGAATAACGTGGAGTTACATGAACCTTTAGCCTCAATCGAAGCTGAAATAAACCCAACAAAGACTACTGCCGAAGAAACTAAGACAAACTCAGATAATTGCTCAGATGAACATCTTGCTAAGCCAATTACGCAATTTGATTCTAAAGCCAAATCTGAAGATTTGAATTCTGAAAATTCCATTCAAAAATGTCAAGAGGAAACTACTCTTGGTCAACAAGATGACAAGAACGTACGAGATTCTTCTTCTGAGCAGTTATCTCTACTAACAAATTTGAATAATAAGCAAAATGATGACGAAGATGTCCTAGCTACTTTTTCAGAAAGATGTGCTTCCATAGATGATGAAGAGAAAATATCACTTAAAATCTCTGGAAATGATCCAATTGAAAACTTCGTTGATTATCATCAAATAGGCCCAGAATATAAACCAGAAGATCACGAAACTGCTATTGAAATAACATCAGAAGACTTGGATAAAATTTCAGTTGAAGAAAGTGAGAAACAATTAAAACCTTTAAGTACATCACATATCTTTACCGAAGAAGAAATTTTAAGCTTGCCTTTAGAGCAAGATGATTTAGGAAAAGAAACCGATAATAATAAAGAAGACGTTGAAACAACTGATGAATCAGAGGAAAACAAACAAAGTTCTTCTGCTACTGCGAAGAAGGTTGTTGAAACTGTAACAGAAGAAATGGATGAGGATATTGAAACTCAATTTCAATCTAAGACTGTCGATTCAAAAGTACTAACAATATCGGAGATTTCCGATTCCGATGGGGTTAACAAAGAAAAATTAAGATTGGGCAGCAATGACATACTTTCAGCATCAGAGTCTAGCGATGTTACAAATAAAGAAGACATCTTAATTCAGATTGAAACCTCATCAGAAGGTTTTGCAGAATTGTATGAGGGTCCATTTTTGGATAATAAAGAAGATGCTAACGTCCTAAATATGAGTGAACAGACGGAAGACGAAGAAATTTCCTTGCAAATATCAATGACAGATACTGAATGTTCCATAATGGAAACAAGTATTACAGCGTTGGACGCAAACGATAAAGAACTCAAAGTAACAGAAATATCAGTAGCTAGCAGTACTGAAGACACTTTAAAAAATGACAGCTTTTCTGAAGTTCCTTCAACTCCAACAGAACAGACGAAAAATGTTACTTCACCTGCTAAAGACAGGAAAGAAATTTCTCTAATAGAAAAAGATTCAGATATAGAATATCGAAGCGATTGCACTGCGGTGGCAAAATATGTTCAATCTCCAATACCAAAACATTCGACAGATGGGTCATACGATTTTGTAAAAACTGAGGATAATAAGGACGAAACTCGATCAAAAACTGGTGGTTCGGATAAAGAAGAAAAAGATATACAAATTGTTGAAAGTCCTGCAAAGGATTCGAGTGATGAAACAAAGACCTGCAGTTCTAAGAATTTAGTTACAGAAGAAACAACAATGGATAAATCTAAACAACAAGTTTCCGAAACTCCTGCAAAAGATGTTACTGAGGAGAATGTAAAAACAACAGCATCTATTAGTCCTCAAAAGTCAGTTCCCGCCGAAGAATTAGGCAACAATAATAATAAAGAACATGAACTTCAAGAAGAAGAATTAGGCAACAATAATAATAAAGAACATGAACTTCAAATGGCAGAAAACCCCGCAAAAGTTTATATAGATGAGAAAGATGAAACAGAGACCAAAGAAAAAGGTCATACGAATAAATATAGATCAAAGGAAGATAATTCAGAGCAAATGAATGATGAAGTAGGTGAACCAGAAACTACTGATGTTAAAGCTGTTAGTTTGGAGACTCAGGATATAGAGACTTCAAATCAAGAGAATGCCAAAGTTACATCCTCAAACTGTGTCGAATCTGAACCAAATGAGAACCAAGCCGAAAAGAAATTTTGTAAAGCTGTTAGTACTTTAGAATCTTTAGGCATTTCGACTGATTCCAATAATCGAATTCCAACGGAGAATAATGATACAAATAAAATAACACCAAATGTCCCACAAAGCCCTAAATCCGAAGATGTTCCAACGCAAACTGTAAGAGATTTAGAATCATCTACAGAATGTTCTTTAAAACAGTCTAATTCTAAAGGTGAAGCAGCAATGAAGAGCACACGTCAATTAGAAACCGAAACGAGTGGTCCAAAAGATTCCAAAACGAAAGTAAACAACACATCAGAAGTTAATAAAACTCTCATATCCGAAGTTACCTCTGATACACTTGATTTAAGTGATAAAGAAAAGTTAACTGAAATCAATGAAACAAAATCCAAACTTTCCAAGAATTTTGAAGAAACTATTCAGATGCTAGTTCCAAGCAGCTCAGTTTCAGAGAAACCCGTTCAAATTCAGAAAAAGGTTAAAGAATCCGAGCCTAAACAGATAACTCATGAAGATAACAATTCAGAAACAGTTAAACACGATTCTGAGCATATTGTCAGCGAGGAGACAACCAAAGACTCTGAACTTAAAGGAACTCAAACTGTCACAGACCAAGGAAAAGAAGATAACTATGCTGTCAAGTGTGTAGCAACGGATGTTCCTAAAGACAAAGTATCTTATGATAAACACAATGAAATCAAAACCCAGCATTCGGAAAATGTAGAAAAACATTCTGATTCCGAAAAAATCGAAAGTATAAAAGTTCAATCTGATTCTAAAGATTGCGATACTTCAACTTGTAATTCCTCTAATGTTGTAGGTTGTTCACATCGGGAAATTTCTAAGGATAAGGAAGATGAAAAGGAAGATGAACAAGCTTCGGCAAAAAACATTGAAAAACATACCTTAAGAAATCTCAAAGAGGTGCTTGCTACCGATGACTCCATAAAATCATCTTGCGAAACTTTTGCGGTAAAATACCAACCAATTTTTGAATCTTCACAAAAAGAATCAACGGAGATGGTGGAAGAAGATAAAGAAACTTCCAAGTATATAGAAGCTACAAGTTTGAACGATAAAGAAGTTTCCACAAAACCCGATGGAAGTAAAAATAAACTGTCGGGAAACCTAATTGGAGAACTTTATGTAAAAGATTCTTTTAAATTAATTCGAAAAACTCCAGATGTAATAGATCTAACGCTTTTAGAAGATTCACACAGAGGATCAGCAGAGAACATAGAAGGAGGTAGTCCCGAGGATTCAGACATAACTACTTTCAGAGGGAATAAACTTCCTTCAAGATGTAGTGAAATTAAAACCAAGACAACATCACCTGTTTTGAAGAAAAAAGACGGAAGTACTCAACATCCCGTTTTTTTAGTTATATCCAAGAAAGTATCGTCTCCTGTTTTAGAGAAAGAAGGCGAAAGTACTCAACATCCAGTTCACTTATCTACATGCAAGGAAGTATCATCTGTTTTAGAGAAAGAAGGCGAAATTACTCACCCCTTAGTTACATCCAAGGAAGTATCATCTGCTGTTTTAGAAAAAGAAGACGATAGTACTCAACATTCCGTTCTCTTAGATACATCCAAAGAAGTATCATTTCCAGTTTTGGAAAAAGAAGACAAAAGTACTCAACATCCCGTTCTCTTAGCTACTTCCAAGGAAGTATCATCTCCAGTTTTAGAGAAAGAAGATGAAAGTACTCAACACTCTGTTCTCTTAGCTACACCCAAAGAAGTATCATTACCAGTTTTGGAAAAAGAAGACGAAAATACTCAACCTCCCGTTGTCTTAGCTACTTTCAAGGAAGCATCATCTGCTGTTTTAGAGAAGGAGGTAGGGAGTGCTTTAACTACCGTATCTAGAATGATAGATATAAGCTCTAACAAAGAATTAGTTGCTAAACTTGTCCCTAACAATTTAATACAAGAAACTACAGTATTAATACATCCTCTATGCGCAATCCCAAATGCTGGTCCTACTCTAGAAAAAGTTGAGACCCAACAAGCTAACATTCGTAAAAAGCCTTACATACCAAAGGGCTCTAAACTTACAAATGTTATGAATACAATAACTTGTCGAATGCAAAAAACTCTGGAAGATGTCGAAAGCACAATGAAGATGATTGAAACTCAAAAAGCTGACGACAAAAGTTCCTCGAATTCTCAGCAACAAATTTCCAAAAAAGTCTTAAAATGCAAGACTAAAAAAATTCCCAAACAGAAGAAACCAACAGCGAAAGATCGTACCCTAAATCCAATGAAATCTGCCACAGAAGAAGTTCCTATAGCCGATCAGAGTCTGCTTGCAAATGACAGAGTTTCCCAATTACTCAACAATAAATCCATAACAATTGTACAAAAACCTAATACTTGTATAACTCAAGACAAACCTATTTCATCATTATACAATGACACTAGTGAAGTCAATAAAATCTCTAATGTTATTGTAATACCATCCAATAATCCAGGCTCTTTAGAAAATCCAAATTACTATAGTAACTTACAAATGCCACTGGGACTTGTTCAGTATCCCATAAATCTACCACAAGGACCTGTTCAGTATCCCGTAAATATACCACAGATGTGTTTTTCAAGCGGCTTTATTACAAAAGTTGTAACGAAAGAAATCAATATGGAGGGTGAAATCGTAGAGGTGGTTAAATTACAAATACCAGATAACATAAATCCTCCACCTTTGATTAAAATCCATGAGATAAGTCAAACGATGTCTGCAACTTCTTGCCCTAAAACACACATCTTTAATTTAGTTGATGACTCTTTGAATAGACAAGATATGTCCAATAATACAATGAGTTCCTTACATACTACTTCCGGACCAAATACCCAAGTCCTTACCACAGTAGATGGCTCCAACATATTAACTCCACAATTTTTGAATAATACAATAAGTTCCTTGCCTAGTACTTCCAGACCTAACACGCAAGTCTTTACTGCAGTAAATGATTCTTTGGGCAAACAAGTAATACCGAGAACTACTCAAGAATGTGGTTTATTACCACCATTTACAAGTACAACTATTAACGTCTTGCCTACAACTTTCGGGCCGCCTAATCAGGTCTTAACTGCAGTACAGAGTTCCTTTAGCCACTTACAAGCTCAAAAAGCTGCTGTAGAATATAGTGGATTACAAAATAATATATTAAATTCCAATATGAAACTTCAGATTCCCAATATTCCAACGTCACAATCTGTAAGTAAAGCCATGTCAGCACTGTCTGCGATTTCCATACCCACTAACCAGGTCTTAACTTCAGTTCAGAGCACTTTAAGTAATCCACAAGCTCCAGAAGCTTTCAGATCAAAAGCTCCAATCTTACAAACTCAGAATGGTGCGGATCTAAATGTGAAATTGCAAATTAGACCGGACAATTACCATGTCCAACAGATACCCAGTGCCTTAACGGCGCAATTGCCGAGTAAAGCTAAGAATGTCATTGGTAGTACCTTCTTAAGCAACCCACCAATCCAGAAAGTTGCTGGAGGAAATAGTGCTCTATTAAATAATGTTAGACAGGATCTTGAAAAACAAGTCGAAGCGATAGGAAGAGAAGCTGAAGTTACAGTCAAAGAGATGATTCATTCAAATACTCTTTCAACATTATCATCTACTCCACATACCTCGAATTCAACCAACCAAATTGCTTCTGATAAACAAGATATTCCTTCAGCAATTCCAGCTTTTCCAGAAACAGTTTTACCAGCCAAAGAGGAACTTGAATTCAAGACGCCTCAAAAACTGCCATCTCTAGCAGTTCATCCAAGTTTAACAGCTAAAATAAATTTAGATAAACTAGTAAATATTACGTCAACACCCGATACTTATAGTTCGCAGATAGTGCTACCCTCGATTTCTAGCTCATCTCCAACACCCTCAAACTTCAGTGGCCTATTCTCTAAGACTTGCATTCCACTTAGCACGTCTTCCCCAAAGGAAGATGATTTGAATAAAACTAAGAGAAAGTCTCCGCATTCGAAACGCAAAGAATATGTTTTGCCAGCAGCCAGTGTTTTGTGTAATGTAAACAATTTGGAAAATGCCACAAAATCTAAGAAATTGCATTGGGAATTGTTGGACAATAAAAATGAGTTAACAGAAATTGAAGATGATGCCGATGCAGTAGAAACAGATGAGGAACTGCAAGAGGTTAAAGAAGAGCCAATTGAAAATAACTCAACATCAGCTAAAGAATTAGGAATACAAAAGAAATCGGGGAAATACTCACCTTCTGAAACCGATACCCAAACTGAAGATGAGTCACTGCTAAATGAGTTAAAACTACAAAAATTAGGAATGTATAAAAAAGCAAAGTTAAGGCTTAAAAAAACTAAACACCTTAAACATAAAATACCCAAAAATGTTAAGGAAAGATTAAAGGCTATAGGCACGACTAACATGGAAGCTTTGGCATCCTCTATAGCTTTTCCCAGAAGACCTAAGGGTAGACCTAAAAAGGGATATAAAACTGAAAGTGTGGTGACACATAAGAAGCGGGGACGTCCTTCTAAAAAATCGAAAGAAGAGCTAAGTGAAACTGCAAAAGAGGAGGAAAGTGGAGGGAAAAAGGAAGTTGAGAAAGAGGAACATGTTTCGAAATGCATTACATTAGATAGTCAATCGGAATCGGCAAATACTGAAATCAGCGAGGCTGATAAGCAGCAACAAGAAGCAGAAATTAAGGAAGATGTTCGAAAGAATATTGTATTAGACAAAAATCTAGATTCTTCTAAAGCCAGTCAACCAAAATCGACAAACACTGAAATCAACGAGGCCGTAAAGCATCAAGAAGGTCAAGATCAAGCTACCTCCCTTAATAATAGTGATCAGAAGGAATCTTTGTCCTTGGATGAAGACAGCGAAAATATTTCGACAAAGAGCGAAGTAAAGGTTCACAAAAGCAAACGCCTTCAACATCAAGTGGATCAAAAGATAAAAGAAAGAATTATTGCTGATAAGTTAACCAAAGTCAAAGCGCAGGCATACTCGATTGTTTGTACCAAAAGGCCTGTTGGTAGACCGAGGAAAGTAGTTAAACTTATAAGTGGTAAAAAACGGGGCCGTAAACCTAAACAAGTTATAGAGCCAACTAAAACACACGAAGTAAAAGCAAAAGAAAGGGAAGAAGATGTTTCGAAGAGTAACGCCACTAAAACGGCATCTCCCGATATTGATTCGCAGAAGTATCAACAAGAGCAGGAACAAGCTACTCAGTATCTTTCAGTTGCTTTAAAATCCTTTGGTAATAGTGATCCGGATTCATCGTTAGATGGAGAAAAAAGAAAAATTTCGCATAAGAGCTCTATGAAGATTCTGTCAACATCCGTTGAACGATTGGAAATCTCTGATGACGCTTGTAATTCAAGAGGTAAGTGATACTTTTTTAATTTTTTATACAAACGTTTAATTTATTAAGGAGACTTACTAAGTAGTAGAATTGATATCAAAACTTTTAAGAACAATTTTTCCACATAAAATTTCCGAAAATTTCGTACACTTTTTAAGAAGTTATTGGACTTGAAACTGCAAAAATTTGTGATGTTTAAAGTTATTTAATCTTTGAGATATGGATGCTTAAATATAGCAATTCCCCTTCCAAAGAAATTAACACAGTTGTATAGGCAAAGATTTGTACTTGGTGTACTACCTGCCTTGGGCCGCGATCGATAAATCAGTCAATTTCTTATTCAAGATCTTATTGTAATACTAAATCAACTTACGGCAATTAAATGACCATAATCACTATATTAGTCTATCCGAAGAAGTTACAAGAGTTTCTGACTGATTCACTGGAAGTAGTTCCAAAGTTCATAAATTTAAAGAAGCGAAGCTTTACGATTAAAATATGTTTTTTATAGACAGCTACTCTTAAGGGTATCCTAATAAAATTTTAGAGATTAATTTTATAATCAGAAATATCCATAACTTTTAAAACATTTTTAGATTCCGGCAAACACCTAAAATCTTTCGAAACTCAAATTGAAGAATGTAAATACCAAGATGAACATAATAAATCCATGATTTATCACAAACAAGACTCTTCAATCGAGGATAATAACATATCAAAAGAAGATCCCGCTACAAAAACCAGGATAAGCTTAGATAATAAAGACAAAGAACAGAATTCTCCTAATCAAAACCCGGACCCCATAATAGGAAACGCAACAGTATCGCAGATAGTCTCACCCAGCAATAAAATTTATCCCTCAAAATTATTATCTGCTATAGATATTCCTCAATGTAGCCGCTTACTTCAAGAGAATCGTCTGTTAATAAAAAGCGATAGTGATTCCGAAAAAGTTTCATCAGCAGATGTTCTGTCACGAAGAAAAATATGTTCGAAATCGAAAATCTTTGCGAAACCTTTAATGAAAAAGAAATTTAAATCGAGAATTAAAAGTAAAGTAATAAATTTTATATCTTTGCAAGATATTGGTATCAAAGTACGACCGCTAAAAGGACATTTGTCATCATGTCGTATTCCTAAAACTAAAAAAGAAGAAACTATCGATGGCTCGTGGAAATTGGAAACGTATGTGGAATTGGAAAAAATGGATGAGAATAAAGTTTATAAAAAATTAGAAACTAATGAAAAGGAAATTGAATTGGATCTAAAGAAAAAGGAAGATAAAGAAAGTGAGGGAACAGCAAATAAAAATGATAGTCCAGAAGAAATACTTAATCCTTCAAAAGAAAGTCTTCCTAAACAAGATAAAGATAATGCCGACAACTGTGATGTAAATCACCAGCCAAGCTGTTCCAGAAGTCTTAAACCTTTGGAGAAGGAGGAAACAAGTGATTACCCAAGTGTTCTAGAACCTGAAACTACCAGCAATTATATAATTACTTTCGATGATAAGACCAAAACTGGTAAAAGAAAATTATATAGCCCCGATATGTACGATGAGATTGAAGAAAATACAGAAACAAAGACAGTTCTTCACAATTTGGAATTATTCTCGGAACAAAGTCGAGAACCAAATCTTGTCAAATTAAGAAGAAAATCCTTACATATACCAAAAACATCTAACGATTCTGAATTGTCAGTAAATTCGGATAGCGTAAAAACTAAATGTACAAAACCTCGTAGAAAAGTAATTAATTTACAGAGAAGAATTCTTGACTCCAGTAATGATGAAGAGGAGATTTATAATGAGAAAATTGTTAAGAAATCGCCTGTTTTGTTGATTGATAAAACCAAGGAACACTTAAAATCAGATGCTCCTCTCGTCAGAAAAGATGAAAAATCTCTAGAAGAACACAAAAAATCAATGTTCATGGAAAGAACTTCCCCGGGTTTCCGTAAGGCAGAAACTACAGAAAAAACTAATGACAAATCTATAAAAGTAACTGAAAAACCTAACGTTTCAATCGAAAAGGAACTTGGCAAACCTTTAAAAGGTCGTAGAAAGTCTATGTATGTAGAAAGTCCAGCATTCGCCTCTAATGAGTCGGAAGATAGTGATACTAGAAAACCTTGCAAAAAACCTGTACGTAGAAAGACAATATATGTGGAGAATCCTACTACAATTACCAAAGGCGAGACTAATACAAATAAAGAACATGTAAATTCTTTAAATCCATCGTTAAATTTTAATCGTGGAAAGTCAGTATATGATTTTACTACTGATGAGAGCGATAACAATGAAGCTAGGAAAGCTGAAGCGGGTGTCAAACTTCCACCTACAGTCAATAAACCCATTCGCAGAAAATCAATTTATATGGATAGACCTCTAGCAACTGAAAAGTGCGACCGAAATGAAGTAATTCAATCTCAGAAAGTAGGAAAGGATGGTAATCCTACGACTTTATTGATGGTAAGAGATTCTGAAAGAAAGGAAACTTTGAAAGCTCTAAGCAAACCAATGCGCAGAAAATCGTTGTATGTGGAAAATGCTAAGGGAACTGAAGATGAGAGCGATACAAATGGAAAGTTTGAACCCAGAAAAGTTGATGATAAACCTTCATGTTCCCCTCTTCTACTAGTTGATACAAATGAACAAGAGCTAAAGAAACCACACAGTAAACCAATGCGTAGAAAGTCCGTTTATGTAGAAAGAACTGTGACTACTGCTGACGATAGAGTTAAAGGCACGGATTCGCCTTTAACTCTTTCAGTGGGAGTTGAGTCTAAAGAAATTCAAACAAAGAAACTAATGATCAAATTGGTTCGTAGAAAGTCTGTGTATGCGGAGAACACTTCAACAACTGCCGATGAAAGCGATTATAAAGAAGCTAGCGAAAGCAGAAAATCCAATTTGAAGTCTCAACCTTCTACATCCCCATTAGATGCAGTTGAAACTAGAAAAGTGGAAACAAAGAATCAACCTAGTAAAATAGTTCGCAGAAAGTCAGTGTATGTGGAGAATACTGAAGATAAGAGTGAATCAAATGAAGTGGACAATTCTGGAAAAATTGAGAGGAATGATAAAGCTCAACCTTTAATAGCACTTGATGTAGATACAATTTCGACAAAAGAAGCTATGGAATCCGAGAAATCTGATGTAAATACTGCAGTTTTTCCTTCACTTCCACTGGTAGAACTGTTCCCAAAGAAAATATACAGCAAACCTGTTCGTAGAATGTCAGTGTATATGGGGAACTCTTCAACTAACGCTAGTGACACGGATCATATGGAAGCAATCGGGACTAAGAATCTTAACTCTGAAGATCTTCCGACTTTTTCTAAAGAAAAAGCCATGAAGAACAATACTGTTAAAAACGAAGTGATCGAATCCGGGAAAACTAATGTGGATTCTATACATTTTCCTTCACTTCCATTAGTACAATTAGAGACGAAAAAACCACAGATCAAATTGGTTCGTAGAAAGTCTTTATATGTGGAAAATCCGCCTAATAATACTAGTGATAGCGATGATAGTAAAATGATTAAGCCCAGTAAGGAATGCTTGGATTCCCATTCATTAGAAGAACTTGAATCTGAAGTAAAGGAAACAAAGAAACTACCGAGTAAACCTTTGCGCAGAAAATCGACTTTGGTTGAAAGTATGACATTGAAAGATGATGGAAAAGAAAGCAGTACAGCCAAAACTCTCCCACCTTCGTTAACAGTTCAGTCGAAAGATAATAAAAATAAACCAATGCGACGAAAATCCGTGTATGTAGAAAGTATATCTTCAGAAACAGATGATCATAAACTACTTCGACGGAAGTCAGTGTATCTGGAAAGTGTACATCCAAATGAAGATCCTGACGAACCAACTATCACAATCGCTTCGTGTACAACAAACATAGTTTTAAAACCTACTTGTTCTCTAGAGTCAAATAAGATAAAGGCACAGGAAACAAAGAAAATTTCCGGTAAATCTATTCGCACAAAATCTTTGTTTATGGAAAGTCCAACTTTCATAAATGATGGAGATGTAAGAAAAGAAGACGATAAAATTAAGAAAACATTGATAGATGTTAAGGCTTCTTTGGAGATTAGCAAAGAAGATGTTAATAAAGCCTCTGAGCCGACAGCAGCCATTAAATCTTTCAAAATGCGCAGAAAGTCCATGTTTACAGAACAGACTCGACAGCTAACATCTGACGAGCCTTTCCACAATAAAACTAAAATCCAAGACAAAGAGCTCCAGACCAATAAAGATGTCACTTCAAGTAAGGAAATTCCAAAAATGCACGGAAAGTCTATGTGCATAGAATTAAAATCTCCCCAAGTGACTCGACAGGAAACGTGTAACGAGTCTTTCCATAAGAAAACCAAAAACCACGACTTAGAACTCCAGGCTAATAAAGATGTCGATATGGGTAAAGAAATTCCTAAGCTAACCGCGTCTAACGATAGCGCTAGTACAGCCAATAAACCGATTACTTCATTCAAAATGCGACGTAAGTCCATGTATTGCGAAAGAAAGTCTTTGAGTAGTGCTGATGATGAAAATAAATCGAAGGCTTTAAATAATTCGAAGACTGAAGTTTCGATGGTTGAAGGAGAGGGGCGTAAAAAAGAAACAGACGCAGATTCCTTTGTCACTCAACAAAAATCTCTAGAATGCAGAGTTCCAATACTCCAACCTGTACCCAATTACCATGAAGAATACAGTTCCGATTCCTCAGTTGAGTTGAGACATCTCAGCTCCATTAAGAGACGTAAAGTATCTACAAATGAAACCTCTTTACCAAAAGAGCAAGTGGTTAAAGGAGTTTTACCACAGTTAAATAGACCTGAACATGAATTAGGTTTAAAACATAAGGATACTAGACCTGATACACTAACTAAGCTACAAAATAAGCTGACTAACTCCGATTCATTTAGTGCTGGAGTACATGAGAAGTCCTTGAAAATGCGTAAAAAGTCAACAAACGAACGAAGTAATTTGGATTCAAAAGCTAAAGATCCTAGATCGGATGTGGTTAGTAGTCAAATAAGCAGAAAATCCCTTGATAAAGCACAATTGCCTGCATCAACTGAAGGCATGGTTGCAGATTCCGATGCCTCTGTGGTAATGTCACAACAAAAAACTATAAAACTTCGTAGAAAATCTCTAAATCAGAGAAGAATTTTGGAATCCAGCAGTGATGATAGTGACAATGAACTTCTATTAAAAAAACCTGCTTTGTTAACACCCATTGAACCTAAGACTCCATTATCAACGGAACCTAAAATTAGTCGACCACGTAAAAAACGTGTAGTCAAAGTTCTAAGTACCTCCCTGGAGTCCACATCATCTAATATAGCAAGTACCTCACAAGCCTCATCCTGTCAACCTTCCCCCCTCACCTCTCCAACACTCAATCATCCGATTTTTAATACCGAAGTATCAACACAAAGTTCGGAATTTATCGCCTCTATGCCTAAGACTCCCAATCAGCAGGATGATAACAAATTCAAGGAAATCGATTCGAAACTACATGCAATATTTCAATCTCCACAGTATACTGTGGACTATAAAATTTCACGGGCAGTGGATAATTCAAATCTTTTGATTTTACCACCTCCCTTAAGTGAAAGTCAAGTTCATATTACTCTGGAGGAAACTCAAGATTTTAATCGGGAAAATGATGTAGGATCTGTAAATAATTCCCAATTACCTGAGACGCCAAACAATTTAACTTTAAATAATACAGCATCGGCTCAAAGTGAGAGCAATGAAGTGAAACAATTATCTTTAGGATCGTCGGATTATCGTTTTGAAAAAGTTTCCGACAATGTCATCAATTTGTTTATATCACGCAAGCGTAAACGTAAGCGTAATACCTAAAGTTAACCTAATCTAATATTTACTGTTAAAAAAACTGATACTAACACAGTTTAGCCTTTGTATTATAAAGATAATATATTTTAAGATATTCAATAACAAAACTATTCTATTAAATAAGTTTTTTATATAAAACTTCCAATATTAAACATGAATTTGATTCAAATTTAAAATACATTATTTCTTTAAAAAAAGCTCTAAATATCGGCCTAATAATAACTTTAAGCTTTTATCGATTTATGTTGACAAAATGTTATGAAAACTCTTTTAAGTTCTGTTACTAAATTACAAAAATGAATTTATTAAAACCGCGTTTTTTTTAGCCTTTGATTTTTTGTTAAAAAAAAAAAACAATTTTTAATTTTTTTTTTAAATATTATTTACCTTATTTTAATTGTTGAATTAAAAAAATTATAACCTAAAATAAAAACTTTAAGAATTTTAAAGTATTAACTATTATGAAATTTTTTATTTGTGCTAAATTTTAGTGTAAGTATGATAAAGTGCTACCCGAAAATTGAAAAAGAAAGTGTCTACATTCGCAAAGTGCAAAGCATTGCAAAAGTAGAAGTCATAGGTCAAAATAACTGATACGGATTTGAGGTAAATAATAAATCTAGCCAATGATATCCTATTCTAAAGTGAAGTAAACCAGGAAGGGAATTCTGTATCGATCGAAATCAATTGTCTTCGATACAGATCCCATGAGATCGTCTGACCCGATTTCCACAGCTCATAGTACAAAACACTCTTCTGATTCCACTTAATAAAGAGCTTTACCTTGACGTTATGGATATTCGGCTTCGGCATTGGCTTGGCTTGGCTGGTTAACTGGGTTATCATTATGTATACATTTTTCATCACCAGTAACAATACAAAAATTACTTCTTTTTATAGCGTTCAAACATCAATTTCGACATGCAAAATCACCTTTCAACGTTTCTCGGCTTCAATACATATGGGACCCAATTTCCTTACTTTTGAAAGAATCCCAATACTTTTAAACATAGGGAAATGGTGTAATGTGATGACTCCTAATAGTTCTTTTTGAGTTTAACACAATCTTCGTCGAGTAAAGCTTCCAATTCCTCATCTTTAAACTTTTTCGGCTGACCAGAACTCTTCTTGTCTTCTATGACCTAGAGGATCCCTATTTCCTCTTTAAGATGGTTTGCTGAAGATAATTATTAGAACCCTGATACGACATTTAAAGCTTAACACATTCGCTTTAGAAAACTCGAATATCTCTCGTTTATAAAACTTAATCACTTGAAGGATCAGTACTTGCTATATATCGCTGTTCTAGCTTGGTTGCCTTTGTTAAATTAATCATGGTAGAGAAGTATTCCATGATGCTAAGCCGTTCCCAAAGAGGACTAATTCGTCAACATTATTGCATTTCCCTTAAACTGAGGATCCCCATGAAGATGTGTGTTTAATGTCGATTGGCCGCCTCGGTCGTGCGATTTGACGCCGTTAGACTATTTCCTGTGGGGCTAAGTCAAGTCTATGGTCTATGCCAACAAGCTAGCGACGTACAAATTCGAACGTGAAATTTCAGCAGTATCGGCCAATTTATGCTTGAAAACCTCTGAAAATTGGGTTCAGCTTCTGCAAGCGCGCCCGTAGTGGGCATGCAAAAGAAATCGAGTTCCATACATAATGGCATCAAACGTGCTTAAACAGGAATATAGAATAGAATTTCATTGATATCCAAAACCGTTTTTGTTTTATTTTAAAGAAACTTTTGTAGCGCTCTTATAGAAAACTCCTTTATTTGTTAGAACAGATCGATTAACTACAACACGTTTATCGATTTTAACATCTTTTTGACCAATAGTCTCTCTGTGATCCCATCAAAAAAGTCGGTGGTCGATCTCCTAATACAACATTCATGCGATATCTTAAACTCGCGGAGTTGGTGGCATCTCTATGAGTATTGTTTAAGGCTGCCATTTACGAGGTATGATCTAAAAGATTAAGTATGCTATCCTCATACACGCGAAAATCTTTCCTGGCATACCTAGGGAAGATGCCAACTGTGTGATGTTAAAGTTTGAATGATACCTCCGATGAAATCTCAAAAGAAATTGCTAAGATAGCATAATATTGTGTTCCATTACTGGAGGGCTCTTTATATTCTCATAAAGATTATGTGATCGTGTTGCATTTTGGCAGCATTGGATATTTCTTCACTAAGTATCATTTAACGACGCTGACCACACTGAGTCAGCATAATTTACCACTAACCGACCAATCGCTTTATAGGTAGACATCAACATCCCCAGGTACATATTTTGTTAAGAGATATGTAAATCTGTTGTTGTTGAGTTGACAGCCCTTGATCGAGATAGCATTCCGAGGTATCATTCCAGTACGTAGAAGCGGCTGTCACGGGAATGTTTGTTTAGGGATTTGTGATGGTATGGAATAACGTGGAGAGAGTGACAATCGTCGTAGTTATCATTACCAGGCATTAACAGCAGTATATTTTAGGATCATATATAAGGATAGGTGGACTGCTAAGAAAGAATGAAGAAAAGCGTCTAGTAATAACGGTTTTAGATCTATTTTTTGCTTGATTGAAAATATGTTAAGGTAGAAGACCAATACACGAGGCTTGCGGTTGCAAATATGCGTTTGTTTGCAAAAATATTCATATAAACAAATATCTGAGTAGGATATAATAAAATCTGACAGCATTGAAAAAAACTGACGCGCGGAAACCTAGAACTTTATTCTACTTTTTTTCATTGCTGCTTCAAATTTAATAAATCAAAAAACAGCTGATTGTTGCCAGCTGCCGCGTGCATTGGCCTCCTACCTTTATATAACGATATAATTTCTGGTCACTTGATATTCTGACTGGTCTATATTTAGTCTTGTTAACACGAGTACAATTTTAACACCAATAACTTTTAGGACCAAATATCAGGATTTCACTTCCGATTTAGTAATATCGGATTCTAGTAATATCGAATTAAGAACCATTTTTTACATCATTCAAATACAAGTTAGATTTCTTTACAAAATAAATTCTGATCACTAGATATTTTGGCTGGTCTAAGAAAGAATGAAGATGAACGTCTAGTAATATAAGTTTTAGACCTATGCTTTACTTCATACAAAAATAAGTTAGATTTAACTACGTAATAATTTCCGGTCACTAGATGCTCTGGCTGGTCCATATTTAATCCAATCTTTCTCTGGTGTTAACACCAATATCTTTTAGGACCAAATATCAGAACTTCACTTTACATGTAGGTGGCGTGCGAAGGAAGACTGAAGCTGAACATTTAGTAATATCGGGTTTAGACCCATTTTTTATATCATTCAAATGCAAGCTAGATTTTATTACATGATAAATTCCGATCACTGGAAATTTTAGCTGATCAAAGAAAGATCGGATTTAGTAGTAAAATCGGATTTAAAAACATTGTTTACTCCATTCAATAGCAGGTTTGGTTTCATTACAGGATAATTTCCGATCGCTAGATATTTTAGCTGCGGTATATTTACTTCTGATAATGCAATCATCTTTATAAGACACTAATTAAACGTTTAAGATGTTAGGTATTACCATTTAAAGTTTGAGAGTTTAGATATCATAGGTCTTTCTTACATCATGCTTGTGCGTGTTTAACATAATTAATTGTTCCCTTTGATGGAAAAGGAGTGGAACAATTGATTTTTGCTGAACGCATACATACATAAAATAGCGTGTTTATTATGGGATTTTAACATAATTATTTGGATAGCAAGGAGACAGAAGTGCTTCTATATTCTAAAATACATTCAAAATAATGCATTGAAACAACTTTATACAACTGCGTATTCCTGTTTCTATTAAGGATAAAGAATACGTTAAACTTCTGAGAACATTTTGTTAGAACACTTTTTAGTCTACATGAAATTTCTTGTGTATTCCGAACTGTTGCTTTAATTATGAAACAAACTGTACCAAATCATTTGTTTAGCTTTTCGATTAGAGACATCGGACAGATGCTAAGGTATTTATATCTTAACAGATAAATTACTACGTCATTATTAACGCGCCGCAGCTACTAGATATTTATGTACAAATGATCATGTATATTTACAAATAAGTTCAAATAAATATTGTCAAGTGTTTGGCATAGACCAGGGAGAGCCTCAAAAAAAAATTATTTAACATGCTAGAGGCATTCTAATGAAAATGAGTAAAAAAAATATACACTATGAAAACTGCGATCGCTAAAAATGCAAATCTCAAAAACAAATCATTTAGAAAATCATCAGAAGAAAAAGCTATTTTCAATGGATTTACAGTAAAACATGGATAAGTAGTTGAAGTAGATTTCTAGTTACTTTTTTGGGGGAAGAAAAAGTTATGGATAAATCAGTGTCAACAATGAATGTCGAAACCGATTTAATCATGAGCAGTATGAGTTATAGGCTGACATTGACATAGTTAAACGAATTGAACAACAGCAGCTGCGTTGGCTAGGAATTGTTGCGCGAATGAATGAAAATACTTCAGCAAGAAAAGTGTTGGAAAATGATCCCGAGGGAACTCGTAGAAGAGAACGACCGAAACTTCAAAGGAAGGACCAAGTAGATGAAAATCTATCTAAGCTTGGCCTACAAATTTGGAGAATATAAGCACAAAATCGAAGCGCATGGAATTCTAAAATATGCTCGGAAAATAAGTAAGTAAGTTAGAAAATATTCCCGTTTATTCAAGAAAACTTTCTTAAACCATTTCAAGATTTTAAATGCTTTGCTTCATTTAACGAGGCTTCACTGTCACCTAGTGCCTAAAACCGCAAATAGAATATTAAACATTTAGAGACTTTTCGTGAAGAGCATTTCAGTTGTTACGCGTTTGTCCAACGGTTTTAAAGTGCTTTCGTGCTGGGCGTTAAAACGCCACAGTAAAAAGCTAAAATAGTTTTCAAAATTTTTATCAAATTTTGCCAAGAAAAATCTTCCAACTAAATTCGCACCTTTAAACCAAAAGTGTTAATTTGTATAAAAAAAAATTTTCTTAAACCTAAAAAAAGGTATTAAATAATTAAAAAAATATAATGGAATTATGAAAATTTTCAATATTGCGTAAATATAAATTTCAAATAAATCTGTCAATTTTAGTCATTCAAGATAAAAGAAAATTGTATTTTTTTTTTGCCATAATGACCATAAAGTGAAAAACTCAACTATTTTTAGCTGCTTTTGGTTCTGTGAAAATTAATTTGAATATGATTTTTGTGTTATTTTGAGTATTCAAATTCGAATTCAGATACAAGAGTATACAAATTTAAATAATCGTACTATGGGAAATGGAAAATAAATTCGTATATATAATATATAATACAAATCTAAATGCGAATAACAAATTTTCAAATTTTACATTAATTTTGTTTGTTGTTTTTTGAGAGATCGAGAGTATATTTTAGAATGTTTGTTTGAATCTCTTCATAAAAACTGATCAAAAGTTGTTTTGATCTCAAAATTAATTGAATGTAAAACATAACAGAAAAAAGTAAAAACTGTAGTATTGAAAACTATGTAATAGCGATATTTTCACCGGCTTATTTAATAAAATATTGTCGAAGCTATTATTAAATTAATGCTGTAATTATTTATTTAAAATGTTGTAAAAAAAGATAATATTTTAAGAAATTGTATAATTTTTGATCTCATTATCAAATCATATTTAATTTTAAAAAGTTGTTTCACTTAAAATGAAAAGCATTCTTAATCAATGTAAATAGAACAAGGGTCTAAATCGCTAGCCTTGCCCTTACAACTATCGTTACCGCCAAAAGATTGTTACAAATACACCCAAAATACCATTACTCAAATACACAAAAACCGTTACCGAATAATCTTAAAATTATTTTTGAAAATTAAAGTTTTTGTGATTTTTCAAACAAAACAATTTTGTTGTCGAAGTTTGTTTTTTTTTTACTTAGTTCAAGAAAATAAACAGTTTTCGAGTTATGCGAATATATACTGCGCAACCTCCTCCTCACTCACCTCCTCCTTTTTGATAACGCCATATCTAGAGCTAACCTAAAAAACGGTTAGCACAATTGAATTCAGCGTCCTCGATTTATCTTTGCCTACTATGTCATCCATTTGTCGGTAAAAAAACACAGTGAAGTAAGTCCTTTACGTATAAATTTACATTTGGGTACTTTTTTGATAACATTTCCTAAGTGATACGAGTTCTTTTTAATAAAAAACGTGGACCGGTTTATAGGTTTGCTAAAAATCATTGAGACCTTGAAGAATTAACGAGATCTTACGATATTACAAAGGGATCTACATGGACCTATTTGAATTTTATCATAACCTAATCAATAAATTACATAATTCCAAAATCGTGTCACCGATGAGCATGCGGCTGAAAAGCTCTTATGAGTCCTCTGGAAATATCATACAATAGCAATACATATACAGCCCAATTATAAATATTTTCGGCGAGTTCAATTCCCCGTGAGCTTATTTCCACGGTAAATTAGTTCCCCTATTATAAACTAACGAAGCGAATAATTTTATGTGAAAGGCAATTTCAATTAAAAATTTTTATTTTTTCCCATTTACTTACTTAAATGACCTATATTTACAACTTGTGAAGGTCAAAAGCCGAACATATTTTAGAATTCCATGTGCTTCGATCTTTTAAAGACTTTCCTCTGCTTGGTCTTTTCATCGAGGTTTCGGACGTCTTCTTCTAACATAAGGGGGAACGTTTTTATTCTAATTTTAGCTTTTTCATAGTACGTAATTCTTTTTTCAAGAGTGGGTTTCAAGCCCGACGTCCTAACCCATATTTTTATACTCACTACATTAACGGGTGTTAACGTAGTTCCCCGGGTGATAACACTAGGAGGTCCGCGTACACATTTGAGATGAAGGATAACCAAGATAAGTCTGGACTTACCAAGTTAAGACCAATCAGAACTGTTGTTTGGTATAAAACATCCCCTACATCAGGCCATTTGCGTAGAAAAAAGTGATAATTTTCCCCGGGAAAAGTGTAAAAATTCACCGGAAATTGTTATTGATAATTGGGCTGGTTTAGAATAGGTTTTGATAAAATATTATAGATATAGTTTTGCTGACGTGGAATAGTGAGTATTATCTTAAAGCTTTTTCAGCACGATAATGTACCTGCTCACTCGTCTATGCTTGTTCGAAGTTTTTTGGTCAAAAACAACACCGTTACCATGCCTCAGCACCGAATTAGCCAGATTTGGCTCCCTGCGACTTTTTCCTGTTTCCAAGATTGAAGAGACCCATGAAAGGAATGCATTTTGAGACGATTGAGGAGATACAAACTGAATCGCTAAGAAAGCTCAAGAGCATACCAAAAAGTACATTTCAGAACAACTTTGAGTATTGCAAAAAACGCTGGCCCAAGTGTATTATATCTGCGGGAGACTACATTAAAGAGGACCAAAAGATACACGAGGTCTTCAAAGTGACATTAATCTGTGAGAACTAACCTGTCCGCAAAAGTCACTCTTTCGAAACCTTCAGTATGACCGCCTGCCTTCTAATTAGACAGTAGCGTTTCACAACGAAAACAAGTAAGAATACATGAAGATTTTGAAGGGGCCACATCTGCTTAAAAGGCCCCCCAGCTTTCATTTGCTCACTCTTTCCCAGCAGGAGATCTTGCTAACTCATATTCACTTCAGATCCCTTTTATGTCCCTGTGGCCCGGTAATCACACAAATTGGATATTAAACTGCTGAGGCATCTCGTTGAGACATTTGTCGGAATCGGGAAAATTTGACATAAATTCGATCCTAGCTGGTCAGAGTAATATCTTCGGAAAAAAACATTAGGAAGATACCTTAAAATTAATCAAAATTTATTTTTTTGGGTAAATCAAAAGTCGATAATAAATATGCTTTATGATGGGAAGTTGTGTGGCGGCGCAAATTGCCCGACGAGTAGCTTAACGATGAAGGCATAAGATATTTTATATGTATTGTTGTATCCTATTGACTCGAGAGAAGTGCTTTAGTTTGACTTCGAGAAATTACATTTGTTGTAATCTTTTTTAAAAAAAATTACCACATGGCAAAAATTGACAGAAGTATTCCCACAAAAATATGATCACGATTTCCTAATATTTCTATAGCATTATTAAGCATAAAACCGTTCCAAAATGTCGATGACAGCATTAGGCATTAGTACTGCCTTTATGGTGGGATGTTGTGTGGCGGCGCAAATTGCCCGACGAGTAGCCAAGAATATGCTCAAAGATGAAGGCATTGTACCCATATTAATGAACGAAGCCATAGCCGCAGCTGAGTTATGTGCCTGCTGTTTTGAACTAATTATAGGTAAGATTTGCAATACGGAAACATCATTCAAGTTATAAACTTTTACACTTTTTGCAAATTTAGTGGCTGATAACTTTGGCGTAGCTGCTTATGCGGTATTCCTTTTTCTGCTTACCGTTTGGTGGGGCAAAGTGTGGGGTGATGCTTCCGCTTGCCCCTATACACATATGGAGGATATGCTGGAGGGAAAAACTTCTTTCAAAGAAATGGCCTTACGCACTTGGGCTGAGCTAATGGGTGGCTGTTGTGTGTATCGTATTGTTCAAGTATTTTGGTGGTTCGAATTTGCCGAAACTCATGCTGGTCGGGCATTTGAAGAATGTAATGCTGATTTACAGGTATTAAAGGAACCGAGATGGAGCCAAAGAATAAGGGATAAACGAAGATATAGACTAAGACATAGACTAAGACATAGACTAAGACATAGACTAAGACATTGACTAAGACATAGACTAAGACATAGACTAAGACATAGACTAAGACATAGACTAAGACATAGACTAAGACATAGACTAAGACATAGACTAAGACATAGACTAAGACATAGACTATGACATAGACTAAGACATAGACTAAGACATAGACTAAGACATAGACTAAGACATAGATTAAGACATAGACTAAGACATAGACTAAGACATAGACTAAGACATAGACTATGACATAGACTAAGACATAGACTAAGACATAGACTAAGACATAGACTAAGATATAGACTAAGACATAGACTAAGACATAGACTAAGACATAGACTAAGACATAGACTATGACATAGACTAAGACATAGACTAAGACATAGACTAAGACGTAGACTAAGACATAGACTAAGACATAGACTAAGACATAGACTAAGACATAGACTAAGACATAGGCTAAGACATAGACTAAGACATAGACTAAGACATAGACTAAGACATAGACTAAGACATAGACTAAGACATTGACTAAGACATAGACTAAGACATAGACTAAGACATAGACTAAGACATAGACTAAGACATAGATTAAGACATAGACTAAGACATAGACTAAGACATAGACTAAGACATAAACTAAGACATAAACTAAGAGATAGACTAAGACATAGACTAAGACATAAAACAAGACAATTTGATTGGAAATAAATAATTTCAATACATGAATATATTCTTGATTCTAGGTTAATCCCTATATGGGAGCAGTCATCGAAGGCTTTGCCACACTCCTCTGCCGCTTGGCTTCGAAGACTTTAAGCGAAAAGGATCCCAAGTTTTGTAGTATTATTGATTCGTTTATCGGTACTAGTCTGGTGGTAGCTGGTAAGTTGTTTGCCTCCGTTTTCAACTACTAACCCCTTGTATATTCTTCACGCCTGCCTGGAACACTTGTATAGTTCTCAAATACAGTTTATGCTTTTAATTATCTTATGTTTTCAGCTTTTAATTTCTCTGGCGGCTATTTTAATCCAGTTTTGGCCACCGCCCTAAAATGGGGCTGTCGTGGTCACACCAATTTGGAACATATTATTGTCTATTGGATAGGTGCCTGTATAGGCGCTGTGCTTTCGGTGCCTTTATTCAAGGTCGGCGCCGTGCGTAAAGTTTTACTTGGTCCTGAGTCGGTGGAAAAGAAGAAGGAAGAATAAGTGAAAACAATGATTAGGTGATTAATGTTAGATGTGAATTGTTTATTGTTATTTATTTTTTTAATTTATTACGAACAAATTTAGAATATTTTTAAATAATACTCAGATTTATTTATTACATATTTATTTTCTTAATTAGTTAATAATATGGTTTGATGTACTTCATAGACGAATGAGCCAATAAAATGACAATATTTTTGTTTTTTTTTAAGGATTTTGGTGCATTTTGGGTGAATAGGTAAATTTTTTAAGATTACTTAAGCAGATGATATCTCATTTGATGTCGTAGTCTTTGACGATGTCTTAGTCTATGTATTTATCTATGTCTTAGTCTATGTCCTAGCCTATGTCTTAGTCGATGTCTTAGTCTACGTCTTAGTCTATGTCTTAGTCTATGTCTTAGTCTATGTCTTAGTCTATGTCTTAGTCTATGTCTTAGTCTATGTCTTAGTCTATGTCTTAGTCTATGTCTTAGTCTATGTCTTAGTCTATGTCTTAGTCTATGTCTTAGTCTATGTCTTAGTCTATGTCTTAGTATATGTCTTAGTCTATGTCTTAGTCTATGTCTTAGTCTATGTCTTAGTCTATGTCTTAGTCTATGTCTTAGTCTATGTCTTAGTCTATGTCTTAGTCTATGTCTTAGTCTATGTCTTAGTCTATGTCTTAGTCTATGTCTTAGTCTATGTCTTAGTCTATGTCTTAGTCTATGTCTTAGTCTATGTCTTAGTCTATGTCTTAGTCTATGTCTTAGTCTATGTCTTAGTCTATGTCTTAGTCTATGTCTTAGTCTATGTCTTAGTCTATGTCTTAGTCTATGTCTTAGTCTATGTCTTAGTCTATGTCTTAGTCTATGTCTTAGTCTATGTCTTAGTCTATGTCTTAGTCTATGTCTTAGTCTATGTCTTAGTCTATGTCTTAGTCTATGTCTTAGTCTATGTCTTAGTCTATGTCTTAGTCTATGTCTTAGTCTATGTCTTAGTCTATGTCTTAGTCTATGTCTTAGTCTATGTCTTAGTCTATGTCTTAGTCTATGTCTTAGTCTATGTCTTAGTCTATGTCTTAGTCTATGTCTTAGTCTATGTCTTAGTCTATGTCTTAGTCTATGTCTTAGTCTATGTCTTAGTCTATGTCTTAGTCTATGTCTTAGTCTATGTCTTAGTCTATGTCTTAGTCTATGTCTTAGTCTATGTCTTAGTCTATGTCTTAGTCTATGTCTTAGTCTATGTCTTAGTCTATGTCTTAGTCTATGTCTTAGTCTATGTCTTAGTCTATGTCTTAGTCTATGTCTTAGTCTATGTCTTAGTCTATGTCTTAGTCTATGTCTATGTCTTAGTCTATGTCTTAGTCTATGTCTTAGTCTATGTCTTAGTCTATGTCTTAGTCTATGTCTTAGTCTATGTCTTAGTCTATGTCTTAGTCTATGTCTTAGTCTATGTCTTAGTCTATGTCTTAGTCTATGTCTTAGTCTATGTCTTAGTCTATGTCTTAGTCTATGTCTTAGTCTATGTCTTAGTCTATGTCTTAGTCTATGTCTTAGTCTATGTCTTAGTCTATGTCTTAGTCTATGTCTTAGTCTATGTCTTAGTCTATGTCTTAGTCTATGTCTTAGTCTATGTCTTAGTCTATGTCTTAGTCTATGTCTTAGTCTATGTCTTAGTCTATGTCTTAGTCTATGTCTTAGTCTATGTCTTAGTCTATGTCTTAGTCTATGTCTTAGTCTATGTCTTAGTCTATGCTTAGTCTATGTCTTAGTCTATGTCTTAGTCTATGTCTTAGTCTATGTCTTAGTCTATGTCTTAGTCTATGTCTTAGTCTATGTCTTAGTCTATGTCATAGTCTATGTTTTAGTCTGTAGCTTAGTCTTAATATATTTCTTGTTAAAACTTATTGCGTTAATCTATGTCTGAGCCCATAGTTTGGTCTTCTTTAATTTGGTTTAATTTTTGGTTATTTTTTAATCCATTAAATTTCAAATATAACGTTCATAAGAAAAACCGGAAATGCCACATTGTTTGAAAATGTCATAAAATCTTTGCTCTGGCAACCTCATTTTTTATCTATCAGCTGATAATTGTTTACAATAAAAGCAAAATACTCAGCTGTTGCAAATGAGTAGTGTTTTGTGTTGTGCAAGAATTTTGGTGGATTATTAGCAAATGAAATCAAACAAAAGGTAAATTAATAAAAATATTAAATAAAAACTAATTTAATTTATACAAATATTCCACAGATGTCTTCAATTTTAGCCTTAAGACATCTAGGAAAGTCTTTTTGGAAACCAAATCTAAAGCAGCAAAAAAAATTACTAAAATTTCATATCAATCATTTGCCGGCTACTCAATGTTTGGCGACTCAAGCAAATGTTGGAGCCTCGAAATCTCCAAATTACACAAATGATGAATGGCGTATTATCTATCGCTTACCCCTAATACGTTTAGCCTCTGCATTTAATCGTGTCAAAGTTCCCTATGGCTTTTTGAACGGCATTACACTACCGGCTGCTTTTGCCCTGGAGCAGTCAGCACAGTTGCCTCCCTCCACCACTTTACTGATAGCCACCGTAGGCATTTCCAGTTGGTGCACCTTGGCCATTAGCAGTCTTTTCATACGCAATCTGATTGGTATAATTTATATAAACGATACCAATGATAAGTTAAAATTGGCCTATGTAGACTATTGGGGCAAGCGTCACGATGTCTGTATTGAACTGGACGATGTCATACCGGAGAATGAGAAGGAGAAGCCTTCGAAATTGGATTTCTATCAGTCACTGTGCTTGTATAGTAATGACAAGGTGAGCTATAAATTGTTGCAAAGATTCGGTAGTATCGAGGATCCGGAAACATTTGCGGCGATATTTGGTGAATAAGTGGAGGTGGTGTTATTGTTATGGATGTTTTTTTAATGATGTTCAAGAATAAAGTTTTGTTAAGAAATAAAAGTAAGTACTTTTTATTTTCTTTAAATAACAAGAAGCAAAGATTGCATCCAAAAATGGTTCCTAGACTGGTGGAGAACCTTTTTTTTATAGCAAATTTCTCAATATAAATTTTGTTTAAAACAATTTAAAATAAGAAAACAATTTTTAATTATTTTTATAAAAATTTTTTATCGAAAATTTTTCATTTGAAAAAACGTTTCTATAGAAAATTTTTCGTTTTTAAAATTTTTCTATAGAAATTTTTTTTTTTAAATATGTTTTTATAGAAAATTTATAGTTTAAAAAAATTTTTCTCTAAAAAATTGACAGTTTTAAAAAAAAATTGTTTAAGAAAATTTTTCGTAAAAACAATTTTTGAATTTAAAAAACTTCTATAAAAAATTTTTTCACTAAAAAAAATTTCTATCGAAAATTTTTTGTACAGAAAATTTATCGTTAAAAAAAAATTCTATAGAAAATTATTCGTTTTAAAAAATCTTTTTATAGAAAATTTTTCGTTTTAAAAAACTTTTGTATAGAAAATTATTTTAAAAAATATTTTCGAGAGAAAATTTTTCGTTTTAAAATTTTTTCTATACAAAATTTTTTGTTTTAAAAATTATTTCATTTTAATTTTTTTTTCTTCTATTTTTTGTTTTAAAAATTTTTTATAGAAAATTTTTCGTTTTAAAAAAATTTTCTATAGAAAATTTTTCGTTAAAAAAAAAATTCTTTAGAAAATTTTTCGTTTTAAAAAAATTTTCTAGGGAATATTTTTCGTTTTTAAAAATTTTAAATAAAATTTTTCTTTTTAAAAAAATTGTTTTAGGAAAAATTTTTCGTTATAAACATTTTTTTTTAAATTAAGATATGAAAAATATTTCATTCTAAAAAATGGAAAGGTCTATGAAAAATATTTGTAAAACTTTTTTTTTATTTTTTTTTTTAACTTTTTTATTAAAAAAAATTTTGCAACTGATTTTTTCTTAAAGTCATTATAAAAAATATGCTCTTATTATTAGTAAAAAAATTATCTTTAATACTTAAGGGTTAATTTAACAAAATAATAATCATTGGGCTGTTGAACAAACATTGCTACTGCTATCAAAGCAGTTGTTTTCATTGCCTCGTGAGACATTTTGTGGTATTTCATCTGTACCGGCGACGTCTTTCTTAGACTTACTTAAGTGTATTGCTTCGTAAACCTAATAAGACAATGTAAAAAAGAAAACAGTTGTTAGAATAAACAAGTTTTAATCATGACTAATATATGTATATAAAATATGGTATTTGAATAATCTGAAAATCTAACCGTATCTGGCAGTTTTTTGCCAAATGTCTCGGGCAATAGAAGGGCCAATAACCCCGCAGACAATGAAGTTGCACCAAAAAGCAATAAAGGTAAGGCTTCATAGTAGAGACCCTATAAAAAATATCATTTAAAAATTGAGATAAGATGTTGTAATAAGATTAGAAAATGTAAGATCACGTAAAATATTATAACATATACTAAACCTACCAATAAAGGCACAAACGGAGCCAACATTGCACCAAATCGGGCAAATGTGGACATGACACCAACTCCTCCACTGCGTATGACCTTAAAAGATTTATAAAGAATATGTTTAAATAATTTAAAATGTTTTATAGGAAAAAATTTGTATCTCAGTTTCTAGATTTAATTTCAAATTTCTTATTGGAATGATTTTTTTTGGCCCGACTTTATGTTTCAGTCCTATAAACTTACCGTTGGCATCATTTCAGCTGTATAGGCATAAACAACAGCAAACGATGATGTTATGCCCAGTTTCCCCACTAAAAATAGGACTATTACAATCCATGTGGCACCTGTTAATTAATAGAAATTTTCAGTAATAGAATTTGAAATATCGAGGGTCACAAGTTCGAAACTCGTAATTCGGTTTCTTATTAGTTTACAAAGCAAACGTAATATAGGCGTACAATTGTATCTCATCTTTTTTGAATTACGAGGTGACAACTTGGGACCATTAATATATTTTTATATTCAAATATTCTTTACTCCTTTCAATAATCTTAAATTTTACCGCTCTTATTCATAAACGAAAAATAAAGTTATGATAAGCTTATAAATCAAATTTTCCTTAAAAAAGTTCTATAATAACCCCCTAATTTAAAAACGAATAATAAAATTATCAAAGCTTTACAGTAGAGAATTTGTATTGAAAATTTGTTTTATAAGCTCGTCATATCATTATTATTCGTTTGTGAATTGGTCTTTCATATTGTTATAAATGGATTATGAATGAGAGGGCTAGACTTCAAATGTTTTTTTTTTCTGATTCCGATTTGATAAAAAAAAAGTAATACCCATTGAAAGGTTCTCTACATTAAATATTTCAATTCTTAAGAGTAAAGAATATTCAAAATTTTCCATAAAATTTTTACTTATTTTCCAGTTAGTTTGCACTAATTTAAAGCGAAAAGGTAAAATATAGAAAATAAGATATTCATTAAAAAATTTTATATATAAAAAAATATTAAAAATTTTGTTTAGAAATTTTCGAAAAATTTATCTTGATTTCAAAATATTTCAAAATTCATTAAGATCATGTAAATGACCTATAACTTCAAATACAACAAAATTGTTACCTACCTTTAGTGATATAACCTCCTATAACACAAGTTATGGCGCAAAGGAATAATGAACCCGTCAATGATAAGCGGCGACCAAATTTGTTGAGACAAACCTTGTATAAAGAAAAAATATAGAATCAAAATGTTATAGTAAAAACGACTAAAATAAAAATCTTACCCAAGCCAAGGTATAGCCCGGAATTTCAATCAAACACACCAAAGCAAAATTTAGATATTTATTGCCACTTAAGTTGGTGGAATTCAAGGAGAGACCATAGTAAACCACAGAATTAACGGCCCTATAAAAAATAAATAACAATATTAGCCAAGATGAAACGTATATCTTCATAATACCTTTCTTACCATATATACAACATTAGGCTATATCTCACTAACAGAGTTTTCGATCTAAAAACCTCCTTGACCGCCAGCCAGATTTCATGTCTCTCTACTTTTGTTTTATCCAACTTTAAATTTTCATTACTCGTTCCGAATTCCGCCGAAGTCTCCATTTGAAAGTTTGCCAATAACGTCTGGGACAGTTCTTTACGATTGACTTGGGCCGCTTTACGTATTATTTTACCCGCCTTTTCTTTACGATTTCGTGCTATTAACCATCTCACTGATTCGGGGACTAGCCAATAGTAAACGATAAAGAATAGAGGGGGAATGGAAAGAGCATATTGCAAAAGCTGCCAGTCATGTAAAAAATAGGCCGTTAATCCCACCAGAGCTTCACCGACTGCATAGAAATAGTTTAAAACTATAGAGGACATTTCTCGCTTGCTAGGCCCCACCATTTCCACGCCAATTATAAAGGCTAAAGGATAAACCCCGGCAGTGCCGACGGCATTAAAGAAAGCAAATGACACAAAGCTATTATAGTTCCAGGCTAAAGCTTGTCCCACTCCTGTGATGGCCATGAAGGTAATGGAAATGACAAAGATGATTTTGCGACCATATCTTAAGAAAAATCGGCATATATTACCATTTTTTAAATTTTACTCAAAAATGAAGGGAACCTTACCGATCTGCTAAATATCCTGAAATAGCTGTCCCGAAAACTAGTCCAGCAAAATGCATTGTGCCCACAAAAGCCAATTTCCAGGCGTTTTCTTGACAGGTCAAGTCCCACTGAAAAAGGAAATGAAGACATACATTTTTTTTAACGAACATTTTTTTATAGAAATTTTAGTTAACGAAAAACTTTCTATAGAAACATTTTTTAAAGAAAAATTTTCTATAGAAAACTTTTGTTTTCTATAAGAAATTTCTTTTAACCAAAAATTTTCTATTGAAAAATTTTTTAAACGAAAAATTTTTCTATAGACATTTTTTTTTAAGAAAAAATTTCTATAGAAAAATCTTTTAACAAAAAATTCTTAATAGAAAAATTTGTTGACGAAAAATTCTTAATAGAAAAAAATTCTTAACAAAAAATTTTCTAAAGAAACATTTTTTAACGAAAAATTTTCTATTAAAAATTTTCCTATAGAAAAATTTTTTTAACGAAAAATTTCCTATAGAAAAATTTTTTTAAAGAAAAATTTCCTATAGAATTTTTTTTTAACTAAAAATCCTAAAAGTCCTATAGAAAAATTTTTTTAACGAAAAATTTCCTATAGAAAACTTTTTTAACGAAAAATTGTCTATAGAAAAATTTCCTATAGAAAATTTTTTTTAACGAAAAATTTCCTATAGAAAAATTTTGAACCAAAAATTTCCTATAGAAAAATTTTTAATGAAAACTTTGCTAAAGAAACATTTTTAATAAAAAATTTTCTATAAAAAAATTTTTAACGAAAAATTTTCTATTGACAAATTTTTAATAAAAAATTTTTAGTAGAAAAATTTTTAACGAAAAATTTTCTAAAGAAAAATTTTTAACGAACAATTTTCTATAGAAACATTTTTAACGAAAAATTTTCTATAGAAAATCGAAAAATTTTCTATAGAAAAACTTTTAACGAAAAATTTTCTATAGATAAACTTTTAACGAAAAATTTTCTATAGAAAAACTTTTAACGAAACATTTTCTATATAAAAATTTTTTAACAAAAAATTTTCTATAAAAAAATTTTTAACGAAAAATTTTCTATAGAAAAATTGTTAACGAAAAATTTTCTATTGACAAATTTTTAACGAAAAATTTTCTATTGACAAATTTTTAATGAAAAATTTTTAGTAGAAAAATATTTAACGAAAAATTTTCTGAAGAAAAATTTTTAACGAACAATTTTCTATAGAAACATTTTTAACGAAAAATTTTCTATAGAAAAACGAAAAATTTTTAACGAAAAATTTTCTATAGAAAAATTTTTAACGCAAAATTTTCTATAGAAACATTTTTAACGAAAAATTTTGTATAGAAAAATTTTTAACGAAAAATTTTCTATAGACAAATTTTTAACGAAAAATTTTCTATAGAAAAATTTTTAACGAAAAATTTTCTATAGAAGCATTTTTAACGAAAAATTTTCTATAGAAACATTTTTAACGAAAAATTTTCTATAGAAAAATTTTTAACGAAAAATTTCCTATAGACAAATTTTTAACTAAAAATTTTCTATAGAAAAACTTTTAACGCAAAATTTTTTATAGAAAAATTTTTAACGCAAAATTTTCTATAGAAAAATTTTTAACGCAAAATTTTCTATAGAAAAATTTTTAACGCAAAATTTTCTATAGAAAAATTTTTAACGAAAAATTTTCTATAGAAAAATTTTTAACGAAAAATTTTCTATAGAAAAATTTTTAACGAAAAATTTTCTATAGAAAAATTTTTAACGAAAAATTTTCTATAGAAAAATTTTTAACGAAAAATTTTCTATAGAAAAATTTTTAACGAAAAATTTTTAACGAAAAATTTTCTATAAAAAAATTTTTAACGAAAAATTTTCTATAAAAAAATTTTTAACGAAAAATTTTCTATAAAAAAAATTTTAACAAAAAATTTTCTATAAAAAAATTTTTAACGAAAAATTTTCTATAAAAAAATTTTTAACGAAAAATTTTAACGAAAAATGTTCTATAAAAAAATTTTTAACGAAAAATTTTCTATAGAAAAATTTTTACCGAAAAATTTTCTATAGAAAAATTTTTACCGAAAAATTTTCTATAGAAAAATTTTTAACGAAAAATTTTCTATAGGAAACTTTTTTATGGAAAATTTTCTTGAAAAAATTTTTCTGTTTCAAAATTTGCACATACCTCCTGTACTATGGTCCTTTCCTCTGTATCGAAAACCCAATCAAAGCATCGTTCTTTGAACTGGCCATAAAACAATTCACTAGGACATTTTTGATCACTCAACTCATTTGGCTTTTCAAAGGACTCATTGACACGATAACGATAACAACTTTCGGGTGTGAATTTCCCCTTTTTATCGAAAGTTCCGGGTGTTGCATTAGCCAGCCAATGCGGATATAGCTGTTGTTCATACTGATCATCACATTCGGGTATTAAACATCTTTAAAATATAAAATTTTTAAGTTAAAGCGCTGAAGATCACTTATCCCGGAACTCTAACCTGTAGGCAGGTGTCCCAGCTGTAAAAACATAAGATAAACTATTGGCCGCCGCAAACATGACCGGAAGACATATTAATAGATAATTGGTCTTTTGATAACGACCAAATTCGCCAATTTCTTCCAAAACTTGATCAAAATCCATTTTCGATCTTTAGATTTCACTTGAAAATTTTTTATTTGTACTTTTATTTATTTACTTATTTTAATGTTTAAAAATTATTTAATAATTAAGTTTTAATTTTTTGAAACATTTTGCTTTGAATAAGTTTTTGGTATTTTATTAAATAACATAAAATTTTTGCACAAAAACGTTTTTTTTATTTGTAAATGCCGAAGAGCGCGATCACACCAAATGCTTTCCACCGACCGATCACTAAATATTTGGCGTCTTAATGAATTGCTGAGTATAATACAACTGAAATTAAATTAAAAAGAAAAGTTTTTCTTATAAATAAAAATATTTTTTTCATTTGATTTTGAGATTTAAATGTGTAAACAACAACAAAACACTTGGTTTAAAGGTAATAAAAGATAATAGAGACATCCATTAGATTGACCGTACGGCAGATAAATAGTATGTCAATATATAAATATTTGTTCTTTATAGATATTTTTGGTACTCTTTATAAGCGTTTCGTGTCACGGTTAGGCGATTTAAGAGATCTTCTAAAACAAAAATATTTTGAAAACTTTGAGATTTATTTGTTAGTCAAAACTATACCAAATCTATAGAAAATTTTTTATTAAAAAATTTTCTAAAGAAAATTTTTCATTAAAAAAATTTTCTAAAGAAAATTTTTCATTAAAAAAATTTTCTAAAGAAAATTTTTCATTAAAAAAATTTTCTAAAGAAAATTTTTCGTTAAAAAATTTTTCAAAAAAAAATTTTTCGTTAAAAAAATTTTTCTATAGAAAATTTTTCGTTAAAAAAATTTCCTATAGAAAATTTTTCGTTAAAAAAAATTTCTATAGAAAATTTTTCGTTAAAAAAAAATTTCTATAGAAAATTTTTAGTTAAAAAAATTTTTCTATAGAAAATTTTTCGTTAAAAAAATTTTTCTATAGAAAATTTTTCTTTAAAAAAATTTTTCTATAGAAAATTTTTCGTTAAAAAAAATCTTCTATAGAAAATTTTTCCTTAAAAAAATTTTTCTAAGGAAAATTTTTCGTTAAAAAAATTTTCTATAGAAATTTTTTTTGTTAAAAAAAAATTTTCTTTAGAAATTTTTTATTCAAAAAATTTTTCTATAGAAAACTTTTGTTTCTACACGAAACATTTTTTTCTATAAAAAATTTTTATTTAGAACATTTTTTGTATAAAAAATTTTTCTGTAGAAAATTTTTCTATAAAAAATTTTTCTATACAAAATTTTTTCTATAAAAAATTTTTCTATAAAAAATTTTTCTATAGAAAACTTTTGTTTCTATACGAAACATTTTTTGTATAAAAAATTTTTATTTAGAACATTTTTTGTATAAAAAATTTTTCTGTAGAAAATTTTTCTGTAGAAAATTTTTCTGTTGAAAATTTTTCTGTAGAAAATTTTTCTGTAGAAAATTTTTCTGTAGAAAATTTTTCTGTAGAAAATTTTTCTGTTTAAAATTTTTCTATAATTTTTTCTATAAAAAATTTTTCTATACAAATTTTTTTCTATAAAAAATTTTTCTATACAAATTTTTTCTATAAAAAATTTTTCTATACAAATTTTTTTCTATAAAAAATTTTTCTATACAAATTTTTTTCTATAAAAAATTTTTCTATAGAAAATTTTTTCTAGAAAATTTTTTTAGAAAAAATCTTTGAATTGAAAAACAAATTATTTGAGGCAGATCTCTCAAAAATATGAATATCTTCTCATCCGTAATTTACTTTCATTTGTTTACAATACTAACAAATTTTCCCAATGTCATACATATATGATGACATTTAAAGTTCCCTATCGACCTTTTATGATCTATTAGTTTTAAGAGAAATAGAGGCACTATTTATTACTTTGTAATTTTTTCCCCGATTTTAGATTTTTTTCTATTGCAAAAGTTTTAATTTGTCATTTCTTATGTTTATAAATTGCACTTAATTGTTATAGAATTGCATGCAACAAATTGATTTTTCTTAATTATTTATGCACAAAAAAAAAACAACAATATCAAAATATAAACGACATGTCGATCATCATTCATTTATCTTAATTAAAATGAGTTGTAATTAAAAGGAAGTAAAATTTGCTAAGAAAATGTACACCATTTATACAAAAAGCTATGAGTTACAGTAAAAACGCTATAATTAAAAGCGAGGGAAATTTTATTACTAAAAAATGTAAAAAATCTAAAAATATCCTTGACATTCGAAAAGTTAATACATTTCTTTTAAGCTGTTATCCTTTAAAAAATTATACAATTTTTATATTTAAAATACGAAAATTTTGTGTGAAAATTTCATTTTATTCGCACATGTTTATTAATAATCATGAGGTCACTGCTTAAGTTCTAGTTAACAAAGAAATGCGTCAGAATTTAGTCGTCTTTAAGGATAGTATATAATTTTCGGTTTTTTGAAATCTCCAGTAAAATTTCCAAACCCTGAAATCCGCCTATAAACGGATTTATCATTATTCCGTGGTATAATCGTTTTTTGATATTATTATTTCATTAAGAAATTTTCCTATATTTCTTTATAAATTTTCCAATTGTAATAAATAACCGCTAAAATTTACATACACATGTATCAAAATATGTACATATGTTAATTAACAGTAACAGTTCTGTCCTAACAGAATCTGCATTACTTTCAGTGATGCCAACTAGTAGAGGGAAAAAGTAAAACCTATTAAACGGTTTTTTCAAAATTGCTTCTATTTAAGTTAACAACCCAGTAAGAAAAAAGGTTTATTCTCAAATTGAGGATGATTTGAAAATAAATGTTTTTTCAAAGGTCAAACGTTTGATACTGATTTGATACTGATTTAAGAATAATAGCGTTCTCAACAAAAAGGGGACTTTATTCTCAAATTGAGAAATGCCTTTATTCTCAAATCATTATCAAACCTCATTCTCAAAGGTTTTTCAAATGTGGATATCATCTACATGTGGAACATAAATAAAATGGCGTTGTATTTTTGATATTTTTGAGTTTGCTTATTTTGTTTTTGAAAACGGTGCATCATATTTGAATTCTTTTGCTTAAAATATAATTTTTTTATTGTTAGGTAAGAAAAATTTTAAGAAACAAAAAAAATTTACTTATGCATATGAATATTATTGAACTTTTAATCTTGAGCAAGGTTTTATGGTCAAATATGGATCAATTTCAAAAAATCCGAATGAAATAACGAATTTCTTTGAAATGCAATGCCATTCCATTAAAATATCTTAAACATTAATTTTTTTTTAACATAAATTATTTTTTTAATGTTTGAAAAAAATTTGAAATAAGGTTTGATATCAAATTTCCTTTTTTCAAATTATTCTCAAATCATCTTAGGGTTTGATAATGATTTGAGAATAACCTTTATTCTCAATTTGAGAAGCTATCATTTTTCAAATGTTTATTCTCAAATGAACCCTCATTTGAAAATTAATGTAAATCTCAAACATCTGTTTAGGTTTGAAAAAATTTTGAAAAAAACGTTTGATATCAAATTTAAAAGTCATCATATTTCAAACGTTTGACACTGTTCTTACTGGGAAACGTCAATGGGAGCCATTTTCTGATAACGTATTAAAAAAAAAATTACAATAGGAAAGAGTTGGATAAGAATAAGAGCCCTTTTATGTAAAGATTATTGCAAATAACAGAATAAGTAAATTATCTGCGGAGATAAATGGAAATGTCATAATTATAAAAGAAAAAGTGAATTAAATTGTTAATTCTTAAGGGCATATTTGTGCTGTGGCATTAATGTTGTGATAAGAAAATTATTCTTATTACAGCACCAATTTCTCGAGTTTTAAGTATATTTATCAAATTTCCGACCGCGAATCTGATGCTCTTTCTGATTAAAAAATTAAGAATATTTTCATTGCTATTGATACCCTGCCTACAAGTAATATCAAAAAACAGGAAGAGTTCCGATGACAATTTGCTGCTGTATTAAGCTAAATAGAACTTAAAACGTACATTATAAAAAGTCTTAAAAATAATAGCCCATTCACACTATAAGTTTTTAAATGTTTTCGAAGATGAAAACTCCATCGAAAGCTCTACCATTCACATTATGATTTTTTTCACTTCATGAGTTTTCGGTAGAAATTTATTTATTAATCGCGTTTAATTTTAAAAACCGAACACCAAATACTTTAGAACTATTAACTTACATTAAAAGACAATAAAATAATAACTTTTTCGTCATATTCATAATGTTTTTAAGAAATTTTTTATCTTAAAATTATTGTTTTTTTTATATTTTATTTTTAACTGACATTTATTTTAAATATGTTCCAATTTCTCCAACTTAGAGTTGTAATAAATGGTATGAACTCAGTGTTGTATCGGTATTTTAATAGTTTTCAAATAAGTTTTCGTTGAAAACTCATACAGAAGGAGTTTTCGTTTTGTATGTAAAAACTTAAGTTTTCAATATTGTTTTGGAGCAAAAACTACTTTAACTAGTTTTCGAGCTCAATGTGAATGAGCTATAAGGGAATTTATTGAAGTATGTACTGTAGAAATCAAGAATCCAATATCTTTTTATATTACCAATTCTTTCTACATTCCAAAGATCGGGTCTGTCTAATAGATGTGTCTCTCGTGGTACAAAAATTACATTATTGTTTAATTGCCACTCATATGCATTTTTCCACGATGACATAATATCAAATCTGCCCAGAAATACATATTGTAGGCATTCTGTGAAATCTCAGAACTGTTTTAAAATATTTTTGTAATTAATCAAATCAATTTTCGAATAAATCGTGCCTGATGCCAACTGAAGAGTCTTCCAATTGTCTTTGCCAACATTGCCTCGTTTATAAAAATCTTGGTACAGAAATTGTAAAGTCTTGCAGTTTTTAGCTCAGATCTTCCTTATACTGTTTAATGGAATTCGAGACAGTAAAGGATCATTCTTAAGATTTTTTGATATTTTTGTAAAATCCCTTAATGAATCTTTTTTTGAAAAATTTTCGTTATATACAGACGTTCTCATCAAAACGTAACGATTCCATTTTTTAAAGAGTTAGCATCATTACTCCAAATACTGGTCTCAATAGTTACATTAAATGAAAAGACAAAAAATTTTGAAAAAAATTTTCACTTAACAGTTCATTTTTATATCACAAAATCAGCCTCAACAATTCTAATGGAAAATGAAAGTAGACTATTAAGTAAACTGAACTGCCAAAGGTTTTAAAAAGTTAGCTCGAATTTCATTTTTATGGCCTCCTCAAGTTGGTCCTTTTTTGACAAAAATTATTAATATTACAGTCATTACATTTAAACTTTTAAATAATTATGATTAGATTTTAAGATTAAAAAACACACTTTTAATATTAAATTAACTAAATTCAAACTTTCACATTATCTTAATCTTTCTAAAAACCAATTTTAATTTAAATACAAAATAAATAGCAAAAATATATTAAAACGAGATATCATGCGTGTAAACAATAAACAAGGATTAGCTGGAGTAAGTGAATTTTAATTTTCACTAACTTTCAGAATGAATAGAAATTTCATTCTTGAGGCTGACGGCGATGAAACTTAATTTACTGCATAGTGTATTCGGCGATATATATTTATTAGTTAGTATTGAATTTTGTTCGTTTTTCGTAAATTTTTTGTTTTTGATTTTTTTTTTCATATAGGTACATACATACCAAAAAAATTATTTCTTATAAAGTTTTTGTACTTAAGCTACGGTCACATTGATTAAACATTTAATCGAAATTATCAAATATTTGATCCTCGTAGTCTGACCACAAAATATTTTTGAGGTTCAAACAAGAAACATGTTGATTTGAACAAAACAAAATCATTTGCCAGCAAACAAAAATTTTCCTAATGTGACCACGCAAGAGCAAATATTTTATTAAATTTTGATCAAATAATTATTTAATCTTACAAAATGTTTGTAACATCCAGAGCTTCGAAAGGCTTAATTAAATATTAGCTTAATTCCTAGGAATTCAAAAATGATTTAACAATACCTTAAGTTTAATTCCCATAAAACAATTTAAAAAAATGTGTTGATTTTTAATTCTTAGTGAATTGATTCACATGGGAATTTAAAATCAACTTGAATGAATAAAATGTTTCTTCATTCCTCTACTCCAATTTAAATTAACATTTTTTATTCTTAATTGAAACCAGTCCAAATTGAATTAAAATATTTTTTGGTAATTCATTTTGTGCAAATCATTAGGGTGGATATAAACTAAAGATACTTGATTTTTAATCAAAAACTTAAATTCTGACTTTTTCGAGGGAAAAGTTGTTTAAACTATACCACTCATTGAATAAAAGTATATCAAACCAAAAAACGAAAATTGAAGTTATAATTTATAGGGTATTATTGGATCAAGTGCGATATACATTGTTTGTAAAAACCCTAGATATAAAATAGAACAAAATTTATCATAACCTATTAAAATATTCTTATGTTTTATCAGAAAGCATACACATTTAATAAAAGTATGCATGTATTCTTTAATGTTCGTTCAAAAAAACGGAACTACCCTAATGTGGCTATTTCACCGCAAACTTGTGTATATTTTGCATTTATTTGTTAAACTATAACTTTTAAAAGATATTTAGACATGCAGGAATATAGTAATATTAATGGTCCTTCGTTTATAATGACCTAATCTTTACCAGAAATTCAATCAGTGAAGGAATCAGCTTAATTAAAAATTTTTTCTAAAAAAATTTATAAAAATAATTTGTTTTTTGTGACATTAGTTTTTGTAAATACATACATATACATGTAAAATGTGCTAATATGTAAGAGTATATTATCTCTGGTTTTGTTGTGTTGCTGCGAAATAATGGATTTTATATGTTTTCGAATCTGGATGAGATTATAGATTATGTGTACAAAAAATCTTTAGTTTTATGTGTATCTATATTTTATTTTAAATAGTTTTTCTGATCTTATGACCAATAACAAAGAATTTTTTTATTTTTTTTTAATTTCGCCTAAGTCAACTTAATAAACTTTTGAATTTTTCCACAAAAATGTTATTTGTATATGCCCTACAGGTCTAAAAAACATTAGTCCCTTAGCAGGAAGATATATTACATAGCTGAGATACATACACAATTATGATGGAATTAGAATAAAATTACAAAATTCAGTACAATTAGAAAATGTAAATATACATATGTATGTATGTCGATAATGAATAAATCACATTTTAATCATATGACTTTTCATACATGTTTTTTAGACAAAGTGGACTTGGTTTTGTTAAAATCGAGATGGAAATCATCTCAGTTTAAAAACCCTTTTTTAACCCAATAACTTAAGAAAGAGTCATTTCTTTATCCTCTAAAATGGGGACTTTTTTTCATGGGTATTAAATGATATTTAATCCCTAATGCAATCCTGAAACTTATTTTATGGTTAAGGACTTTTTTCGTTGAGATTTATTTTATTCAGCTCTTTTATAGGTATTATATATTTTTGAACTGTAGGGTTCGTTTGAATACATTTATTTTTGTATGCCTTTACAAAATGATTTGTTTATAAAATTTTTAATTATTTTTGTATAAGATCATCATCATTCGTCATTCATTTATCTTAATTAAAATGAGTTGTAATTAAAAGGAAGTAAAATTTGCTAAGAAACTGTACACCATTTATACAAAAAGCTATGAGTTACAGTAAAAACGCTATAATTAAAAGCGAGGGAAATTTTATTACTAAAAAATGTAAAAAATCTAAAAATATCCTTGACATTCGAAAAGTTAATACATTTCTTTTAAGCTGTTATCCTTTAAAAAATTATACAATTTTTATATTTAAAATACGAAAATTTTGTGTGAAAATTTCATTTTATTCGGACATGTTTATTAATAATCATGAGGTCACTGCTTAAGTTCTAGTTAACAAAGAAATGCGTCAGAATTTAGTCGTCTTTAAGGATAGTATATAATTTTCGGTTTTTTGAAATCTCCAGTAAAATTTCCAAACCCTGAAATCCGCCTATAAACGGATTTATCATTATTCCGTAGTATAATTGTTTTTTGATATTATTATTTCATTAAGAAATTTTCCTATATTTCTTTATAAATTTTCCAACTGTAATAAATAACCGCTAAAATTTACATACATATGTATCAAAATATGTACATATGTTAATTAACAGTAACAGTTCTGTCCTAACAGAATCTGCATTACTTTCAGTGATGCCAACTAGTAGAGGGAAAAAGTAAAACCTATTAAACGGTTTTTTCAAAATTGCTTCTATTTAAGATAACAAACGTCAATGGGAGTCATTTTCTGATAATTTAAAAAAAAAAAAATTACAATAGGAAAGAGTTGGATAAGAAATTACAAATAAAAAATTACCTTTTCAAGAAGAGCCCTTTTATGAAAAGATTATTGCAAATAACAGAATAAGTAAATTATCTGCGGAGATAAATGGAAATGTCATAATTATAAAAGAAAAGTAAATTGAATACAAAGTATTATTTATGAAGAATAAATTATAATGAGATTTTGTTAATTCTTAAGGACATATTTGTACAGTGGCATTAGTGTTGTGATAAGAAAATTATTCTTATTACAGCACCAATTTCTCGAGTTTTAAGTATATTTATCAAATTTCCGACCGTGAATCTGATGCTCTTTCTGATTAAAAAATTAAGAATCTTTTCATTGCTATTGATACCCTGCCTACAAGTAATATCAAAAAACAGGAAGAGTTCCGATGAAAATTTGCTGCTGTATTAAGCTAAATAGAACTTAAAACGTACATTATAAAAAGTCTTAAAAATAATAGCCCATTCACACTATAAGTTTTTAAATGTTTTCGAAGATGAAAACTCCATCGAAAGCTCTACCATTCACATTATGATTTTTTTCACTTCATGAGTTTTCGGTAGAAATTTATTTATTAATCGCGTTTAATTTTAAAAACCGAACACCAAATACTTTAGAACTATTAACTTACATTAAAAGACAATAAAATAATAACTTTTTCGTCATATTCATAATGTTTTTAAGAAATTTTTTATCTTAAAATTATTGTTTTTTTTATATTTTATTTTTAACTGACATTTATTTTAAATATGTTCCAATTTCTCCAACTTAGAGTTGTAATAAATGGTATGAACTCAGTGTTGTATCGGTATTTTAATAGTTTTCAAATAAGTTTTCGTTGAAAACTCATACAGAAGGAGTTTTCGTTTTGTATGTAAAAACTTAAGTTTTCAATATTGTTTTGGAGCAAAAACTACTTTAACTAGTTTTCGAGCTCAATGTGAATGAGCTATAAGGGAATTTATTGAAGTATGTACTGTAGAAATCAAGAATCCAATATCTTTTTATATTACCAATTCTTTCTACATTCCAAAGATCGGGTCTGTCTAATAGATGTGTCTCTCGTGGTACAAAAATTACATTATTGTTTAATTGCCACTCATATGCATTTTTCCACGATGACATAATATCAAATCTGCCCAGAAATACATATTGTAGGCATTCTGTGAAATCTCAGAACTGTTTTAAAATATTTTTGTAATTAATCAAATCAATTTTCGAATAAATCGTGCCTGATGCCAACTGAAGAGTCTTCCAATTGTCTTTGCCAACATTGCCTCGTTTATAAAAATCTTGGTACAGAAATTGTAAAGTCTTGCAGTTTTTAGCTCAGATCTTCCTTATACTGTTTAATGGAATTCGAGACAGTAAAGGATCATTCTTAAGATTTTTTGATATTTTTGTAAAATCCCTTAATGAATCTTTTTTTGAAAAATTTTCGTTATATACAGACGTTCTCATCAAAACGTAACGATTCCATTTTTTAAAGAGTTAGCATCATTACTCCAAATACTGGTCTCAATAGTTACATTAAATGAAAAGACAAAAAATTTTGAAAAAAATTTTCACTTAACAGTTCATTTTTATATCACAAAATCAGCCTCAACAATTCTAATGGAAAATGAAAGTAGACTATTAAGTAAACTGAACTGCCAAAGGTTTTAAAAAGTTAGCTCGAATTTCATTTTTATGGCCTCCTCAAGTTGGTCCTTTTTTGACAAAAATTATTAATATTACAGTCATTACATTTAAACTTTTAAATAATTATGATTAGATTTTAAGATTAAAAAACACACTTTTAATATTAAATTAACTAAATTCAAACTTTCACATTATCTTAATCTTTCTAAAAACCAATTTTAATTTAAATACAAAATAAATAGCAAAAATATATTAAAACGAGATATCATGCGTGTAAACAATAAACAAGGATTAGCTGGAGTAAGTGAATTTTAATTTTCACTAACTTTCAGAATGAATAGAAATTTCATTCTTGAGGCTGACGGCGATGAAACTTAATTTACTGCATAGTGTATTCAGCGATATATATTTATTAGTTAGTATTGAATTTTGTTCGTTTTTCGTAAATTTTTTGTTTTTGATTTTTTTTTTCATATAGGTACATACATACCAAAAAAATTATTTCTTATAAAGTTTTTGTACTTAAGCTACGGTCACATTGATTAAACATTTAATCGAAATTATCAAATATTTGATCCTCGTAGTCTGACCACAAAATATTTTTGAGGTTCAAACAAGAAACATGTTGATTTGAACAAAACAAAATCATTTGCCAGCAAACAAAAATTTTCCTAATGTGACCACGCAAGAGCAAATATTTTATTAAATTTTGATCAAATAATTATTTAATCTTACAAAATGTTTGTAACATCCAGAGCTTCGAAAGGCTTAATTAAATATTAGCTTAATTCCTAGGAATTCAAAAATGATTTAACAATACCTTAAGTTTAATTCCCATAAAACAATTTAAAAAAATGTGTTGATTTTTAATTCTTAGTGAATTGATTCACATGGGAATTTAAAATCAACTTGAATGAATAAAATGTTTCTTCATTCCTCTACTCCAATTTAAATTAACATTTTTTATTCTTAATTGAAACCAGTCCAAATTGAATTAAAATATTTTTTGGTAATTCATTTTGTGCAAATCATTAGGGTGGATATAAACTAAAGATACTTGATTTTTAATCAAAAACTTAAATTCTGACTTTTTCGAGGGAAAAGTTGTTTAAACTATACCACTCATTGAATAAAAGTATATCAAACCAAAAAACGAAAATTGAAGTTATAATTTATAGGGTATTATTGGATCAAGTGCGATATACATTGTTTGTAAAAACCCTAGATATAAAATAGAACAAAATTTATCATAACCTATTAAAATATTCTTATGTTTTATCAGAAAGCATACACATTTAATAAAAGTATGCATGTATTCTTTAATGTTCGTTCAAAAAAACGGAACTACCCTAATGTGGCTATTTCACCGCAAACTTGTGTATATTTTGCATTTATTTGTTAAACTATAACTTTTAAAAGATATTTAGACATGCAGGAATATAGTAATATTAATGGTCCTTCGTTTATAATGACCTAATCTTTACCAGAAATTCAATCAGTGAAGGAATCAGCTTAATTAAAAATTTTTTCTAAAAAAATTTATAAAAATAATTTGTTTTTTGTGACATTAGTTTTTGTAAATACATACATATACATGTAAAATGTGCTAATATGTAAGAGTATATTATCTCTGGTTTTGTTGTGTTGCTGCGAAATAATGGATTTTATATGTTTTCGAATCTGGATGAGATTATAGATTATGTGTACAAAAAATCTTTAGTTTTATGTGTATCTATATTTTATTTTAAATAGTTTTTCTGATCTTATGACCAATAACAAAGAATTTTTTTATTTTTTTTTAATTTCGCCTAAGTCAACTTAATAAACTTTTGAATTTTTCCACAAAAATGTTATTTGTATATGCCCTACAGGTCTAAAAAACATTAGTCCCTTAGCAGGAAGATATATTACATAGCTGAGATACATACACAATTATGATGGAATTAGAATAAAATTACAAAATTCAGTACAATTAGAAAATGTAAATATACATATGTATGTATGTCGATAATGAATAAATCACATTTTAATCATATGACTTTTCATACATGTTTTTTAGACAAAGTGGACTTGGTTTTGTTAAAATCGAGATGGAAATCATCTCAGTTTAAAAACCCTTTTTTAACCCAATAACTTAAGAAAGAGTCATTTCTTTATCCTCTAAAATGGGGACTTTTTTCATGGGTATTAAATGATATTTAATCCCTAATGCAATCCTGAAACTTATTTTATGGTTAAGGACTTTTTTCGTTGAGATTTATTTTATTCAGCTCTTTTATAGGTATTATATATTTTTGAACTGTAGGGTTCGTTTGAATACATTTATTTTTGTATGCCTTTACAAAATGATTTGTTTATAAAATTTTTAATTATTTTTGTATAAGATTAAGAATTGAAATAATTTAAATTAAATCTAACTGATTTTAAATTCCCTAAGAATTAATTCTTAAAAGTTAAGGCTTATGACTTGATTCAGGTGAATGTATTATGGGAATGATATAAACACTAAAATAAATTTGATTTTAAAATATGGAATTAGGAATTGAGCCTTTCGAACCTCTGGTAACATCAAACAGGGGCAAATAACAGCTGAGCATGTGTATTGTTTACTACATAGAAGAATATATAGAAGGTCGTCAGCTGATCCACTAAAATTTAGTATTCTACTAAATCACACGTACACGAAATGAAAGCTTTTTTGACAAACAGAAAAGCTTTTTGTACTCAAAATTTTGTTTGAAAAATTACGCGTTATTTTGAATGAAACGCACTGTTCTAAATTGCACACATAAAATGTTATTTTTTTTTAAATATTTTAACATTATTTTGATGTCGAAACACTTTTTATTTTTTACAAACTGAAAATTTTTTATTTTGTTTTCTTTCGACATTCTTTTTTTTTGTTTTTGCTTAATTTGTATTGAACAAGTAGGGCTGCAATTTTTGGTATTAAAAAAAATAATGAAATTTAGAATAAAAAATTGTTTATAGATTTTAATTATCATAAAATCAAGTAAAACTCATTCTATGCCTTAAAATATGGATTTCTCAAGAAAATTTCTTAAAATTACGGAGAAAATCTTGAAGAAAATTTTCGTCCCATCATATCATACTTTTTTGTGCATTAAGAAAAGTAAAAGCTCTTTTTAGGCTTACCAATACACTATTACTGATCCGTACTATTGACAGGTCCCAGGTGTACTTTGACGTTTCGTTGACTTTCTAGGTATTTATTTATTCTATGGTTTACTATTGAAACAGAAACAACAACATCAAATATGAGAAACAACAACATCAAATTTGAGAAACAACAACATCAAATTTGAGAAACAACAACTCAAATATGAGAAACAAATTGCTAGATACACAATTTTGTTTTGAAAAAATTTGATCAAATATTTTTTGGGAAAATATTTAATCTTCAGTGTGACCATAATAAAACATATAAATAAAATATTTTTCATTTCGATCATTACAAAACGCAACTTTACAAATCAATTGCATCAAAACGTAACTTTACAAATCAATTGCATCAAAACGTAACTTTTCACTTTTTCAAATCATTCTGGCGGTTAGAAACGCGAAATAATTAAACAGATAACTTGGGCCATTGTTTTATGACTTGAAGCAGTCATTGTTCCCTTTATTAACAATTTATAGTGAAAAAAAAAATTATTAAAATGATTTAGGATGGAATTGGAAATGAATGATTTAAAAAAATGGCATCGGACATACATACTTATGTATCTATAAGCTAATGTAATAAGTTGCAATCGTCGGAACACTCTTCAACTCAATCAACACTCACAAATTAAGAAAACCTACACATTTTGTTTATTAGATATTAGTACAAAATTAATTTACGTTTTTACAGAAACTTCAAGACGATAAAAAATGGCGCCAATATTAATTTATGACTTGGCGTTTATGATATCTTTAGGTAATTAAAAAACTCAAAGTTGACACTACTGTTTATTATTATGTACATGTTATTGTTTACAACAAACATACAACTGTACCGTTACATTGAGTTTGTTTACATTTTCTTGTATTCATTCAATAAATGGCAGTAACATCCAATTGAAATAAAATCAGCTGGATTTTGTTATTGATAGACAATTACAAATGAAAAAGAAAGTAAAATTATCAGTAGTAAATTGATGGAAAGAAATGCATTGAAATCTATTAATAGGTAGAATCTCTTTTTTAAATATGTTCCATAAAATTAATCTTTAATTTAAATAAAACAATACTATTTACTCAATTATATAGATTACTTCTTTGTATATATATATTAGTTTATTATTAACAAATAATTATATATTTTAATTATATTACTTGCATTCCGTTTGCATTTAAAGCAAGATAATATTTTTATAATTTCTTTAATTGTTCTTGACGTTTTTTTTTTGTTTTCTTTTTTTAATTTTCACTTGTTGGCTTATCGCACTTGTTTTATTCCGCTTATAAAAGATTATTGGCCATAGACTGACTACCAACTAAATAAATTGTGGAATATTTAACGAAATGACATTGTTGGGGCTCTGCAATCAACTGGCATTTTTAACATTCCCCAATGTTAAGTGCAATAGTGTGATGCAGCTGTTAATAGCAGTGGGAGAGTTATGTTAAGGGTTTAACATTATGACAGAGACTCGAAGAAAAATGTTGGTAAAAAATAAAGAAATTTATATAATGAAAATTTTCTATAGAAAAAATTCCATTAATGAAAATTTTCTGTAGAAAAAATTCCATTAATGAAAATTTTCTATAGAAAAAATTCCATTTATGAAAATTTTCTATAAAAAAAAAATGCATTAATCTAAATTTTCTATAGAAAAAAAATTCATTAATCTAAATTTTCTATAGAAAAAAATTTCATTAATCTAAATTTTCTATAGAAAAAAATTTCATTAATCTAAATTTTCTATAGAAAAAAATTCATTGATGAAAATTTTCTTACGAAAAAATTTCATTAATGAAAATTTTCTAACGAAAAAATTTCATTGATGAAAATTTTATTTATGAAAATTTTCTATAGAAAAAATTTCATTAATGAAAATTTTCTATAGAAAAAATTTTATTAATAAAAATTTTCTACAAAAAAAATTTCTATAAAAAATTCACTAATGAAAATTTTCTATAGAAAAAAATTCATTCATGAAAATTTTCTATAAAAAAAATTCCATTAATGAAAATTGTCTATTGAAAACATTTCATTAATGAAAATTTTCTTATAAAAAATTGTATTAATGTAGAATTTCTATAGAAAAAATTTCATTAATGAAAATTTTCTGTAGAAAAAATTTCATTAATGAAAATTTTTTATAGAAAAAATTTTTTTATTGAAAATTTTCTAAGAAAAAATTTCATTAATGAAAATGTTCTGTAGAAAAAATTTAATTAATGAAAATTTTCTATATAAAAAATTTCATCAATGAAAATTTTCTATAACAAAAATTTCATTAATGCAAATTTTCTATAGAAAAAAATTTCATTAATCTAAATTTTCTATTTAAAAAAAATTCATTAATAAAAATTTTCTATAGAAAAAATTTCATTAATAAAAATTTTCTACAGAAAATAATCATTAATAAAAATTTTCTAAAGAAAAAATTTCATTAATAAAAATTGTTTATAGAAAAAAATTTATTAATACAAATTTTCTATACAAAAAATTTCATTAATGAAAATTTCTCTATAGAAGAAGTTCCATTAATGAAAATTTTCTTAAAAAAAATTCATTTTGGAAAAATTTTCTATATACAAATTTCATCAATAAAAGTTTTCCCAAGAAACAATTCATTCATGAAAATTTTCTTTAGAAAAAGTTTCATTAATGAACATTTTCTATAGAAAAAATTTCATTAATGAAAATTTTCTATAGAAAAAATTTCATTGATGAAAATTTTCTATAGGAAAAATTTCATTAAAAACTTTTCTATAGAAAAAATTTCACTAATGAAAATTTTCTATAGAAAAAATTTCATTGTTGAAAATTTTCTATAGAAAAAATTTCATTAATTAAAATTTTTCTATAGAAAAAAATTCGTTAATGAAAATTTCCTATAGAAAAAATTTCATTAATGAAAATATTCTAACGAAAAAATTTCATTGATGAAAATTTTATTTATAAAAATTTTCTATAGAAAAAATTTCATTAATGAAAATTTTCTATAGAAAAAATTTTATTAATAAAAATTTTCTACAGAAAAAATTTCTATAAAAATTCACTATTGAAAATTTTCTATAGAAAAAAATTCATTGATGAAAATTTTCTATAAAAAAAATTCCATTAATGAAAATTGTCTATCGAAAACATTTCATTAATGAAAATTTTCTTCAAAAAAATTTTATTAATGTAGAATTTCTATAGAAAAAATTTCATTAATGAAAATTTTCTGTAGAAAAAATTTCATTAAAGAAAATTTTTTATAGAAAAAATTTTATTAATGAAAATTTTCTAAGAAAAAAATTTCATTAATAAAAATATTCTGTAGAACAAATTTAATTAATGAAAATTTTCTATATAAAAAATTTCATCAGCAGAAATTTCATTAATGAAAATTTTCTATAGAAAAAAATTTCATTATTCTAAATTTTCTATTTAAAAAAATTCATTAATAAAAATTTTCTTTAGAAAAAATTTCATTAATAAAAATTTTCTACAGAAAATAATCATTAATAAAAATTTTCTAAAGAAAAAATTTCATTAATAAAAATTGTTTATAGAATAAAAATTTATTAATAAAAATTTTCTATACAAAAAATTTCATTAATGAAAATTTCTCTATAGAAGAAGTTTCATTAATGAAAATTTTCTTAAAAAATTCATTTTGGAAAAATTGTCTATATACAAATTTCATCAATAAAAATTTTCTCAAGAAAAAATTCATTCATGAAAAATTTCTAAAGAAAAAGTTTCATTAATGAACATTTTCTATAGAAAAAATTTCATTAATGAAAATTTTCTATAGAAAAAATTTCATTAATTAAAATTTTTCTATAGAAAAAAAATTCATTAATGAAAATTTTCTATAGAAAAAATTTCATTAATGAAAATTTTCTATAGAAAAAAAATTCATTACTAAAAATTTTCTATAGAAAAAAATTTATTAATAAAAATTTTCTATAGAAAAATATTTCATTAATGAAAATTTTTTGTAGAAAAAATTTCATTAATGAAAATTTTCTATAGACAAAATTTCATTAATAAAAATTTGATATAGAAAAAAATTCATTAGTGAAAATTTTCTATAGAAAAAATTTCGTTAATGAAATTTTTCTATAGAAAATAATCTGTAAACATTTTTAGCTTCCGCTGTTAACCAAAAACTAACTTTAAAATTGTTTGTTCGACTGTACATAGCAGTGAAAGAGTCATGTTAGGAGTTTAACATTTTTTTAAAAACACTAAAAGAAAAATGTTAGTAAAAAGGGAAATGAATTCAAAATTATAACTAATTAAGGACTGATATCAGTTTATATTGATATTGAAGAAGTAAAACACATTTTAGGTATGTTTTTTAATATGTTTGTAGCACAGTAATTTATTAATGTTAAAATAAGGTTTAATACTATTTATAATAATTTACAAATATAACATTTAACTTAAATTAAAAAATGGTTACTTGGATATATATTTCATACTGTCTTTACTAATACATGATATCTTATATATTTTCTTAAAATTTTCTAATGACTTTTCAGATTTCTCCTAAGTATCACATGCTTTCTGCACCCTAAACCCTAACTTTTAAGAATCTCTAATAGTTTTAAATTTTACTCTTAAATCTAAGATTATTTCTGCTTAATATAATAGGTGATATAATCAGTTCTTCTCTAAGACAAAAAATCGAAATATAATTATTTAGGCCACTTGACATAATCTCCAAATATAAAGGGTTTGGTAAGAGTACTCGTATAAGCTGGAATTTGTTTGTTTCTGTAAAGAAATGGAGATAGAGAGAAACTGTTAATAAAAGGTGTTAATTATTTAAGGCAATAAAAATGGTTTAAATTGTTAATATTATCATAAACAATAAAATTATAATACTTTTTAAATGTTATTAGATTTAAAATTAATCTTTGCGGTTTTGAGCTTTATTTAAAATATAATTTAAATTTTGTTTAATATCAGTAAAAAAACTTAAAGTAATAAGTAAAATTTTAAGTAGGTACATTAATTATCGTCATAAATAAATTATAGAAATTTTTGTATAGAAAAAATGTCATTAATGAAAATTTTCTATACAAAAAATTTCAATAATAAAAATTTTCTTTAGAAAAAATTTCAACAGCGAAATTTTCTTTAGGAAAAATTTTAGTAATTAAAATTTTCTAAAGAACAAAATTCATCAATGAAAATTTTCTATAGAAAAAATTTCACTAATGAAAATTTTCTATAGTAAAAATTTAATTAATGAAAATTTTCTATAGAAAAAATTTCCTTAATAAAAATTTCCTAAAGAAAAAATTTCACTAATTTCAATTAATGAAAATTTTCCATAGAAAAATTTTTTCAATGAAAATTTTCTATAGAAAAATTTTATTATTTAAAAAATTCTACAGAAAAAATTTCATCAATAAAAATTTTCTATAGAAAAAATTTCATTAGGGAAAATTTTCTATAGAAAAAATTTCATAAATAAAAATTTTCTATAGAAAAAATTTCATTAATGAAAATTTTCTATAGAAAAGATTTCATAAATGAAAATTTTCTATAGAAAAAATTTTATTAATGAAAATTTTCTATAGAAAAAATTTCATTAATAAAAATTTTCTATAGAAAAAAATTAGAAAATGAAAATTTATAGAAAAAATTTCATTAATGAAAATTTTCTATAGAAAAAATTTCATTAATGAAAATTTTCTATAGAAAAAAATTTATAACGAAAATTTTATAAAAAAAAAAAACAATATTAAAAGTTTTCTGTAGAAAAAATTTCAATGTCTAAAATTTTCTATAGAAAAAATTTTAATATCAAAATTTTCCATAGAAAAAATTTCATTATGAAAATTTTCTATAGAAAAAATTTCATTATTGAAAGTTTTCTATAGAAAAAATTTGAATATCAAAATTTTCTGTAGAAAAAATTTCGAAGGGTACATTTTTTTGTATTAAAATATCGCGTTTGTATTCTAGGATCGTTTACTGATCTACATCGTAGATCAGAAAAAAAACAGAAAAAATTTCATCAATAAAAATTTTCTATAGAAAAAATTTCATTAGTGAAAATTTTCTATAGAAAAAATTTCATAAATAAAAATTTTCTATAGAAAAAATTTCATTAATGAAAATTTTCTATAGAAAAGATTTCATAAATGAAAATTTTCTATAGAAAAAATTTCATTAATGAAAATTTTCTATAGAAAAAATTTCATTAATAAAAATTTTCTATAGAAAAAAATTAGAAAATGAAAATTTATAGAAAAAATTTCATTAATGAAAATTTTCTATAGAAAAAATTTCATTAATGAAAATTTTCTATAGAAAAAAATTTATAACGAAAATTTTATAAAAAAAAAAACAATATTAAAAGTTTTCTGTAGAAAAAATTTCAATGTCTAAAATTTTCTATAGAAAAAATTTTAATATCAAAATTTTCCATAGAAAAAATTTCATTATGAAAATTTTCTATAGAAAAAATTTCATTATTGAAAGTTTTCTATAGAAAAAATTTTAATATCAAAATTTTCTATAGAAAAAATTTCGAAGGGTACATTTTTTTGTATTAAAATATCGCGTTTGTATTCTAGGATCGTTTACTGATCTACATCGTAGATCATTTGAGTATATGGCTCATTTAAACCAGTTTCAATTTTAGCAAATTTGAGTTGAATACTTCTTTAAAATTTCAATTCAAATTTTTTTTTTAGTCTTAATATTTTTAAGCAAAAAAGAATTGACATAAACTTTAAACCTGATAAAATCTCATGGCGATCAAGTTAGTAATAAATCTTTATAATTATTAAAAACACAATTATACAAAATTCTACACTCTAGTTGGTTAATGTTTAATTTAATTTAAAAGATTTAAACAAAAGCTCAAACCCGTACTTTTTATAGTTCCCAGAAAAAAATTTGAAAAAATCTAAATTAACTTACTGTGATTGTTGTTTAACAATTTGCGTCACCAACTCCATGATGTCTTTAATATTCTTTGTGCTACCAAAAAGTTTAAGATTCTGACACAAGGCCTGTATAAACATGGAACCCTTCTCGGTGCGATAGGAAACAAAACCTTTAAAAAACAAAAAATATTAGTTTCTCGTATTTAAAAAAAATATCTATCTACTTACCCTCAAATGTGCTATAGCATTTCAAAATCTCGTTCGCACTTCCATGCGGACTAAAGGGCACAGCATCGGTAAAGTAGCCTTGTGTTTCCATGGATCCTTTGCAGGCTTGAATGAAAAATAATTTGGGTTTATCGTTTAAGGTGGGATTGCGCAAGATCGGAAATAGAATATGATCGTCTATGGAATAGTGGCCATCTTTGGCGGCAATTTCTTCGTGACGCGCACCATGACTCATTATGACGATCACTAGGCAAGCATTTTCTTTGAAGTCTTTTGTTTGAACTGAAAAAAAGGATTGAAAATTTATTAGAAAAATATTTTTTTGTAACAACTAATTTTTTATAACAAAACTTTTATAGAGGACATCTTTCTATAGAAAATTTTCATTAAAGATTTTTTTTTTATAAAAAATTTTTATTAATAAAATTTTTTCCATAGAAAATTTTCATTAATGAAATATTTTCTAAATAAAATTTTCGTTAATGAATTTTTTTCTAAAGAAAATTTTCATTAATGAAATTTTTTCTATAGAAAATTTTCATTAGTGAAATTTTTTCTATAGAAAATTGTTCATTAATTAAATTTTTTCTTTAGAAACTTTTCATTAATGAAATTTTTTCTATAGAAAATTTTCATTAAGGAAATTCTTTCTATAGAGAATTTTCATTAATGAATTTTTTCTATAGGCAAATTTTATTAATGAAATTTTTTTATAGAAAATTTTCATTAATGAAATTTTGTCTTTAGAAAATTTTCATTAATGAAATTTTTTCTAAAAAAATTTTATTCATGAAATTTCTCCGTTAGAAAAAAAATTTTCTTTAGAAAATTTTCATTAATGAAATTTTTTCTTTAGAAAATTTTCATTAATGACATTTTTTCTTTAGAAAAATTTCATTAATAAAATTTTTGTTTAAAAAAAATTCATTAGTGAAATTTTTTCATTAGAAAAATTTCATTAATAAAAGGTTTTCTTTAGAAAAATTTTTTCTTTAGAAAAATTTCATTAATGAAATTTTTTCTTTAGAAAAATTTAATTAATGACATTTTTTCTTCAGAAAAATTTCATTAATGAAATTTTTTCTTTAGAAAAATTTTATTAATGAAATTTTTTCTTTAGAAAAATTTTATTAATGAAATTTTTTCTTTAGAAAAATTTCATTAATGAAATTTTTTCTTTAGAAAAATTTCATTTATTAAAATTTTTCTTTAGAAAAATTTCATTAATGAAATTTTTTCTTTAGGAAAATTTAATTAATGGAATTTTTTCTTTAGAAAAATTTCGTTAATGAATTTTCTTTAGAAAAATTTCATTAATGAATTTTTTTTCTTTAGAAAAATTTCATTAATGAATTTTTTTCTTTAGAAAAATTTCATTAATGAAATTTCTCTTTAGAAAATTTCATTAATACAATTTTTCTTTAGAAAAATTTCATTAATGAAATTGTTTCTTTAGAAAAATTTTATTAATGAAATTTTTTCATTAGAAAAATTTCATTAATGAAATTTTTTCTTTAGAAAAATGTCATTAATGAAATTTTTTCTTTAGAAAAATTTTATTAATAAAATTTTCCTAAAGAAAAAATTTCATTAATGAAATTTTTTCTTTAGAAAAATTTCATTAATGAAATTTTTTCTTTAGGAAAATTTCATTAATGAAATTTTTTCTTTAGAAAAATTTCATTAATGAAATTTTTTCTTTAGAAAAATTTCATTTATTAAATTTTTTCTTTAGAAAAATTTCATTAATGAAATTTTTTCTTTAGGAAAATTTCATTAATGGAATTTTTTCTTTAGAAAAATTTCATTAATGGAATTTTTTCTTTAGAAAAATTTCATTAATGAATTTTTTTCTTTAGAAAAATTTCATTAATGAAATTTCTCTTTAGAAAATTTCATTAATACAATTTTTCTTTAGAAAAATTTCATTAATGGATTTTTTCTTTTTAGAAAAATTTCATTAATGAAATTGTTTCTTTAGAAAAATTTTATTAATGAAATTTTTTCATTAGAAAAATTTCATTAGTGAAATTTTTTCATTAGAAAAATTTCATTAATGAAATTTTTTCTTTAGAAAAATTTCATTAATGAAATTTTTTCTTTAGAAAAATTTCATTAATGAAATTTTTTCTTTAGAAAAATTGCATTAATGAAATTTTTTCTTTAGAAAATTTTCATTAATGAAATTTTGTCTTTAGAAAAATTTCATTAATGAAATTTTGTCTTTAGAAAAATTTCATTAATGAAATTTTGTCTTTAGAAAATTTTCATTAATACAATTTTTTCCTTAGAAAATTTTCATTAATGAAATTTTTTCTTTAGAAAATTTTCATTAATGAAATTTTTTCTTTAGAAAAATTTCATTAATTTTTGTTTGTTTTATTTTCCAAACAAAAAAAAAATATTTTAAGCATTTTAATTATTCTGATAAGCTCTCGGCAGTTTTCGAATATTTTTCCATTTGCTTTTGAAAAAAGTGGCAAACAATTAAATCTTAAAAAAATGACTAATGACTAAATGTTCTAGTATTTTAGTCTAATCATGAATGATAAAATAACAAATAAAACTTGTATAAATGTATTATTTAATTTTAATACAAACAAAATTTTTTTTTCAAAGAATTCGAACATATGTAGACTCAAATGTTTTATTTTGTTTGACAACAATATTTTCGAAATCGGGTATTTATCAAAGTCTTATCAATACATTTTTTAACTCTTTATTTTTAGTTTTGATGAAAAATTATTTGTTTATAGATTAGAGAAAAAATGTCGCTAATTGATAGGGGATTTACATATTTTAGGCAATAAAAGAATATCGAAAAATTTTGAGATAAAACTGAGAAGTAAATTAGGAGTCTAGTACAATACAGTTACTATAAATTTAAGATATAAAATTCTTATTCAAAAACTTTGTTTTTCCTTAACTTTTTTAGTTAATTCCACGTGTATTGCACTAAATTTCTAATTTAGTTCTTAATTTTAATATTTAAATTCATTCAAATCTTATAAAAACCACAAAATTGTTTTGATTTACGTCTTTTTACAGAATAGTAATAAAATTTATTGTTCTTTTTTTAATAAATTACTAAATAATAGTTCCTAATTGTTGATAGTTTTTTATTGAATTTAGTTTTTCGTTGAACTGGGAATTTTCTTTGTAAATTTAAAAGTAAAAAAGTCGTTTGATTGATTTTATTGTAATTAAAAAAGATTATTCATTGCAAATATTTTACCTACAGCCATGTCTTTTTAAAGAGCAAAACTTTTTCTTGGAACTGAAAATTATTTTATAATGAAAAGATTTTAAATATTTTTCGAATACAAAAGAAATGGTATTACGTTTACGAACTTCTTTATAACAAAAGGTTACATCTATCTACAAAGAACATATGAACAAAGAGTGAAAACGAAAACTATTTTACATTTTTGAAGTATTTTTTTTATCGACAATTTCTGATGATGATATTTTTTTTCGAAATAACAAATTTTTCATATAAAATTTTTGAAATATTTATATAGAAAATTTTAAATATGTTTTTTTTTATAAAAAATTTTCAATATGTTTTTTTTTTATAAAAAATTTTCGACAATTAAATTTTTCATATAAAAAATTTTCGATATTGTAATTTTATATCTAGAAAATTTTTGGTATTGAAATTTTTTATGAAGAAAATTTTTGGTATTAACCTTTTTTGTATAGAAATGTTAAGATAATGAATCTTACATAAGAAATATTCGATACTAAAATATTTATACAGAAAATTTTTAATATCGAAATTTTTAAGCTAGAAAGAGTTCGATAATGAAATCGTTTATGTATATAGAAAATTTTCCATAATATAAAAAATTTTCCATAATAAAGAAAATTTTTAATAATAAAGAAAATTTTTAATAATAAACATTTTAAGATTGAAAATGTTTGATAATGAAATCTATTTTTATATAGAAAATTTTTATAACGAATTTTTTATATTAAAAATTTTTGACAATGTAGAATATTTTCTTGAAAAGTTTTACATAAGAGTATTGCACTAGGATCCCAGTTTATTGCAATTATTTATTATTGTTTAAAATTTTAAACAACCTTTCCTCTAAGAATTTCAATAGTTTTTTAGGCGATCACCATCAGGAGGATTATTCCTAATTCTAGACAAATCGAAAACCATTTTTTATATATAATTTGTGAGATAGAATAAATACGAATTATAGTGTCTTAACAAATACCAATATAAAGCGAATATTAACAACTGAACAGAAACACACAACATTTTTCAGTTTTATCTTTACTTTATTTCGATGATGAACATTTTTATATAGAAAATTTTATATAATGAAATTTTTAAGATAGAAAATGTTCGATAATGAAATCCACTTTTTATATAGAAAATTTCGATAATAATTTTTTTTATATAGAAAATTTTTGTTAATATAGAAAATTTTTGATTTGAAATTCTTCAGTTAGAAAATGTTTCAAAATTTTCGGTTTTGAAAATATGGTTGGTGTCAATAATAACAAAAATTGTGTTTTGAAGGTTAAACATCACAGAAGACAATTTCTCACGGCAGTCGGTTCAGTCGTATTGGAACGACTCGGAAATCTTAGGATTCCGACCAAGGAATAACACTTTTGTGATATTTCTAATAAGATTGCTATTGTGAATTAACGCCGCTTTCGTAAAAATATCTAACAACTAACGCTCTGAAAGATAAAATTCGGCGCAGCATTGACGAGATAAGCGGAACTTTAATGCAAAATGTTTTTCAAAATTTTGTGACAAGGGGACGTCTGCCGACGTGCTAGAGATAGAAATTCGTGCTGTGAGGCTAAAAAACGAGTTTTCTCTATTAACGACACCAATTGGATATTGTAGATAGGTTGGAATTTAGCGTATTCTAAAACATTGTAATAGATACTTCACTTCATTTGATGTCCATACTATTTATATCACCTATATCCGACCGAAAATGGAAATACAACTCTCATGTATGGGCCGGTGCTTCAAAGTCTATTTTAGTGCTTCTCGACCGAGTACACTAGAGAGCGAAAGTGGTCATCGATGACAGTAGGGTAACCAACTCTATTGATTCACTGGAGCACCGTCGCAATGTGGGTTGCGTCACACTGTTCTATCGTAACTACTTTGGAATGTTCTCTAACGAAATCAGGAAACTCGTTCCCGATATTCGAACGTTCTTACGCAATACACGTTTTTCTGTTAGATGAGCTCTAACAGAGCTCCTGGCCAGTAGACAGAACAACACACTACAGCAAAAATTCGTTCTTTAGCCGCACAGTTCGTATGTGGAATTTGCTTCCCGCAGAAGTTTTCCCATTCGGTTGCAATATAGGAAAGTTCAAATCAAATGTCCACAAACACTACTCCACATATCCCCCTCCCATAACCTATTTTCCTAGTTCCAACGCAATGCATTGTATAAGTAGGGGTCATCCCCTGAGTGCTGGTCCTAATAAAAAATATAAAGAAAAAGATCTACTTAACGCGACAAATCAAATCCCTGCTTCTATAGAAATATGTCAACGGAAATGGCGCTGGATAGGCCACACACTTAGAAGACCAAATACGAACATTGCACCTGCTAGAACGAGGAGAAGGTCAATTAATGCAAGCTATTCTTGGAATGACGTATGCCTAACATCTCGCAATAGTGTCCGATATAGAAGGATGGTTGAGGCCCTATGCTCAACTGGGAGTCATGGATACCTGAACAGGAGAACCTCACCCAACCTTAACCCTCTGCGACAGACGTGGTAGTCTATTAGATACCAACAATGTCTAAGTTTTGTTCAGAAATTAAATTTCTAAGAAAACCCATTCCGATAAATCAACATATAATACAAATTTTAGCCTTGGTTTAGAAAAATAACTATATTAAAACGGATCTTGGATAATATAAGCCATGGGAATAGTGTCTGTTAGTCTACCACGTTAATACAATTGTGAAAAATATATCACGTTAGTCGCAGAGGGTTAAGTAAAAATAAATCTCATCTGCTTATAAAAACAATGACGAAATTTTAAACCTGACCTTTTAATTAAATGTTTTTTTCCGAGACATGTAATTGACTATTTATTTACTTTTCCCATAAAATCGTCAACAATTTACTATCGGGTGTTTTTTATTGAGGTATAGAACTTTAAGTTGGCATCACTTTTTTAACTGGCGGCCATTTTGTCAGCTGTTAAGTGATTAATATTTAGTTTGGTTTGCCATTTCATCATGAACAGTTTGACAAAAGAACAACGCTTGCAAATCGTGCAAATTTATTTCGAAAATAATGGTTCAGTTCGCGAAGTTTACCGCAAGCTCCGTCCATTTTATGGTCGACATAATCGTCCATCAGAGCAATTAATTCGGTTAACCATGGATCGTTTTCGCACTACGTTTACTCTATGTGATAATACGCATCCGCAGGGACGTCGAACAGAGGACCCGAATGAATCGATTCGCCACCGTGCACAGCAATTTGAGCTTTGTCCATCAACTTTATGGAAGATTTTGCGCAAAGATCTTGGCTTGCGACCTTACAAGATCCAGCTTGTGCAAGAATTAAAGCCGCGAGACCATGCAATGCGTCGTGATTTTGGTGTATGGGCCGAAAATGAGATTGATCTCGATGCTGATTTTCATCGCAAAATTTTGTTCAGTGATGAGGCTCATTTTTGGTTGAATGGCTACGTCAACAAGCAAAATTGCCGCATTTGGAGTGAAGAGAATCCACATGAGACCCTTGAGACGCCATTACATCCACAAAAACTGACTGTTTGGTGTGCTCTATGGGCTGGTGGAGTCATTGGGCCATACTTCTTCCGAAATAATGCTGGAGAGTCAGTTACCATAAATGGAGACCGGTATAGAGCCATGATAACCGACTATTTTGTTCCCCAATTGGATGGCATGAATGTGGATGAGTTGTGGTTCCAACAAGACGGCGCTACATGCCACACAGCGCACGTCACAATTGATTTATTGAAGGAAACATTCGATGAGCGCATAATTTCGCGGAATGGACCTGTCAATTGGCCACCAAGATCGTGCGATTTGACACCACTGGATTATTTTCTTTGGGGATATGTGAAGTCGCTCGTCTACGCCAACAAACCAGAAACGTTAGGGGACTTGGAAGCCAACATTCGTGGCGTTATTGCCACCATACGGCCCCATATGCTCGAAAAAGTAGCTGAAAATTGGACCTGTAGAATTGGCTTTATTCGAGCCTGCCGCGGCGGCCACATGCCCGAAATCATATTTAAACATTAATGGCATAAAATTATCCTTCCAATAAAGCCAAATTGATGGACATTAAAACGGTTTTCTTGTGTTTTATTTCAATTCGAAGTTCTATACCTCTAAAAAAACACCCTTTATAATTAAAATTCAAAAATATCTTATAACTATTACGTGTTGTAAGATTAAAAAAAAACGGGTAAAAACCCTCATGCCAACATTGCGGTTAGTTGAGCTACTTATTCTAAATTCTACACATACCCAATAATTGATTTTTTTTTTTTGAAATTCAATAATAACAAACGATTTTTTTGTTTGTCTCTAATATAGACTCTATAATCATAAATCGTAATTATAAACGATTGATAAAAATGCAAAAACAGAGCGTCAAGTTTAGCACAATCATTTCGGCATATACATATGTATTGATATTGAAGTTCCGAGAAATGGGGTTCGTAATTGGGGTAATAATAACTAATAAAAAAAAAATATAAATAAAAAACTGGTTGGACTATGTTGAGAAATTTGTATATAGGAAGAAATTTCGGACATGAAAACAAGAAAGCATAAAGTTGGTCAAGCCCTTATATATATAAAAAACCCTACACCACTGGTCTAATATGGGAGCTAGGTTTAACTGTGGACCGATTGTCTTGAAACTTAGTATATCGATTTATGGTTACGAAAGCTTTTGTGATTTCATCTTACTAAATTGGTAGTATATCGGTTGTATATTTAGGTGCTATGGTCGAATATGGACCTATTCCAACAAAATCTAACAAAATGATTCCTGTTAATATATTAAATATTTCAGCTGAACTTTTTTAAAATATATTGAAGTCTGTGACAGTGAACAGTCGGTACATGGTCTTATAGGTATAGAAAGAATTTAGTCTTATAGTAAGGAGGTACCCTAAATACCCAAAATACGTGATTGAGAGCCTATGCGTCACACAAATAATATTAATAATGAGTTTGATACGTTACCGCCAACATCCCAAGAAATAACAGCAAACGGCTTAAATCTGGAAAGTCTGCAGGTCCGAATTATTAAAAGTTAACACAGCTGTAGTTTGAAGTATTGGTCGGAAGAAAGATTGCCAAACGATCTCAGACAAGGTCTTATTATAAAGCTACCAAAAAAAGGAAAATTTCAGAACTGTTCGAATTGGAGGGGTATTACCCTTCTTAACATGGTTAACAAATTTATTTTACACAGCCGCATAGCGACCATTGTCGAACCACAGCTAAGACGTGAACACGCAGGCTTTAGACCAAGCAAATCATGTATTGATCACATCCAAAGGTTAAAGATCATTGTGGAGCAGTCGGTTGAGTGGCGATCCCTCCTCTATCTACTATTTAGAGACTTCAAACGCGCATTTGACACATTCAAACACAGCACGATCTGGGAAGCTCTAAGATGTAAAGGAGTCCCTGAAAAGATTATACGACTCATCAAAGAGCTTTACAACAATGTATTCTGCTGTATTCTTCATGAAGGTTTACAGAGCAAACCCATTAGTATTAGGGTAGGAGTTCGGCAAGGCTGTGTGCTGTCTCCACTGCTAGTCAACATGTCTGGCCAATATAGTATATCGTGGGGCCTTCATTATGGATTAGATGACATCGACTACGCTGATGACGTATGTCTCCTTTCTCACCGTTTCTCTAGTATGCAGTTAAAAATCCAAACCTTTGCATCCCGTGGTGCTTTAGCTGGCCTTCAAATTAACATTAAGAAAACTAAGTCATTGCGATTAAACTCACTTAATGAGTCCAAATTTTATCTTGATGGGCAATATATTGACGAGGTTGAAACTTTCTGCTACCTAGGAAGTATAATCTCTAAAAGCGGTGGCAGGTGACAGCAGAGAAGATATCCAAAATAGATTATGCAAAGCAAGCTTTTAGTATTCTCAGTTCAGATATCTCAAAATATCTCGACTATCATCAAACTCAAAGTTTTTAACACAAATGTCTGGCCCGTTACAATTTCAAATCCAGATTTATGGTTGCGCACGAATCAAGAAACATTACAAACAACTATTCGTACTCGGAAATATGGTTGGCTAGGACATACACTTAGAAATCCTCAAGGTTCCAGGAGGTCTGGTAGACCTGCGTGGAGACGGCAAATTGAGAACGAGTAACGAGAGTTCAGAGTATCGTGGAACGAGATGAAAGTCTTGACTACCGATAAACATACATGGAAAACATTTGTTAAAGCCCTATTTTCCACAAGAAATTAAAGGACTAAATATATATATATAAGAGCCCTTAAAGTTGAACAACACTTATGGCTCCAAAGTAGGGCACATCGTAGTCATGAAAAACTAAAAGCGTAACAAAATTTGAGTTTCCCATCCGATTGATCATACTTTAGGATCATACTGTATATAGAATACTAACCCCCAGAAAAATTTCAGAACTTTTTACATATTACTCATGTAGTTTTCAAGATATTCGATCAAAGAAACCAGAATTTTTAATACATTATTTTACTTTTGGTAATAATAATATCAAACCAGTTTTCTTATTCATTAAACAATTTAAAATCTGATATCCTCATGAATCAAAGTCTTCAGATCCGATTCGATCTGACTTTATTTATGGATACAATAAAAATTTTGTTTCTACTTACTTTTCTCCACAGTCTTTCGTATCTTTTCCACTTTGGCATTCTCTATAACCTGAACCTTCATCTTGTAGTACTCAAAAGTTTGAACCAGTTGCTTGACATCTTCGGCACTACCAATACGCTCCTCATTATTAGGATTATCAAAGACCACATTATTAAAAATATAGGCATAGCCGGGTTTGGCAAGAGGCGTTGTAACAGTCTTGCCACTGGCCAGTAAAGTGGGTGTTGAAGTCTTAAGCCCTGAGGTAAGGGGTGTGGCAGTTTTTGCTGAACTAGCAGAAGATGAGGAGGAGGTGAATAGGGGAGTGGGTTTACTTATATTGGAAGTATAAGTAGAGGCTGTGGTTTTGGGGGTACTTATGGTGAAGGTGGGACTAGGTTTAGTGATTGTGGTGAATATAGAAGTTGTGGTGGTTTTAGGGGTAGAGCTAAATAAGGAACTGGTATAGGTGGGTTTAGTGTAGCTTGTGGTTGTAGCTTTAGTGGTATATAAAGGCTTTGTTGTCGATGAGAATGTCGTTGTTGTGTTGGTATTTGTAGGCTTTGCGTTTAATTCTCTTTGTTTATAAGGTGACACATATGAACTGCCATAAGTTGAGGTAGGTTTTGAGGTTGTTGACTTTTGAAAACTGCTGCTGCTGCCGCTATTGTTACTTCCTACACTTGCTATACTGCTGGAACTCAAACGTGAGGGAGCTGGCAAGGCTGGTAGCATAGGACGAGCATCAAAACTATAGCTATCCTCAGATTGAGTAAAGTTTTTCGTTAAAGGTGAATTGGGTGTAGAAAGTTTGAAGTTTTTAGCATCAAACTTAACGCGATGCTCTTCCACACGCTGTGTAATGGTGCGACCATTTTTCTCCTTCACTGTTGTTGTCGAAGTCTTAACAATTGTTGGTGTTTGAGGTGTTTTAAAGCTATCACCTGTTGCCGAACTACTACTACCACCAGCCCCCTGTGAGGATGACTCATAGTTAAAGATAAGACGCGATATAGGCGAGACAGTATTTTTGAATTTTGTAGCACTTTTAGGTGAAATACCATTTTGAGAATTCCTCTGCGAAGAGGGCAGGGCTGGCAAGTTATTGGGACGATTACGTCTTAGAGGAACGCTAGAAGTTGTGGTGAAAGTTTTCGTTTCGGGTTTTTTATTTAAATGCAGTAAACGCATCATTTCCTCAAACTCCTCAGCTGTGGGGGTACGCCTACTGGTAATTTCCGTTATGCGAGCCGTTTGTCTGGAGGTAACTGTTTGTTTCGTCGATTGATAGGTAACGGTATTTTTATTGTTATTGAATATAGTCGAATTTTGTGTGGTAGTATTGGTAGTTTCCGATTGAGCTGTGGTGGTCTTGACATTGGTGCGAGGATCTTGCTTTACCAAAGCTCGAGCATTGTCCTCGCCGTCCTCCTCTTTCTTGCTGGACTTAAACCACTTCATTTTTCTACACTTTATTTAAAATTTATACTTTTTTTAACTTCTTGAAAAAAAAAATCTTTAAATAAACTCTTTTGTTTTGTAAGTATTTTTAGTTAACTATTGTTGTTTTTTTTTTTTGCTTTAACTTTGAATATATGTATGTATTAAATTTCTATTATTTTTTTTTTAAATTCTCCACGATCGTTCAACTCACGTAGCCGTCTTGCGAAATACTAAAAGTACGGATATTCCATAAACAATCTTCATCATCATCATTTCATTTCATTCGTTAGCCTTCGTTAAACTCAATTCTTTGTCATTTTACTTTATTTAGTTTTTTTTTGCTTGTTACTCTCACTCTCTTTATGCTGGCTTTTATTCAGGTTTTTTGGTTTCTTCCGTCGTTCGCTCGTAAGTGGCTAAGGTCTTTATCTTAAAATCATTAATTTCTCGTTTAGAATGTATGGGGAAATGCCCTACAACATATTAAAACGGTAGTTATGCTTTTGTATAGGTAAGATAATTTCTACTGAATCCAACTCTCGAAAGTATAGGAGTATAGTAGTCTAAATGAGATCGTAGATTTAGCCTTATTCAAATTCGCATTTGCGAATTAATGCACTCAAACTAAATTAAAATAAATTTTTGAAATCACGATAGGATTATAAATCCTTGACTCCCAGTGGAGCATAGGGCCTCAACCATCCTTTTATATCGAACTCTATTGCGAGATGTTAGGCATACGTCATTCCATGAATAGTTTGCTGCTGGCAACTCCGCATCGAATGACCATCTCCAAGCTCTAGCAGGTGCACCAAGACGACGGACGCTTCCCTGTGGATTCCAGCGCTTGTCGAGCAATGTTGGTATTTGGCCTTCGAAGTGTGTGTCCTATCCATCGCCATTTCCGTTGACATACCTCCATAGAACAGGGATTTGGTTTGTTGCGTTTAGTAGATTTTCATTTCTTATGCGATTCGATTGTTTGCAAAGGTTTGTAGGCGCTTATCGATGGCATTTGAGTGTTTTCAAGTTTCGCAACCGTAATACAAGATGGACTTGACATTGGAGTTGTATATTCTTAACTTAGTTGTTGTTAATATTACCCGAGATTTCGAAATAGATCGGAGAATGCCTATTGCCGATTTTGCCTTATTAATACATGATTCAATATCCTCGTCGGCGCCACCTTGTGTAGGTACCAAACTACCAAGATAATTAAAGGTACCTACACAACCAATAACCTCGTTATCCACATTGATGTGTGTCGGCGGGTTTGCGCCATAGCATCCAGGCATAATCTTTGTCTTGGAAATATTGATTTCCAGCTCAGCTGCCCGATATTCAACAGTAATGGCGTTAGTGTTTTCTTAAAGATAACCACAGGTTTGGCTTAGAAGACATACGTCATCAGCGTATACCAAGTCCTCGAGTTATTTAAAGAGTGTCCATTGGATACCGTGTCTACCATTCAGAGCCGTGCGCATTATGTTGTCGATGACGAGGATCAAAAGTATAGGTGACAAGATACATCCTTGTCTTACTCCAGCAGTAACTTCGAACGGTTTAGACAATTTACCTTTGTATAGGACCCGACATTTAAAATCCAAGTACATTGCCCGAATTAAGTTCAGAATTATCATTGGCATGTTATGATTTTCTAAAATTCTCCATAGATAGCTTTTATTCACACTGTCGAAGGCCTTCATAAAGTCGATAAAAGCTTGGTAGATGGAGGTGTGGAATTCATTACATTGCTCTAGTACTATTCTTACTATGTTGATTAGATTTTCGCGGAATGTTTCGGAAACTGCATCGGATATTCTGTTCAAAAATACTCGACTTAGTATTTTGTTCGGTTATTACAGCCTTCGGAGTCACCCTTTTTTGGTATTTTGACTAGTATACCTACATTCCAGGAGGTTAGCAGAGCTTCTTCATATTTTACGTACAAATAGGTGCCACAGTCTCACCGATCCTTCATCATCACATAAAAGCATCTCCCCTCAGATATTGTCATTGCCCGGAATGGAAAGCGTAATGTTTTATAATACAATCCAAACAGAATTGACTGGATTCATAAAAACTATAGTTAGCGGTAACTATTGAGCACTATTAGTTCGACTATTGAGAGCTACTCTTGATTAGAGGCTAGCGGAAATGCAGTGCAAATAATGAATCAAGATAACTGTAGCGGTAAGTGGAAGTCGAAATAAATAGATTGTAGATATCATACAATAATTTAAGGTATTAATTTTCTGCTTTAATATTAAAAAATCTGTGTCTAAGGCTCAACGAATGCTCTCAAATAAATATAGTGAGGCCACTGTTAGTAAAAGAACTTGGCCATGCTTCCATGTCAACGGTCGTACCGAATATTTACGGTTTCAAGGTCGTGCCCTGCATTTGGATTGACCTGCTCGGCTCAGTATATTACAAGGCTTATCGAATGCTTTTAAATGCCTATGGTGAGGACGCTATTACTGATAGAACGTGCCGACGATCCCTGTCGATCCCGATCCCAGTCGTACCGAAATTCAACGGTCGTGCCTAATATTTACGGTTCCAAGGTCATGCTTACCATTTGTAGGGACCAGCTCTGCTAAGTGTATTACAAGTTGTTAAAACCGAAAGACAAACGGCTGCAATACAACGAGGCTCATCGAATGCTCTTAAATACCTATGGTAAGGCCGCTATTAGTGAAAGAACGTGTCGACGGTCCCGGCTATGATTCCACGTCCCGGCTATGATTCCACGGCTCCAAAGTCATGCTCTGTATTTGGTAGGACCAGCATGGCGTAGTGTATTATGAGTTATTAAAACCGAGCATTTGAAGACAAATGGTCACAATACAACGAAAAACATGTATATATATATATAATTCCCCGACAACATTCCAATTGGAACAAGGGGTACTTCTCTCAGACAATGAGCTGCAGTCGATTCTATTTTTAGACTCATTGAAAGGGACCTACGTTTTAACTTCGGCTCCAAACGGCAAATGCATTAGTTAGAGAAGTTTTACATAGCCTAATACTCAGTAAATTTATTTTTTGGGTCTGACCGGGGATTGAACTTGGGGCCTCTTGCATGCTAGGCTAACGTGCTATACCACGACGGTTCAGAAACATGATCAAGTTATTTTATAGCATGACAATGATCTACGCCATTTTGCGAAAGTGATCAAAACATACTTGAAAATTTTATAATGGGAAGTCCAACCGCACCTCGTTTAAGGGCACATGGCCTGGCTGACCAGAACTTCCGGTCTTATGAAGAAGTAAAAAAATGAGATTAGTGGATCGTTTTAAAAGTTGACCAGTTTTTTCAACGCGGGATTCATACGATGCCGGAAAGATGGGAGAAAGTAGTTTCCAGCGATGGACAATACTTTGAATCAAAAATGTATAACAATTTCATTACAACAAAGCATCGAATTTCGGTAAAAAATGGCGGAAGTTGTACACCTAACACATTGAGAAGCGGAACTGGAATTATACTTACGAATTCCTGATAAGAACACCTCATATTAAGCGAAAGCGCGGTCCTATTACAGCTATAGTCCTAACGCGATTGGAGGATGGATACAAAGCTAAACTATTACATAGGCCTAAGGCTCTTAAAAAATTGATTAATACTGGATACAAAGCCAAACTCTTACATATGCTAAAGGGTCTAAAAAAATCAAAAAAGTGATAGGTTTCTGAAAACAAGAGCATGACATCAACATGCTGCTGCCGTAGCGTTCACCTAAAGTCGTCTTCAGCTTCATCCCAGCCAATTCTCATTTTTTTATAAATTTACTTTTCAACTTTACTCAATTTAAACGTCATTGACGTCTTTTCGATTAACAATCGTTATTATTTCTTTTTCCTCCCAATAGGCCCTCATTTGAGACCGTCTGTCTGCCTGACTCTTTGTCACTTTAACTTGTTGCTGTCATTAACGAGTCTAAATGAGAGCATGTAGACGACGATCATTCTTTAATTTCTTTATGTTCTTTTTTCGTTTTTATTGCATTTCGTTGTTGTTTTTATAGTAGTTTTTCTTTGTTTTGATTAGGTGATCATTAGTTTGTTATTAAATTAGTAAAGGCGAGAGTATATCTGATCGTTCGTTTTCGTCATTCATGTGCAAAATTATAGATGAGAATCGGTTTGTGTGCAAAATGATCTTCATTTTGTGTCTCTTTGGCCCATTTAAGTTTGTGTTTTATTTGGTTTTGTTTTTTGAAAGGGATATGGTGGAATTGAAGATCTCTCTTTTGGGATGACACAGAGTTGAATGTACGAAATGGGTTACATGTGTGTTAAAATTTTAAAAGCAAAAATGATTTTAGTTTCTTACTAGTCAAACCAATAAGATATTTTTTTCTTCTTAATTGACACACAAATTTAAGAATCTTTAATGAAATATGCTCCACTTGTTCTTTGGAACTCTCAGACAAAAAATATATTTATGTATGATTAATTGAAAAATACTTAGTTTTTAAGAATTGTGTGAGAAAATAAAAGGAATTATGTTTTTCTGCAAAAATTCTGAATTCTTTTGAAAATTATGAAAATATTGTGAGTTTGAATGAAAATTAATTTATGTACGTACAATTTTCAGCAAATAGGCTTTATGCATAAAAACGAGACCCTCACTGAATCACAAAGCGTTTCAGTCTAGTATATATTATGCGAATCACCTGTATTGAAAGAAATTAAATCGACAATTTATTGAAAATTTAAATGTCATTTTACTTGTCTAGGAATGAATGATATTAATTAGTTCTATGTCAAAAATCCACGAATATCGACATTAAAACACATACCAATTCCGCTTTTACATTATGATTAAGATGTTAAATTATATTTAAAATATTAGGTGTACTACTTTGCTTCCGCCGTTTTGGAACTGTAGCGGTAAGTGGTAGTCGAAATACATACATATATAGATCGTAGATGTCATACAATAAGCTTAACCCTCTGCGACTGACCAACAAAGTCCTAGATAAGAGAGAAATTGACATACCGATCAAAAACAAAAAACGCTTTGAATTTAAAAACTATATATTTATAAATTTAAAAATTAAATTGAAAATTAAATTTTATAAATTTAAAAAAAAATTTATAAATTAAAAAAAAAAAAAATATAAATTAAAAAAAAAATTATAAATTTAAAAACTAAGCAATAAATAAGAAGGGTTTTATTAGTTTTCCGAAACGTATTTTGGAAAATATATGAAAAGAGAAGTTTGTGTGTTAGTCTACCACGTCATTAGAATTGTGGGAACTATATCACGTCAGTCACAGAGGGTTAAGTATTTGTAAACAACGCCATTGAAATATAAGTCAATTTGTATCTACATCATAAAGTTATTCTCGATGAAACGTGTCAGCTTACCAGCCAAATTGTCTTCAATTGCGAGAGGTTTTAATTTTCTGCTTTAATATGAAGAAATCTCGGCTGAGGCTCATCGAATGCTCTCAGATACCTATGGGGAGGCCGCTATAAGTGAAGGAAAGTGTCGAGAGTGGTTTCAATGCTTCAGGAACGGTGATTTTGACGTCGAAGACCGGTATTGCGATGAAAGAAAGAGGTTTAAGAAGATGCAAAAAAGGAGGCATTACTTGATCAAGTATTAAACGCAAAAAGCGATCGTTATAGAAAGCAATAATTGTATTTGAGCCGACCATTGAAAGTGCCCTAATACAACGAGAGATATGATAAATTAATTTTGCAAATGACAATGCTCGACCCCATATTGCGAAAGTGGTCAAGTTATACTTGGAAACGTTGAAATGGGAAGTTCTACCCCACGCGCCGTATTCTCCAGACATTGCTCCCTCCGAATATTACTTGTTTCGTTCTATAGAACACGACCTGGTTGACCAGCACTTTCGGTCTTATGAAGAAGTAACAAATTGGATCGCTTCAAAAGATGACCAGTTTTTTCAACTCGGGATGGATAATACTCTGAATCATAAGTGTATAACTAGTTTAATAAAATAAAGCCTCGGATTTCGGTGGAAGCAATGTTTACACCTAATACTTTAATAGCATTATTCATATTCTAAAGACCAAGAAGTTTCTTCTTTTAAAGCAAGGGTTTGATGTGAATAAGCTCTCTAGAGCCTAATGTGATCAAGTGAAAGAACAAGCCCGAATCTTATATATCAAATGACTAGTTTCCTCAATTCGTCCCAAATGTGTTCAATGGACGAATGAACATAGGTTAGGTAAAAGTGGCAGTCTGGAAAACAAAGAATTACTAAGACTACTAAGTCCATTGTGATACCACGGATGCTAGTGAAATAACATAACACTAGCTTCTTCTGTTGAACCATCCCGAGCCAGATCGTCTAGGTTGCTAACGAAAAGTGACCAAAAATTAATTCCCTACTGTTCGCTAGGGCAGAACAAGTGCATAGAAAATGTTTTATCGATTCAGTCTCCTCCTCGTCTCCACAGTTTCTGCAAACCTTCAGCCTAATTGCATGTCTCCCAATCAAACAGTGTCCAGATACAATGGACACGATCAATGAGACACCGGGTCTTGTAATGACAGCAATCTGTCAGAGCGTTGCCTATCCAAACAGGGCTACATCTGTTTGGAGTGAATACATCCATTGACAGATGCCCAACTATCTTTTGCTAAAAAGTTTGATCCCTCTCGCAGTGGGATCTTGCATTTGACTAGAGGCATGTCCACGGATTCCTGTTCGGCTGGAATCGGTAAGGTAGTCCCTGGTCTTGCAAGCTGGGCTGCTCTGAAATTCCCTGTAATATTCCTGAGGCCTAGCTTCTATATAAGGTTTATACTGATATCTTAGGCATTCTACTGCCATTAGAGGCTAGAATTTCAGTCTGAAAATGCTACAATCGTCAGCTAGTCTTCGTGATATATTTAGGCCTACAGTTTTGGAATAGACCCTAAAACTCACTTGATTGTAAAGTTTTAAGCCGTCAGTTTAGAAGTCTATATTCTGCCTTTTACCAGGAGTTCCGCCGTTTTATACATCTCTAACTGGTATGAGGGTATGGTACTTCTTATCGAACAATGGTTCGGCCAAAGTATGATCAGTGATCCCCGGTATGCCAGGAAACGCGTGAAGTATTAAGCTATGACCACAGCTATTGTTCGATCACTGTGACAGCACCCTCAGTCTCATGACAACTATGTCTAGAGACAGCAAATGCAAAATTACATTTAGTGCATCAGATGGAGTTCTTGGAATTTTAAAGATCTTTCCACCAGACGATTGTGTTATATGGCATTATCGGTCTTACTACTGCTGTATAAAACCAACAAACAATACAAGGATTTAGGCGCCATTGTTTTCCTATTGCCCCCTTGCTACTGTAGCTTTATTCGCCTGGTCTTGGATATTGATGACGAATGTTTCTAACGAATTTTTTTAAACGAATTCGCCATGCTGAACGAAAACAGTCGTTCGTCCCAACTGTGTTTATACCTTAAAGCTGAAAACCTCTCCGAATATGTTATTCCTACCGATAAACTTGTCATATCTTTACCTTTTTAATAGATTTGCATGCTCGAAGACTTAATCTTCAAAGCAATGACTACTGCAGAAGTTGTCACAACGTTGAGGAGGAAGAAACCGTCACTCATCTCCTCTGTCACTGCCCAGCCCTTGCTGATATTAAGACTCTTCATTTGGGATTCCCGTTTTTGCACGATCTATCAGAGATCTACCAACATTGCTCGACAAGCGCTTCGTTGGAATCCACAAGGAAGCGGCTGTCGTGTTGGTGCACCTGCTAGAACGTGGAGAAGGTCAATTGATGCGGAGTTACAAGCAGCAAACTATTCATGGAATGATGTATGCCTAACATCTCGCAATAGAGTTCGATATAAAAGGATGGTTGAGGCCCTAAGCTTCACTGGGAGTCAGGAATAACTGAAGAAGAATCAGAGATCTCGAACATCAACATTCGTAAAATAGGCTCTTTGCATCCGGCTAGCTTTAGCTGAGCCTCTTATATATGGTAGACTAGAAAAATTTTGCTTTGTCTTTTTTCCCTGCAGGAAACACAAAGGGACCTCATCATGGACCCAAGTGACACCTCCTGCTCAACCTAACCTATTTATGTACTTGATTCCGAAATTTAATATTGTAACTTTTTCTATTTATCTATAAAATAATTTATTTTAATTCGTTTTAAACTTTAAACTATTCAACAAACTTAACAACATTGTACTAAATATTTAACAACAATTTAAATGAAATAGATGAAAGTAAATTAAATTATGATATTCTCAGCTTGAAAAGCCGAGAAAGTGAGGTTATGTGTATAGTTATAGCCTAAATACTCCTTTAAGTACTTAGAATTTTTCAGCTGGGGGACCATATTGTTCGGCAGGAGCTGCAGGTGGTCCGTATTGTTCGGCAGGCTTCTGTTGCTGCTTGTATTTAATAAAGTAGACCTCAGGTTTGCTGGGCTCAGTGGGAGCAGGAGTAGGAATGATCAAAGGTTGTTGTTCCTCGGGTTTCTTAACCAAAACATAGACCAAAGTCTTGTGTTCATCTTGGATGGCAGGGGGAAGTACTTGTCTCACGGGTGTGGGAGGATTAGGAGCCTTGATAAAGATGATTTTATAGTGTTTCTTGGGTACAGCAGTTTGAATGGGAGCTGCTGCTGGATAGGCCTCAGGTTCCTCTGGTGGCACATGAACGTAGACATTTTTGGTAACAATCGATTCAGCAGGAGGACCATAGAAGGGAGCTGGTGGCCCATAGATGGGTAAGGGTTGAGCGGGCTGGGTTTGAGGAGCTGGACTGGGAGGACCATATTGCTCGGCTGGCTGGGGTGGCAAGTATTCCTTTTGGGGTGCTGGTGGTGGTCCATAACGACTCTTGGGTGGCTCAGGTCGGGCGGCTACCACAGCCAAAGTACAGGCTAAGACAATGAATAATTTCATATTAAATCCTTTGTTTTAGTTAATTTTGATGTTAATTGTTTGATAGTTGTAGGTAATGTGATACTTTTGCTACAAAGTCTTAACGATTTTATACCACAACGGAAGTTTAAGTTTTGATTTTGGCAGTTTTCTTTTACTGTAATTCAATTTTAGCGTCTACGTTTTCATTTTCAATTTCGAACATAATTTTTTTTATTGAATTTTTATTAAATGTTTATTTTTTTAAGTCTGTCCAGTTTTATAATTTTTTGAAATTTTTATAATTTTTTTGCATAATTTTCATATAGTAGAAGACCTACACGTTCCTAGTTATTGGCTGTCCCTCCGTCTTGGGTTTAATAAAATAAAAACATAACCATTAACTGGGGAACGTTTTGTGCATATTAATTAACCTCCCCCTTCAATTAAACGAAAATTTCGACTGTTTCGTCTCTCTCTCACGCGCTCAGCCGAAATGCAATCGAATAATAACGCAATACTCCCGGCATTTTGAATTTAACGGTTTTGTTGTATGAGTATTGCCAAAAATGACTCTGTTGACATCTCTCGAACCATTTAGAGTTTTTACAACGAAATTATGTAACGCTTTATTGATGTTCAATAATTTCAATAAAATTGGCGTGCATATATATTACAAATACCATTAAAATAATAAAAGAATAACAAATGACACTAATGACATATGTCAAAATATGGCAACCTTAAAACCTTAATTGTTTACACTGGCAGAAAATTGTGAAATAAATTGAGAATATGTGGGTGTTTTTTAAGTTTAATGAACTTTTTGTTATTGTTTGAAGTTGTTTTGAAATAATAAATCATTTTACATTAAATGACTTTTAAATACATTAACAAAATAATAGAAAATAAAATTTGTTTGTGTAAATGAAATTTTTTGAAAATTAAAATAATTTATCAAAAAAAGATTTAAATGTAAAGCACGTATTTTAACTGATTTTGGGGACGATCGTGCTTGAAGTCTCTTAAGAGAGCGAGAGCAAACCAGAGAGTGTTTGTGTATTCTCAATTGCTATAGAGAGCTTTAATAAATCCTATGTTTTTTTTTTGTTAATGTCATCAAACTGCCTAAAATTAAAATAATTCAATTAAATCACTTAAATGTTTATTGTTTTTATGTAATACCAAAACCATAAAAATTTGTACAAAAATTATTATAGCAACAACCCGTATTTAGGTTAGGGTCAATTTGGATTTAATGAATTTTCAAATGTTCAAACGCACGATGACCTACTTAAATTTTGAAGTTTGAGGTAGGTCCGTTAGAAATATTTTTTTTGTCATTTGATGGATTGGGAAATTCAATAATCGATGAAGGAGAATTCAATTTTTATAAATGGGAATTTGATTTTTTAATTAACTTAAATCGCTTTTTAAGGGGAATATTTTTAGTTTAAAAGAAGACTTGGAAGGGAGAGGTTTTAGATGACTCAGGAAGCTATATCAACCTAAAAAATTATACCTAATATTTGCAGGGAAGTAGCCTTTAATGTTTTTGTAAGGGAAACAAAGATTTAGAAGATGTCAGTCATATTAATTACCTTCTGAAGGTAATCAACTAATTTTTCGTAAAATGTACAAAAAAAAAATTAAGAAATTTTGATTTTTAAAAATCTTTTAAAATTTTGGTACTAAAGATAAGAAACAAATTTTTGCTTTAAAATATGCCACAAGTTGTTAATGAATTTTAATTTACTTGGAATTCCGTAACGTTTGATATTATTAAAGTTATAAGAAAAAAAGTAGACAAGGAATAACAAAGAAAATCGTCTTTGTTTTTAAATAAAAATGTATATAAATGCACTATGGGTAATATTATAAACGATATATTCTATTTATGGCCAAACTTTCCTTTAAAAGGCTATAAAATATTTTTTTGTAAAATTCTAAAACTGAATTTTTTTTAACAAATATTGTTTTTTGAAAATCTTTTTAAATTTTGGTAAGAAAGATAATAAACATATTCTTCCTCTAATCTACTTCTTAAAATGTTAATAAATATTAATTTATTTAAAATTTTGATACCTTTAGTATTACTAAAGTCATAAGGTAAATACTGAAAAAAACACGAAAAAAAAATTTGAAACATTTTTGTAATATTTATGAACAAAATTTTTGAAAATCTATTAAATTTTGTTAAAAAAGATTAAGAAATTAAAGTTTTCTTAAGATTTTTATAGACTTGATAGAATAAAAAAATAGCAAATTTTCGAAAAATTTCATATAAAGAATCAATTTTCTAAAAATTTCCTATAAATAGTCAATTTTCGAAAAATTTTCGAAAAATTTCCTATAAATAGCAAATTTTCGAAAAATTTCCTATGAATAAATAGTAAACTTTCGAAAAATTTCCTATAAATAGTCAATTTTCGAAAAATTTCCTATAAATAGTAAATTTTTAAAAAATTTCCTAAAAATAGTCAATTTTCGAAAAATTTCCTAAAAATAGTCAATTTTCGAAAAATTTCCTAAAAATAGTCAATTTTCGAAAAATTTCCTAAAAATAGTAAATTTTTAAAAAATTTCCTAAAAATAGTCAATTTTCGAAAAATTTCCTAAAAATAGTCAATTTTCGAAAAATTTCCTAAAAATAGTCAATTTTCGAAAAATTTCCTAAAAATAGTCAATTTTCGAAAAATTTCCTAAAAATAGTCAATTTTCGAAAAATTTCCTATAAATAGTCAATTTTCGAAAAATTTCCTTAAAATAGTAAAATTTCACAAAATTTCCTTAAAATAGTAAATTTTCGAAAAATTTCCTTTAAATAGTCAATTTTCGAAAAAATTGCAATAGCCAATTTTCGAAAAATTTCCTAAAAATAGTCAATTTTCGAAAAATGTCCTATAAATAGTCAACTTTTGAAAAATTTCCCAAAAATAGTAAAAATTTGAAAAATTTTCTAAAAATATTATATTTTCGAAAAATTTCCTAAAAATATTAAATTTTCGAAAAATTTCCTATAAATAGTTAATTTTCGAAAAATTTCCTATAAATAGACAATTTTCGAAAATTTCCTATAAAAAGTCAATTTTGGAAAAATTTTCTATAAATAAATAGCAATTTTTAAAAAATTTTCTATAAATGTTATATTTTCGAAAAATTTCCTATAAATAGTCAATTTTCAAAAAATTTCCTATACAGTCAATTTTCGAAAAATTTCCTATAAATAACCAATTTTCAAAAAATTTCCTTTAAAAAGTAAATTTTTAAAAATTTTCCTATAAATAGACATTTTTCAAAAACTTTCCTATAAGTAGTAAATTTTCGAAAAATTTCCTATAAATTATCAATTTTCGAAAAATTTCCTATAAATAGTCAATTTTCGAAAAATTTCCTAAAAATAGTCAATTTTCGAAAAATTTCCTATAAATAGTCAATTTTCGAAAAATTTCCTTAAAATAGTAAAATTTCACAAAATTTCCTTAAAATAGTAAATTTTCGAAAAATTTCCTTTAAATAGTCAATTTTCGAAAAAATTGCAATAGCCAATTTTCGAAAAATTTCCTAAAAATAGTCAATTTTCGAAAAATGTCCTATAAATAGTCAACTTTTGAAAAATTTCCCAAAAATAGTAAAAATTTGAAAAATTTTCTAAAAATATTATATTTTCGAAAAATTTCCTAAAAATATTAAATTTTCGAAAAATTTCGTATAAATAGTTAATTTTCGAAAAATTTCCTATAAATAGACAATTTTCGAAAATTTCCTATAAAAAGTCAATTTTGGAAAAATTTTCTATAAATAAATAGCAATTTTTAAAAAATTTTCTATAAATGTTATATTTTCGAAAAATTTCCTATAAATAGTCAATTTTCAAAAAATTTCCTATACAGTCAATTTTCGAAAAATTTCCTATAAATAACCAATTTTCAAAAAATTTCCTTTAAAAAGTAAATTTTTAAAAATTTTCCTATAAATAGACATTTTTCAAAAACTTTCCTATAAGTAGTAAATTTTCGAAAAATTTCCTATAAATTATCAATTTTCGAAAAATTTCCTATAAATAGTCAATTTTCGAAAAATTTCCTAAAAATAGTCAATTTTCGAAAAATTTCCTATAAATAGTCAATTTTCGAAAGATTTCCTATAAATAGTAAATTTTTGAAAAATTTCCTATAGATAGTAAATTTTCGAAACATTTCGTAAAAATAGTCAATTTTCGAAAAATTTCATATTAATAGTTAATTTAAGAAAAATTTCCTATAAACAGTTAATTTTCGAAAAATTTCCTATAAATTGACAATTTTCGAAAATTTTCTAAAAATAGTCAATTTTGGAAAAATTTCCTATAAATAAACAGCAATTTTAAAAAAAATTTCTATAAATATTAAATTTTCGAAAAATTTCCTATAAATAGTCAATTTTCAAAAAATTTCCTATAAACAGTCAATTTTCGAAAAATTTCCTATAATAACCAATGTTCGAAAAATTTCCTTTAAAAAGTAAATTTTTGAAAATTTTCCTATAAATAGACATTTTTCAAAAACTTTCCTATAAGTAGTAATTTTTCGAAAAATTTCCTATAAATAATCAATTTTCCAAAAATTTCCTATAAATAATCAATTTTCGAAAACTTTTCTAAAAATAGTCAATTTTCGAAAAATTTCCAAAAAATAGTCAATTTTCGAAAAATTTCCTATAAATAGTCAGTTTTTGAAAGATTTCCTATAAATGGTTAATTTTCGAAAAATTTCCTATAGATAGTAAATTTTCGAAACATTTCGTAAAAATAGTCAATTTTCGAAAAATTTCATATTAATAGCTAATTTAAGAAAAATTTCCTATAAATAGTAAATTTTCGAAAAATTTCCTATAAATAGTTAATTTTCGAAAAATTTCCTATAAATAGTCAATTTTCGAAAAATTTCCTATAAATAATCAATTTTCGAAATATTTCCTATAAATAATCAATTTTCGAAAAATTTCCTATAAATAGTCAATTTTCGAAAAATTTCCTATAAATAGTCAATTTTCGAAAAATTTCCTATAAATAGTAAATTTTCGAAAAATTTCCTATAAATAGTTAATTTTCGAAAAATTTCCTATAAATAGTCAATTTTCGAAAAATTTCCTATAAATAATCAATTTTCGAAAAATTTCCTATAAATAGTCAATATTCGAAAAATTTCCTATAAGTAGTCAATATTCGAAAAAATTCATATAAAAAGTTAATTTTCGAAAAATTTTCTATAAATTTTTATTTTTTGTTTAAAAGAGTTTTCATTTATAACTCGAGGGTTTCATATAAGACTCTATTAAAGCTGAGTTGTCTTAATACTGGGGTCTGGCTTCTGGGTATGGCTTCTTCTTAGCTATCCTTTAAAATAACAACAATATAAGTTTTTTGTATTTTTTTACATTTATTTTTGTAATTTTTTTGTAATTACTACATTTTGTTTTTAAATAATTTATTTTGTGTTGAACATTTAAATTCATTTTGTTTTTTTAGTTATTACGGGGTTTGTTAATTAAGTTTTTACCAACTAAACAAATTAATTTTATTAATACTAAACTAAATATTTCATATTTTTGTTCGAATTTTATTTTTTTGGTTAAAAACTATTAAATGTTTGTGTTAACATATAGGTTTTTGTTGTAATTTTTTTTTCACTTTTTTAAATTTTTATATTTTTTTTTTTTCATTTAATATTAAGACTTTATCTTAGTAATACAATATTTTTTATAAGTTTTATATAATTTTGTTATATATAAATTAAAATTTTTCCCTTTAAGTTTAGGAAATGAAAGTTTTTTTTTTATCGGAAAAAGGAGTTATTTTTTCCTAGGACTTTCATTTCCAGTTTAAATATTTGGAAAAATTTTATAATGTCTTTTTTAACTCAGTTCTTTTGCGCATTTTTAGTGCTTAAGTTGTTTGGGTTTTTTTGTTGGTTTTTTTTAGGTTTTTTCTTTTCTTAAGAAATTTGTTTTAAATTAATACAAATTATTGCCAAAAAATTAAGGCTTTAAGCGAGGACAAATTTAAATTTTGTGAATAATAAGATTTCAAAATTATTAAGAACTGAAATGTTGAAAAATTTAGAATGAGGTTTTATTGTGATATTGTTAGGCTTATGTTATAAAGGGCCTTTGCTGGATGTAGGGTGCTGATTTAAAATTTATTGAATTATTCTTCTTTGTTATTATTCTTTCTTGTTTGTTTAACTTTTAACAAAGGTTTTTAAAAAAGTTTTAAATTTTAATTTTGAAAAAAATTTCTTTCTGTAAATTTGACTTTTAAAAAAATTTTCAAAATTTTCCTTCATTAGATAATCAACAAATTTTTTTCTTAATAAGTAAATTAAAATGTTAAGAAATTTTAATTTACAGGAAATTTTGTTGGGTTTGTTATTACCAAAGTTATAAGATAAAAAACGTCAAGGGACATTGTGAAATTGTTAAGCTTATGTTATAGAGGACCTTTGCTGAGTGTAGAGTGCATTTTTTTTCACTTTATTGAATTTTTCTTCTTTGCGATTAAGAAAGTTTTCTTGTTTGATTGACTTTTTAAAAATTTTAAGGTTTTAAAAAAAGTTTAAAATTTTAATTTTGAAAAAATTTTCTTTCGGTAAATTTAATTTTTTTACATTTTCTAAATTTTCCTTCACTAGATAATTAAGAAATTTCTTTCTTAATAGATTATTTTAAATGTTAAGGAATTTTAATTTACTGGAAATTTTGTTTGGTTTAATATTACCATAGTTAGTAGATAAAAACCGTCAAGGGACATTTCATTCTTGACATTTTTTGGTTTATGAAAAGTTATATCCCGATATCTCTCATAGCAGCAAAACTCACATTTTCCTTAATAAAATTGCCACCCACTAAATGGACTTATTTTTGAAAAAACCTTCTGAAGGTTATAATAAAGATGTTCATAAAATTTAAAACAATGTTGAATTTTTTAAATTTTTTAAAAAATTTATTATGAAAGACAACAAATTGAAAAATATCTCAATTGATTACACAAATTGTCAGTAAATTTGAATTTTATGGAAGTAATGTTCCTCTCAACATTAACAGAGTTATGAGATAAAAACAAAAATTAGTCAAAAAAAAAAAAAAAATTAATAATAAGCCCTTAAATTAATACAGAAAATACATAGAAGGCCTTAAATATTTTTCTCTCGTAAATTTTTAAGTAACTTTCTTCTAATGACTCAAATTTTTTATTTTCTAAATCAAGACCATGGCAGAACTACACTAGGTAAAATCACTAGGGAGAGTTGTCAATTTCTTAGACCCTGTAATGTCAAGAAAGCAGAATGAAAGTCGAAGTAAAAGAAAATATTGAATAACTTGAATTTGAAATTTGCACCGCGCACGTCACTCCATTGCTTAATCTTACTTTTTGGACCTTTTTTAAACTTCGCGAGTTTTTTTTATGATAAAATGCGTTACAAATGCTTCTCTTAATGAACTTTTAAAAAATATTTTAATATATTTATTTTAGACAAATAAAAAAAAAAATACAATGAAAAAAATATTTTCTTTTTATTTTCTTTTGCTTGACTTTTCAGGGATTTGAAATTGAGAACGAAGTGTGTAGTGATTTTACCTAGTTTTTATTGTACTATGATCAAGACTAAAAAATTTTGAAAATTTTTTACAAATTTATTATGAAAGACAACAAATTGGAACATATCTCAATTGCTTACACAAGTTGTCAATAAATTTGAATTTTCTGAAAGAAATGTTAATCTTGATCTTAGCAGATTTATGAGGTATAAAATAAAATTAGTCAAATTTTTTTTTCTTAAATTGATAGGTTGCCCTTAAGTAACTTTCTAATGACTGAAAATTTCTATTTTCCATTAGATCTTCCAATGGAACATGGAATATTTTATATGAAAGTTTTTGTTTTTTTTATATATAATATCAAATTAAGTATAACGAAATAATCGGGGTGGGATCAACTAAATCTAGACTAAAAAATTTATAATTTTCTCTTGGGTTAAGACCAAAAAACGTAGGTCTTTATAAAGCTATATAGTGTTGTATAATGCTCACAAAATCTTTTTGAATTAAAAAAAATCTTGTCAAATTTTTGCCAACAATTCAAACACATTTTGTTGCTAAATTTGAACGCTGCAATTTTTTTTGTAGTCTTATAAAATAGTATTTGCATTTAAATGGAATTAAATCGAATTAAGATAAATGCTCTTTATAAAATTTGATCAAAAATGGGTTTTAGAAAAAAAAAAATGTTTAAGGAAATTTACATTTTTTAGGAAATTCTTATTCAAATTGAGTTAAAATTTAGTTAATTTTGAATTCTAAATACTATTTTCTGTTTAACCTCAACTATTATTTAATTTAACTTAATAATTCGAAAATCTAAAATATTTTGTTGCTGCTGTTTGTTTTAAATTAAAACTTTTAACCTAAAAGTATGCTAAATTCTTTAACATGAGAAACTTAATTTAAAATTTTAGTTTGCCTCCATAATAATTTTTCTTGAACTCTTAAATGATGTTCTCTTATACTCTTTAAAGAGTTTAATACATTTTTAATTCAAATGTTACAAAAATTTAAGACATGGATGATATATCCTCATTATTATCATTATCTTCGTAGAGCTTACGTTCACGACAATCTAAAATGGCCCATACCAAAAGAGGCAAGGTCCCCAAGACCATACAAGAGCCCATGCAATAAAACACTATAGCATAGCTGCCCGACAAGTCGCGTAGAAAACCGGCCAGGGGTGGCACTGATATTGCCCCTATACTTTGAAACATACGCACCAAACCGTAGCTGGAACTAATGCGATCGGTGCCAAAGATATCGGCTAGGAGTACGGGCATCAAGACATACCAGCTGCCTAAGCAGAAACCATAAATAGCGGCCGACAGACCCACTAGATAAATGGTAAATTCCGAGGGAATGGTCAGAACGGCAAGGCCGGCTCCAAGTATACTAAAGGTAAAAAGGAAATTTTGTTATTTTGAACTTTTTAATTTAAAAAAAAAACTTACCAAAATATGTAGGTCTTCTTGCGATCGAACAATTGTAAATCCGAGAGCCAGCCTAGGCCCAAACGACCCACCAGATCTAAAACAGCACTCACAGTTACCAAATAGCCAGCTTCGCTTTTATTGTAACCTAAAAAAGGACCAGAATTTAATTTTTTGTTCAAAACTTTTCAAAAAATCAATCAAAACTTTTCGAAAAATTTCCTTTAAAAAGTTAATTTTCGAAAAATAATAAAAAGTAAATTTTCAAAAAATTTCCTATAAAAAAGTGAATATTCAAAAAATTTCCTATAAAAATAGTCAATTTTCGAAAAATTTCCTATAAATAGTAAATTTTTGAAAATTTTCCTATAAATAGTAAATTTTCGAAACATTTCCTATAAAAAGGAAATTTTCGAAAAATTTTTTATAAAAAGCCATTATTCGAAATATTTCCTATGAAAAGTCAATTTTCGAAAAATTTCCTATAAAAAGTAAATTTTTGAAAAATTTCCTATAAAAAGTCAATTTTCGAAAAATTTCCTTTAAATAGTAAATTTTCGAAAAATTTCCTCTAAAAAGTCAATTTTTGAAAAATTTCCTATAAAAAGTAAATTTTCGAAAAATTTCCTATAAATAGTTAATTTTCGAAAAATTTCCTATAAATAGTCAATTTTCGAAATATTTCCTACAAAAAGTCAATTTTCGAAAAATTTCCTATAAATGGTCAATTTTTGAAAAATTTCCTATAAATAGTCAATTTTCGAAAAATTTCCTATAAAAAGTCAATTTTCGAAAAATTTCCTACAAAAAGTCAATTTTCGAAAAATTTCCTATGAATGGTCAATTTTTGAAAAATTTCCTATAAATAGTCAATTTTCGAAAAATTTCCTATAAATAGTTAATGTTCGAAAAATTTTCCATAAAAGGTCAATTTTCGAAAAATTTCCTATAAATAGTCAATTCTCGAAAAATTTCCTATAAATAGTAAATTTTCGAAAAATTTGCTATAAATAATCAATTTTCGAAAAATTTCCTATAAATAGTCAATTTTCGAAAAATTTCCTATAAATAGTCAATTTTCGAAAAATTTCCTATAAATAGTCAATTTTCGAAAAATTTCCTATAAATGGTCAATTTTCGAAAAATTTCCTTTAAATAGTCAATTGTCGAAAAATTTCCTATAAATAGTAAATTTTCGAAAAATTTACTATAAAAAGTCGCTTTTTCGAAAAATTTTCTATAAATGGTAAATTTTTGAAAAATTTCCTATAAACAGAAAATTTTTGAAAAATGTTAAATAAATAGTCAATTTTCGAGTAATATCCTATAGAATCAGTTTCACGTTTAATTCCGAGTTTGTTTCTAAGTTAAATTAAAGTTTTAATTTCTTATCCAAATTTTTGGTGCAGTTCGAGTTCACACACTTACCAATCGATATAACATGAGCGGGTAGATAATACAGCATATAGGGACATCCCACCGACATCAGAGTCACTGACAAACACATCAATATAAATGTTGGATCCTTTAGCAAAGTTATATCCAAATATATTTCAATGCGTTCACTGCAGGTCATAACAACATCATCCACATCTTCCTCAATGGAATTGGCACCCACTAAACTTCCTTCCTGATCTTTATCAGCCGATTTAATTTCACTCATATTCGAGGCAGGTGTAGGTATTTCCATGCTCTTGCTGAGGCCCCGCGTTACAACAGCCGGTGGTGATAGAGGTTTTTCCAAATGGGCCTGTATCTTTGAAATTATTTCATCGTTGGCGAAAACATTACGGCGACGACGAGAACCACGATTTGAGTCAGTGCCCGAATTTTTACGATACACCCAGGTCGAGGTGGTGCTTAAGTCTTCGACTGAGTGCATAATTCCCGAACTGCGCACCTTCTTAATGGGTTTGATGAAAGTGGTCTCGCCTATAATGTCCTTGACCTCATCATCGCTCTCTTGAGCACAATTAGGAACAGATTTTTCAGAGGCTGAAATTGGTTTTAAAATCAAATAAATTAAATTCAAATGAAGGGTTATCTCGTTATTAAGACTTACCATTATATCTATTGCTATAGTAATCATTTAAACGATTTTTGGATTCTTCCATAAATAAATGTTCTATGAACTTAGTATTCAAACCGTCATCACATGTATCCAAATAGGTTGAATTAGTTAACATATCAATGTTGCTAGGATTTACAGCATTTAGCGGTTTGGTAGCATCCTCCTCCTCCAGATTCTTATCATCCGTTTGAAAAGACTCCAAAGGCCGGTAGAGCAAAGCTGAAATGCAAACATCCAGCATACAGAATCCTAATATTAAGATGGTGCCATGAAAGCCGAAATTCTCTGCCAGATGTTTGATTAAAACTGGCAGTATAAAGCTGCCGGTGGCGGTACCCGATACACAAATGCCATTGGCCAAAGCTCGATGTTTATCAAAATATTGAGAGACGATAACAATGCCGGGTGTGGTGGAGAGTCCCCCTCCGATGCCCGTTAGTATGCCAAATGTAAACAGCAGATGTACCAAACTGGTGGCAAAGTAGCTAAGACACATGCCCAGAGCACAGAAGAGACCTCCTATGAAAACTACAGTACGACAAGAGAACTTTTGACATAAAGCACTGGAGAGAGGAGCCAAGGCTAAGCATAAAGCCGAGAGTATAGCTGGTATCCAGGAGGCCACAGTGGCTGTAGAACTGGGAAAGGTTTCCATTATTTCCACATATAAAACACCATAGGATTTCACCAAACCGGCTACCCAAAACTGTACCGAAAATGCTCCGAATACAATAAACCAACCATAACCGCCATCTGGCGGATCAGTGCTGATTGAAGAACGTGAAGATGGCGGATGACCCGAGCTAGCCCTCGAATCCGTATTGCTGGGTATACTCGAAATGCCAGCATTAAATTTCTGACCACCTTTGCCACGTTTCCGTTTACCGGCACTGCTGCATAAATTACGACTCGAGCGTAATTCACGCGATTTGGCAATTAAGGGCCGTGCCGTTATACTTGAGACCGTTAATAGGTTTTCATTGTCATCTTCTTCAATTTCCGATATCTGATGTTCCAGCAGGCTGGCATGCAGCGTGCGACTTGTGGGCGCCGGACAATAGGGTTGATCGATGGGTAGGCTAATCGGACGCCGGGGTATGGTAGAGGTAGCCGAACCCGGGGCCGAGGCGGCGACATCATTAATTGAAACATTCGAGTGAGTTGTAATAAAAGGATTCTGTGCGCTGCCTCCCATTTGTAGGCCGTAAGCAATTCCTGGCTGTAGTCCAACACCCAAAGTATCCATTTGCTTGACATCCAACTCGGCCAGGGGTACCGGCGGAGCTGAGACAATAGAGAAGAGGGAACCACTCGATTGCTGGCATTCGGTGAGTAGTGAAGGGACTGGCGGCTGTGAACAGGCAACACTGGGTCGTTCTCTTTCGCGTTCCATGTCTTCTTCGTCTTCTTGATGTCGGCCAAAGCGGGGCTGACAGACGACTTCAATGATTTCGGTGGAATTACCTTCAAATGCAGAATGAGGGCGATTGAAAGTCGCTTGACCCATGCTGGCGCTGTTGTGGGAGTGAATGATCCCTCCCGACTGGTACTGGACTCGACCAATTGGGTCCGGTTCACTCGCGCAGTACATCGATCCCCGTGAATCCTAAAACAAAATAAAGCAGGTTTTAGGTAAATTTTTACATTTAAATATTAAATAGTTACAACAAATTTTTATCTTAAAATCTTTGCAAGCAAAATCTTTTAATAACTTTGTCCTTTTTATTTCCTTATTACATTTATTTTTCTCTTTAAGTAGTTTCATTTAGTCCTTTAAGCCCACCAACACCCTCCACCCACATTTCTTTCTTTCATTCCAAATAAACTGTCAACTGCTGACTTTAATGCTTTTTCCCATAAGCTTCAATTTTTACCATTTAAGAAACATTTCAAGGTTATCTTCCATTATATTGCTCCTTCATAAAACGTCCTTGATTTTGGCGTTAAAAAATGTAACGTTTTTAAGCGGAAACATTAATTTTTCGTTCGTCATTAGTCAGCAAATCAAACATTCACTCATTCATCTTCTTTGGTCTTGCAGCAGCGAATAGAGCTACTAATGGATAAAGCAAATCGTATCTGATACCTGATGGAAACCGCCATTGAATTTGTTTCCGAAAGGAAATTGTAAATAAAATTTAATCGATTAAACAACAAAAATAATAAAGTGGAAAAGTTTTTAATAAATAAATACAAGTAGGGGAGACTATTGTCTATAAGTGGGTAGAGGAAGGAAGACTTTAATATCTTCTTGTAGAAATCAATTAAGAAAAATTTACTATTTAAAGAAAATTTCATGAAAATTTACTGTTTATAGGAAGTTTTTGGAAAATTGATTATTTACAGGAAATTTTTCGAAAATTGACTATTTATAGGAAATTTTTAGAAAATTTACTATTTATAGGAAATTTTTAGAAAATTTACTATTTATAGGAAATTTTTAGAAAATTTACTATTTATAGGAAATTTTTAGAAAATTTACTATTTATAGGAAATTTTTAAAAACTTACTTTTTATAGGAAATTTTTCGAAAATTGACTTTTTATAGGAATTTTTTCGAAAATTTACTTTCTATAGGAAATTTTTCAAAAATTTACTTTTTGTAGGAAATTTTTAAAAAATTTACTTTTCATAGGAAATTTTGCAAAATTTACTTTTTATAGAAAATTTTTCAAAAATTTACATTTCATAAAAAATTTTTCAAAAATTTATATTTTTTTTACAGGATTTTTTTTTAATTACATTTTTAATGGGAAATTTTTCAAAAATTTACTTTTTATAGGAAATTTTTCGAAAATTGACTTTTTATAGGAAATTTTTCGAAAATTGACTTTTTATAGGAAATTTTTCAAAAATTTACTTTTTATAGGAAATTTTTCAAAAATTGACTATTTATAGGAAATTTTTCGAAAATTGACTATAATGTTTCGAAAATTTACTTTTTATAGGAAATTTTTAAAAAATTTATTTTATATAGGAAATTTTTGGAAAATTTACTATTTATAGGAAATTTTTCGAAAATTGACTATTTATAGGAAATTGTTCAAAAATTTCCTTTATTGGAAATTTTTTAAAAATTTACTTTTTATATGAAATTTTTCAAAAATTTACTTTTTATAGGAAATTTTTCAAAAATTTACTTTTTATAAGAAATTTTTTAAAAATTTACTTTTTATAAGAAATTTTTCCAAAAATTGTTTTTTTAAAGAAATTTTTCAAAAAATTTACTTTTTAAAGAAAATTTTTCAAAAATTTACTTTTTATAGTAAATTTTTCAAAAATTGACTTTTTATAGTAAATTTTTCAAAAATTTACTTTTTATAGTAAATTTTTCAAAAATTTACTTTTTATAGTAAATTTTTCAAAAATTTACTTTTTATAGTAAATTTTTCAAAAATTTACTTTTTATAGTAAATTTTTCAAAAATTTACTTTTTATAGTAAATTTTTCAAAAATTTACTTTTTATAGTAAATTTTTCAAAAATTTACTTTTTATAGGAAATTTTTCAAAAATTTACTTTTTATAGTAAATTTTTCAGAAATTTACTTTTTATAGGAAATTTTTCGAAAATCGGCAATTTATAGGAAATATTTCGAAAATTCACTATTGATAGGAAATTTTTCGAAAATTGACTATTTAAAGGAAATTTTTTGAAAATTGACTATTTAAAGGAAATTTTTTGAAAATTGACTATTTTTAGGAAATGTTTCGAAAATTGACTATTTAAAGGAAATTTTTTGAAAATTGACTATTTAAAGGAAATTTTTTGAAAATTGACTATTTTTAGGAAATGTTTCGAAAATTGACTATTTAAAGGAAATTTTTCGAAAATTGACTATTTATAGGAAATTTTTCGAAAATTGACTATTTATAGGAAATTTTTCGAAAATTTAATTTTTTTAGGAAATATTTCAAAAATTTACTTTTTAAGGCAAATTTTCCTAAAATTTACTATTTTTAGGAACAATTTATTATAGGAAAATTGACTATTTATAGGAAATTTTTCGAAAATTGACTATTTATAGGAAATTTTTCGAAAATTTACTTTTTATAGGAAATTTTTCGAAACCTGGCTAATTATAGGAAATTTTTCGAAAATTCACTTTTGATAGGAAATTTTTCGAAAATTGACTATTTATAGGAAATTTTTCGAAAATCGACTATTTATAGGAAATTTTTCGAAAATTGACTATTTATGGGAAATTTTTCGAAAATTGACTATTTTTAGGAAATTTTGCGAAAGTTGAATATTAATAGGAAATTTTTCGAAAATTGAATATTAATAGGAAATTTTTCGAAAATTGACTATTGATAGGAAATTGTTCGAAAATTGACTATTTATAGGAAATTTTGCGAAAGTTGAATATTAATAGGAAATTTTTCGAAAATTGAATAATTATAGGAAATTTTTCGAAAATTGACTATTAATAGGAAATTGTTCGAAAATTGTCTTTTTATAGAAAATTTTTTTAAAATTTGATTTATAGGAAATTTTTCGCAAATGGACTATTTATAGGAAATTTTTTGAAAATTGACTATTTATAGAAAATTTTTCGAAAATTGACTATTTATAGGAAATTTTTCAAAAATTGACTATTTATAGGAAATTTTTCGAGAATTGACTATTTATAGGAAATTTTTCGAAAATTGACTATTTATAGGAAATTTTTCGAAAATTGATTATTTAGAGGAAATTTTTCGAAAATTGACTATTTATAGGAAATTTTTCGAAAATTAACTATTTAGGAAACTATTTAGGAAATAGGAAATTTTTCAAAAATTTAGTATTTATAGGAAATTTTTCGAAAATTGACTATTTATAAGAAGTTTTTCGAAAGTTGTCTTTTTATAGGAAATTTTTCAAAAATTTATTTTAAAGGAAATTTTTTAAAAATTTGCTTTTATAGGAAATTTTTAAAAAATTTCTTTTCTTTCTACCTTTCTTCGATAAACAACTAAATTTAAAACCATTTATTGTCATTTGTTATTCAAATGACATCATTTGTTTACAAAAGAAACAAGTAATATCCAATAGTTTATTTCATTTAATTATATTGGTCTTCCCCATAAAACGATTTCTTTATAAAAAAGCCGGTGCAAAAGCACCTAAAAACAGTTTAAGAACATGGAAAACACGAGTTTATTCTAGAGACAATCAATTTAATGGATCTTGTACTTAAAATAAGACGTAGTAGTGGAAATTTTTTTATGATACCATATTTCTCTTGCTCCTACGTCTAACTTGCATTTAACAGCTGCAGGATAAGAATAAGGATAATTTATATTTTATTGCCAACTATCAGAAGAGGGTTTGCGTGTCTTGACATTACGTTTGTTAATTTCTTTGTTATGATTATTTATTAAATTGCTTACAATTATTTATTTCGTGTAATAAGGTTCGTTATAAAAAATTAAAAAATAATTCAAAGTGTACTTTTTTAACCCTTTATATTTTTTTTGGGGGCGGTGATCTCTCCTAGAGTTACTCATTCGTTTTGATTGGAGGAGGAGTAATAATAATAATAATAATAAAAATAATTATTAATTTGGCACAAGTTGCCAAAATACTAAGAAAGAGTACATGACAAATATTTTGCATATGTTGTAGGATGATCAAATTAAAAAAATAAAAGCATAATTTTAGGGGCCTTCCATATAAATAAACTAGCTTAGCATATATTTTACATAGTTGTAGGATGATAAAATTAAAAATATAAAAAGCATGATTTTAGGGGCATTATATATACATATAAAGTTGCCTAGTTCAAGGGCACCGTTTTTTATTTTTCTTTACTTAAAGCAAAGAAAATTTTCAAAAAACAAACATTTAATTGTAGGCTCAGCCAACATTAAATCGGTCAGGGTTATTTTAGTTAAAATATTGCATATTAAAGCATAACACAGAAAACTTATTATCATACTCTGATAGGTACAGCAAAAAAGTTTTTCCGTTTTTCTGCATTTTACTCATAAATATCAAAAGAAATTGAGATTAGGGTCATTATCACAAGATATATGCCGACACATGTTCTCACTCATATAGATTTTACATTTCATTCCAACATCTAACATCTAACAATTACATATTTATCATTTTATCATCACCAGCAAAGTTCATATATTGTAGTCTCACAACAACTAATAACGAACGTGACCCAAGAACCTATGACCTGTAAACGTAAACAAGTACGAGCATGTTTGAAAATATTTCACCCCGAATATGACAACAAAGAATAGAGGGGAGGGGGGACGGTTGCAATAAAATAATGTTGGCTAAAAACATCTGATGACTAAGTTTACAGAATTGACAAAAACAATAACAAAGGAACAAGTATATTGTCTCATATCGTTAGATATCCCAGCAAACATATAGATGAGCTGTTGAAGCATAAGGTGGTATGAGTTAAATTTCGATTCTGTGGTAATTTTTAAAGAGTTTTTTTTATAGTTTAATTTTCAATTGTGGTTCCCTAAATACTAGACTATCCTTTGAAGCACTTAGTCTTTTAATTCTGCTCAATACGGCACACTTTGGTATTTCTGTTGCAAAAAAGCCATTTATGACAACCGCTTTTGAAAAATCTAATGATGCAGTTCTATAAATAAGAGTCTAGATATTATCTGTGGCTTAGTGCTAAAATAATCAATGTCAATTTTTTGCTATTTTGAGTTAATCATTGCATAAGATTACCTTCTTTACCCTCTTTTATTTGGCTCTAACTTAACTCAGTACAGATTTTTCTGGGCAATGTTACTATGAATTTATATAGAAAATAAAAACTTTTTATCGAATTTTCTCAAAACTATTTTTTTGACATTGGCCTTTTTAGCACCAAGCCACGGATATGTATTGAAATGATCTAAATGTTCTAAAACGAAAATTTATTAAATTTTTCATCAAACTCAGTAGCTCAGGTATCGAATATAGTTTCACATCTTTAATCTTGATGTCGATTAAATTGAGATACAAAACCTTGGTTTTAGTCTGCAGAAAAAAAGCAACTTAATCTCGTATATAGTTTAGGAGATATCAGAAAATCAAAAAAGCTCTACAAAATTCAGTGTTTTCGTTTTTCTTTGTACAAAAACTAAGTTCATTCGGTTTTACACGGTGCTCCCACCATAACCACATGAAAGCCGAAAGTTTCTTTTTTCGATTGAGCTAAAAAATTTCACCGAAATTTACCGATCGTAAAACAATGTTCAAAATTTTCTGAAAAAGTCACGAAAATTGTTATGCATAACTAAAGCAAAAAGTGTTGCAGTCGTTTAGGCTCAACTTTTTAGTCAAATTGCATTTAAGTGTTAGTCAAAGGCAGGTACTAGGAGTCGACGGGTTTCAACCAAAATGAGTAGGGCTCTTTTTTGTGTGAACTTATAGACGTAAGCCGAATTTCATCAAATTCTGTTGAGAATTGCGGCTTTTATATTGAGAAGAAAAAAAGTGAAAAATGGGGGTCCAAAGCAGCTACCCCCAGGAGTGAACGGATTTAAACCTAAATTGGTGGAATTGTTTGTTGGATAAACTAATAGAGGTGTGCCAAATTCCATAAAATTTTGTTGAGAATTCCGGCTTATACATTGAGAACAAAAATAAGTGAAACAAGTAAGAAAGCGCTATAGTCGGTCAAGCCGACCATACGATACCCTTCACCACTAAGGTCAAAGGTGTTGTTTTTCGTGTGTAAAGACAAATATTTGCTAAATTTTGCCATCATACAAACATTTTCTCAAAACTTATATATTCAACCTGTTTCCGTCATTTGGACTTATATGAGAGCTAGGGTCAAATGTTAACCGAATATCTCGAAATTTGGCAGATTAATTACAGTTGTTACAAAAATTATGTATGCAAAAAATAGACTCAAAATGTCCATTATCTTTAAATTTACGAGCGTTTTAGTGATTTTTTGTCTCATTTAGTGCGTTTTTAAAGAAGAGTTTGTATGGGAGCTATGGTCAAATGTGGACCGATTTCAACAAAATTTGGTACAGTGATTTTAGTTGTCATAAGCAGTATTTGTTTTAAATTTCATGAAAAAATATTGATATTCGTGGCCAATATAGCAATTCCGGGAAGTGGGACCTATGGGAGGTACCATAAATAATGGACCAATTTTGACCAATTTCAATAGCCATGGTCCCATTATCAAAAAAATGATCTGTGCCAAATTTCATTAAATTATCTTTAGAATTGCGACCTGTAGTTTGATTACAAGGTTTACATGGGGGTCCAGCCAGCCAGCCAGACGTACGGACGGACGGACGGACGGACATCGCTAAATCGACTCAGAAAGTGATTCTAAGCCTATTGGTATACTAAAAGGTGGGTCTAAGACAAATATTTCTATGCGTTACAAACATCAGCACAAACTTATAATACCCTTTCCACCTATGGTGGTGAAGGGTATAAAAATTGGGGTCTAAGGCAGGATACGAAAGAGTCAAGGGATCTCAACCAAAATTAGTAGAACTCTTTCTTAAATCAATTAATAGATATGTGTCTAGTTTCTTTCCAATTCTGTTGAGTATTAAAAAATTGTTGAAAAATGGGGGGTCCAAGGCAGATACCCAAGTTTTCAACTGATTTAAACTAAATTTAGTAGACCTCTTTTCTAGATCAACTAATAGACGTGTGTCGAATTTCATCAAATTCTGTTAAGAATTGTGGATTGTACATTAAGAAGAAAAATAGGTGAAAAATTAGGGTCCAAGACAGGTACCCCAAGGAGTCGACCAATTTCAATCAAAATTAGTAGAGCTCTTTTTTAAATAAATTAATAAATGTGTGTTGAATTTGATCAAATTTGTTGATAATTGCGACTTGTACATTGAAAAGAAGAATGAGTGAATAAATGGGGGTCTAAGGCAGGTACTCCAAGGAGTCAACGGATTTCGAAAATTTAGTTTAAGTTAAGTTTAGTGAACTTTTTTTGAATTTATTAATAGACGTGTGTTGAATTTCATCAAATTCTATTTAGAATTGCAACTTGTACATTGAGAAGAAAAATAGGTTAAAAAAATGGGGGTCCAAGGCAGGTATTCCTATGAGTCGACGGGTTTCGAAAATTTTTAATTATTCTTATCACTCTTTGATGTACGAAGATATACCACTGTGCGGCATTTTGATGCTGCACAGATTTTTCATAAACAACAAAACATACGCAATAAATTAGTCAACCTGCGTTGCCAGTGTTGAAATTTAAGTGTACGGTTATTTATTTTAAATAAATGTTCATTAGATTATGATTTTTTTAATTTTCATTTAGTTACCTAAATATTTATGTTTCTTGGGGTTTTTGGAGAATCGGGAATGGCTTGCACTTCGACTCTGATTTGTACTTTGATAATGGCTTGCGCTTCGACTCTGTCTTGTACTTTGATAATGATTTTCACTTTATGAATATCTTATAATTATGTTTCACTGGGGGTTCAAGGATAACAGAAGAAGAAAAAAATACTTTGAGAATGATTTGAAATTTGAGAATGGCTTGTACTCTGAGAATAACTTGCATTTTTAGAATGATTTGCACTTTGAGAATGACTTGCACTTTTACAATGATTTGCACTTTTACAATGACTTGCACGTTTGGAATGTTTTTCACTTTCAGAATGACTTGCACTTTTGGAATTTTTTGCACTTTGAGAATGACTTGCACTTTTGGAATGATTTGCAATTTTGAAATGTTTTGAACTTTGAGAATGACTTGCACTTTTAGAATGATTTGCACTTTGGGAATGTTTTGAACTTTGAGAATGACTTGCACTCTTAGAATGATTTGCACTTTGAGAATGACTTGCACTTTTGCAATGACTTGCACTTTCGAAATGTTTTTCACTTTGATAATGATTTGCACTTTTTGAATGTTTTTTCTTTGAGAATGACTTGCACTTTTGGAATGATTTGCACTTAAAGAATGATTTGCGCTTTTGACTATGACTTGCATTTTGCTTTATAACATGAAAAAACTAAGTAATTCGGTTATACCTTAACAAAACTTAACTATTTAGTACTTACAGGTCATGGAATTGTAAATCAAATCAAATCTTCGAAATTTATGTATCCTTTAGTACATTTCTTTGTTGCATATCCTTAGGCGTGTCTTCACGGGACAAAATTGCAATAACTCCGAAACTACTTCATATATTTTTTATTTTGATGACTTAAAATAAAACTATTTTAGAAATCTTTTATATTCTATTAAATCTTTTTAAATATTCTAACTCTTAATGGTTAAAATTTAAGCAAACTTACTTAAATTTTTCCCATACAAAACAGTTTAACACTTTATGGGCGAATGCGGCAGGTGTTCCTCGTAGATCTTGATACATGTATTAAGTTCAATATTCAATTCTATTATCGTGGGTCTCTATAGAGTAAAGTTTAAAGTCCTTTTTCCCTCTATAGTCCATTATTTTATCGTGGCTTTCTATCAAGTCAAATTTTTAGTCCTATTTCACTATATGGTCCATTTTTTTTTCAATAAAGTCAATTTTTTAGTCCAGTGTCCCTATAAAATACATAGTTCGATTCTGATTATTTTCTATAGTAAAATTTCCAATCGTACATCTTTATTATATAAATAAATTTGTGATCTTCGCCCTGTGCATGGGCCAATATTTAATATTTGCTCATTATAAGTCCAATTTTTACTCCATCCCTAGTATAAAATCGATCGAAAATTCGGACTTTGAAGCAAATATTGTGTAACATACCTATAGGGATTCTCAAAATAATTTATTTTGCAAAAAGTTTAAGAAGTTTGTTGGTTAATCATTTAGTTTAAATGAAATTCTTTTATTATCAGGGAACTTTTGGCAAATAAGTTACAATGTAGTGAGCCTTATATATTAAATATTATTAAGATTTTCCCAAAAGTATACTAGACAAATGTTTCTAAAATATCATATAATTTGATCTTTATCGAATGCGGCGATTTGTCTCATGATTTACCCTTGATTTTCAATCGTGGATCTTTATATAATTAAATTTTCGATCTTGGCTTTGTATATGGCCCAATTTTTCAACTTTGCTCATTATAAGTCCAATTTTCACTGAGTCATCCGCCTAGCATACCAGAGACCCCAAGTTCAAAGTACAAATTAAAAAAAACGGTTCACCAATCGGTTCAGCAATCCGGCTATTCGGAGCCGGAGTTAAAACGTAGGTCCCTTTTAATAAATCTAAAAATTGAATCGGATGCAGCTCATTGTCTGAGAGAAGTCCAATTGGAACGTTGTCGTGGGAATTATTTACAAAAGAATTTGTTTTAACACCTAATAGGTTTACTGGGTTAACTGATTAAGTATCATTGGGTCATGTTAACACAAAAGGTCAGCATAAACAACGAACTAGATGCAATAGAGGAACAGAGAGATGCAATCAAAAAAAAAAATATATATATAACAACAATAAATGACAACAAACAACAGAAGCAGCAGAGACCGTCCTCATCATCTGATACATCATCAGCATATTCAAGTACTACATAGTATCTATAAGTACATACTAAATAGTATATCTAGTACTAGAGGAAGAGCCAAAGTCAATGGACTACAAAGGATAAAGGAAGCAACATATGTTTTCGAAACTACTGCAATTACTGCAGGGAGATGAAATGTCAAACAGAAAGAGAGCAAATGCAATTTAAGGAGAGTTAAAGTTTTATCAAAGAAAGTTCTTCCGTTATGTCTGACAGGGGAAAGAGTAAAAGTGGTGAGTATGCGCGGATACGGATGTTGCTTGTTTTAACACTCAAACATTTTTCAAATATTGATGCTAATGTTTCTTATGTGCTTTTGTCAGTTTACTTGTTCATTAATCATTATTATTATTCATGTTGTCAAATACAGAAAATCAGAGCAAGGGCAAAAGTTTAAACTAAATATTGGACTATATAAAAATGGTAGCAGAAAATTGATATTTAGAAAGATCTAGGATTTAAAATTGTATATTAAGAATGTATAATTGAAATTTTAAATGTATATAAAGAACTAGGTTCGAAAAATTTTGTTATATATGTTATTTAAGGTTTAAATTTAAGCTATAGATCGATAATTGGTGTTTAAAATGTATAACAAAAGATCTACGACTGACGTTTAATATATGTAAAAAGATTTAATATTGAAAATTGAATCACGGACTGATATACTAGACCATATTTAGAATCACTGGAACGATGTATAAAGCTAAAATTGAGAATTGTATATAAACAAGGACTACTATTGATAACATAGCTATACAAAAATTGAGCTTTTTTCTGTGGAACGAATTTTTTTAATAATTCTTAGGCGTGTGTTTTTAATATAATAACTGAACCATTTGTCAATACCTTTTATATATGTTTGATACATCAATAAAAAGGAAAACATATCAAGATTATTAAACTATTAATTTTTTATTAATATTCCGAATAGTCTTAAACATTTCTAGAAAAAATGTACAAAAAATTTGATAAGTGTATTTTTTAAAAAACTATTTTTGAACTTTGACATCTAATTTCAAAAATACGGTACAAGGTACATAAATGATATTTTGCAGTTATAAAGTTTATTTTTTTCATTATGTAAAACAATTTAAAAAATTAAAAGAAAAATAAACCCAACTGACCGTTTTTTGCAATTAAAATTATTGTGTTTGTAAATTTGTCGTTTTTTATAAAATTCGATTTTGTGGATTCGTTTATGAATTCACGCTACTTTTTATTTTTAAAATCTAAAGAGAATATATGGGGCTAACTAACACGATTTCAGAAAGTTCCAAAATCGGCTTGTCTGTTTTGTAATATGTTCGAAAACACAAAAAATTGTATAAAAATTAAACGAATTTCGGTCAATGCTGTACGTAGGGTAAATGTTGTACTGACTTTTGAAATTTGTTTTAAAATCATCCTAGAACCCCAGCCACTATGAATATATAATAAAATATTAACTTTCAATACAAAAACTTCTTAGGAAAAAATTAAAAATGCATAGCATATTTTTGGGGAAAAAATTTATTTTTTTCGATTAGCAAAAAATTTTTGACTTTGGAAATTTCTCAACATAAAACGGTTCAAGATATTTAAAAATGTTTTGCCAAAAACTAAAATAAGTAAAAAAAAATTAGTTCTTTTTATTTTTGAAATGAAAAATTTTCTATAGAAAAATTTTTATAACGAAAAATTTTCTATATAAAAATGTTTAAAACGAAAAATTTTCGATAGAAAAATTTGTGTAACGAAAATTATTCTATATTTTTATAACGAAAATTTTTTTACAAAAAAATTTGTATAACGAAAAATTTTCTATAGACAAATTTTTATAACGAAAAATTTTCTATTTAAAAAAATTTTTATAACGAAAAATTTTCTATTTAAAAAAATTTTTATAACGAAAAATTTTCTATAGAAAAATTTTTATAACGAAAAATTTTCTAAAGAAAAGTGTTTTTAAAGAAAAATTTTCTATAGAAAAATTTTTATAAAGAATAATTTTCTATAGAAAGATTTTTACAGAAAAATTTGTATAACGAAAAATTTTCAATATAAACATTTTTATAACGAAAAATTTTCTATAGAAAAAAATTTGTATAACAAACAATTTTCTATCGAAAAAAAATTATACCAAGAAATGTTCTTGGTATAATATATAATGTTTTTTATCATGAAAAATTTTTATAACGAATAATTTTCTATAGAAACAGTTTTATAATGAAAAATTTTCTATAGAAAAAATTTTATACCGAACAATTTTCTACAGAAAAATTTTTATTATGAAAAATTTTCTTTAGAAAAATTTTTTTAACGAAAAATTTTCTTTAGAAAAATTTTTTTAACGAAAAATTTTCTATAGAAAAATTTTCTATAGAAACATTTTTATAACGAAAAATTTTCTATAGAAAAATTTTTATAACGAAAAATTTTCTATACAAAAATTTTCTATAGAAAAATTTTTATAACGAAAAATTTTTTATAGAAAAATTTTTATAACGAAAAATTTTCTATAGAAAAATTTTCTATAGAAAAATTTTCATAACGAAAAATTTTCTATAGAAAATTTTTATAACGAAAAATTGTCTATAGAAAATTTTTATAACGAAAAATTGTCTATAGAAAATTTTTATAACGAAAAATTGTCTATAGAAAAATTTTTATAACGAAAAATTTTCTGTAGAAAAATTTTTATAACGAAAAATTTTTTATAGAAAATTTTTTATAACGAAAAATTTTCTATAGAAAATTTTTTATAACGAAAAAATTTCTACAGAAAAATTTTTATAATGAAAAATTTTTTTTAGAAAAATTTTCTATAGAAACATTTTTATAATGAAAAATTTTTTATAGAAAAATTTTCTATAGAAACATTTTTATAACGAAAAATTTTTTATAGAACAATTTTTAAAACGAAAAATTTTCTATAGAACAATTTTTATAACGAAAAATTTTCTATAGAACAATTTTTTAACGAAAAATTTTCTATAGAAACATTTTTGTTATGAAAAATTTTTTATAGAAAAATTTTTACAACGAAAAATTTTCTATAGAACAATTTTCTATAGAAAAATTTTCTATAGAAAAATTTTTATAACGAAAAATTTTCTATGGAAAAATGTTTATAACTAAAAATTTTCTATAGAAAAATTTTTATAACCAAAAATTTTGTATAGAAAAATTTGTATAACGAAAAATTGTCTATAGAAAAATGTAATGTGTAATAAAAAATTTTCTATATTTTTATAATGAAAAATTTCTTACAGAAAAATTTTCATAATGAAAAATTTCTTACAGAAAAATTTTTATAAAGAAAAATTTTTGTTATAAAAATTTTTCTATAGAAAAAAATTTTTTCTATAGAAAAAAATTTTTTTCTTTAGAAAAATTTTTACAACAAAAATTTTTCTTTAGAAAAATTTTTGTAACGAAAAATTTTCTATAGAAAAATTTTCATAACGAAAAATTTTTTATAGAAAAAATTTTATACCAAAAAATTTTGAATAGAAAAATTTTTATTATGAAAAATTTTCTATAGAAAAATTTTTATTATGAAAAATTTTCTATAGAAAAATTTTTATAACGAAAAATTTTCTATAGAATAATTTTTATTATGAAAATTTTCTACAGAAAAATTTTTATAACGAAAAATTTTCTATGAATTTTTTTTCAACTAACACTTTCTATAGAAAAATTTGTATAACGAAAAATTTCATATGAAAGTTTTCTAAATATGTATATAAGTCTTGGGAAAATGTTTGTATGATGACAAAATTTAGCAAATATTTGTCTTTATACATGAACAGAAACACCTTTGACCTTAGTGATAAAGAGTATCGTATGGTCGGGCTTGACCCACTATAGCACTTTCTCACTTGTTTTAAATAACTTTTTATCCTAACTTCGTTTTGTTGTTATTTTTAGTCCTAGTTATTTATGCAGAAAGTTCATGAACATCATTTATTGCAATTTTGTTGTATTATATACTTTTACATATACATAAATATTTATGTATGTGTATGTATGTATCGAGTAAATGCATAACAACAATTTACTTGAATGTTTTTGAGAAACATACATTCACACAAATGCAAAGATAAACATTTTTAGGCCATGTCAAAAAGAAAATCTTAACAATATTATTGCATATTGAGTATATATTGAGGTCATCACTGCGTATACGTGACATAAATTCTAGTTCGTCCTACGGAAATGAAGCGAGTCAGGGATGGATAAGTGTATATAAGACAAAACCTCTTTTTTTAAATCATAAAATCAAAAAAAAAATATATTTTTTTTGCAAACAAAATAATTTATTACCAAAACGACTAAAAAAATAATTAGTGTTTCTGAAAGATAATTTTATTGCCGAGTTTCGGTTTTTCACTTAGTTCGAGAAAATAAACAGGTTTTTCAGGTTAACTCTAGTTTTCGAGATATGGCGTTATTTTAAGAAATAAAGAGATTGCACAATAAATATTCGCGTAACTCAAAACCAGTTTGTTTTTCTGAACTAAGTTCAAAACCGAAATTCGGCAACAATATTATCTTCCAGGAACATTAATTATTTTTTCAATCCGAGCAATAATTTTGAAAATAAATTTTTTTGCTTTCAAAAAAAATATTTTTTTTTGAAAAATCACAAAAATAATGACTAAACAAATTTACAAATTTTTGTTTTGCAAACAAAAAAATTTATTTTCAAAACGACTGAAAGATAATTTTGTTGACGAATTTCGGTTTTTTACTTAGTTCAAGAAAATTAAGAGTTTTCGAGTTAGGCGAATATTTATTGCGCAACCTCCTCCATTTTTGTTTATCTCGAAAACTAGAGCTAACCTAAAATAAGTAAGAAAGCGCTATACTATAGTCGGCCAGGCCCGACCATACGATACCCTTCACCACTAAGGTCAAAGGTGTTCATCCTTATCGCGAATATCATCTCCCATGGGAATCGTGTTCCCAAAACTTTTTTCTTATATGTTTTACAGTGTAAAAAAAGTTTTGGGAACATGATTCCCTTGCGAGATGATATTCGCGATAGGGGTGGTTATTTTTCCTGTATAAAGACAAATATTTGCTAAATTCTGCCATCATAAAAACATTTTCTCAAAACTTATATATTTAACCTGTTTCCGTCATTTGGACTTATATGAGAGCTAGGGTCAAATGTAGACCGATTATCTCGAAATTTGGCAAGTTGGTTACAGTTGTTACAAAAATGCAAAAAATAAATCCAAAATTTTCATTATCTTTAGATTTACGAGCGTTTTAGTGTTTTTTTTGTCTTATTTAGTGAGTTTTGATATTAGTGTTTATATGGGAGCTATGGTCAAATGTGGACCGATGGTCAAATGTGGACCGATTTCGAAATTTGGTACAGTGATTTTAGTTTACATATGCAGTATTTGTTTTAAATTTCATGAAAAAATATTGATATTTGTGGCCAATATGTAAATTCCGGGAAGTTGGACCTATGGGAGGTACCATAAATAATGAACCGATTTTGACCAATTTCAGCCAATAGCCATGGTCCCATTATCAAAAAAATGATCTGTGCCAAATTTCATCAAATTATCTTTAGAAGCGCGACCTGCAGTTTGATTACAAGGTTTACATGGGGGTCCAGCCAGCCAGCCAGATGGACGGACGGACGGACGGACATCGCTAAATCGACTCAGAAAGTGATTCTAAGCCTATTGGTATACTAAAAGGTGGGTCTAAGACAGATATTTCCATGCGTTACATACATCAGCACAAACTTATAATACCCTTTCCACCTATGGTGGTGAAGGGTATAAAAACGGTTAGCACTATTGAATTCAGTTTACTCTGTTTATCTTTACCCACTAAGTCTCCTTTTGTTCGGTAAAAAAAAAAGTTGTCAAAATCGAACACAGTGTTGCCATATTGCTTTATCAAAAGATTTTTAAAATTTTAAAAAACTAAATTTTAACCAAAGAACCAGGAAACTTGTCTTTAGAATAACGTATTTTAAAAACCATAAACTATTCCCTTCTCCTGCAGCTGCATTAAACTGTTGCAAAACCCTTGTCATCACAAAAATCTCTATCGATTTCCTCACAGAAATAAAATGAAGCTTTTTGCAAAACATTTAATAATGTATGGTTGTATTTTACGTAATATTTAATACTCGTAAAATACAATGTATTGTCGAAGTACTATATAATAAAATGACATGCAAGATGACTGTTTTATACTGGTATTCGTAAGAAATTGTATAATGTGTATTTAAGGTACTTTTATATAGTGATTTTGATTTAAATATGTTATTCATTCATAACGAAAATACGTCATTATATATTATATGAAAGTGTTTAAGTTTGTACTACCATGACTTTTTAGTGGTTAATGATAATTTATTCATAAACATATTTATTTATTAAGTTTATTAACTCTTATTATATTAAATATTATATTATATTTTTACATGATTTTTCATTAAAATAATGAATCAAACTATTTTTATTACAAACTTTCAAGAAATTAAAATTTTTTGTCATTCTAAGCCAATTAGCCGTTATTTTATATTTGAACAGAGTCCTTCTGGGTTCTAACGTTTTAACAAAAATCTCTACTTTCTTTAAATTTGATACTATCATCTTTGGATCGTTTTCAGATTTTCTTTTCCCTTTGATGTTGGCTTTAGAAATTATCTTTCATACAATTACAATTTCATCATAAATTTATCGGTACGAGTAATTACGTTTATATTTTGTATTGAATGATGAGTCAGTCAGTCATTGGGTGGGTATTTTTCTTGCAAGCGTATTTTAAAGTAGTTAAATGGAAATTCAAATTCACAACTTTCAGAAGAAATATAAAACAACTACATTGAAAATTTTGTTTTTTATATCCGTATTAAAATAAGCGCTATTTGGTAAAAAAGAATACCTTGTATATTTGTTTACCACATATCGCTTATTTGCTGCAACATCATACACTGTTTTTATACCCTTCACCACCATAGGTAGAAAGGGTATATTAGGTTTGTGCTGATGTTTGTAACGCATAGAAATATTGGTCTGAGACCCACCTTTTAGTATACCAATAAGAAACACTCCCTGATTTGTTTTAACGATATCCGTCCGGCTGGCTGGGCGGTTATCCATGTAAGCATGTTATCATTGTATAGGGCATAACTTTAAAGATATCATATTTCGGTTCAAGGACAATCCCTATACTTTTTGAGCAAAATCGGATTACTATTTCGGGTACCTCCCCAAAGGATGGCTTCCCGGAATCAAGTTTTTGGTCCTTTACAGCCACAAATTTAGTTGTATTTTAATAATATTCAGCGCTAATATTGCCTATTATAACCTAAATCAGTGTACCAAATTTTGTAGGAATCGGCCCATAATTGACCATACCTCCCATACAAGACACATTCTCAAAAGACGTTTATATACACATAAAAGCACAAAAACGTTTATAACTCTAAATATTAATGCATTTGATTACTAAAACTTTGAACAGATAAATATTTTGTAAATATAAACCAATAACCAAAATTTGGTAACAAACGATCCACAATTGACCCCTAGCTCCCATATCAGAACCTTAGCCAGAAATGACATAAATCTCGAAATTTTGAAAAAATAGCACATAGTATATGCATGCATGTCTCTAAAACTTAAGGAAAATTGGTTTTTTGTTGGTCCATTTTTGACCATAGTAGTGAAGGGTATGATATAGTCGGGCTTGACCGACTTGTATTTACTACTTACTTACTTACTTGTTTTTAATTAAAATTATGGTGTATAGAAATTTGCCATTTTTTATGAAATTCGATTTTCTGGATTCGTTTATGAATTCGCGCTACTTTTTATTTTTGAAATCTAAATTGAATATATGGGGCTTTATAACTGCATTTCAGAAAGTTGCAAAATCGGCTTAAATTTTTTGTTATATGTTCGAAAACACAAAAATTTTCTTAAAAACTAGACAAATTTCGGTCAATGCTGTACGTTTAGTGAATGCTGCAATGACTTAAAATTTGGGTTAAAATAATCCTAGAACCCCATTTTCTACAAATATATAATAACATTAACTTTTATTAAAAAAGTAAAAAAATTATAATATCTTTTTGAGAAAAAAATTAAATTTTTTCGATGAACTAAAAATAAAAAAAAGTTGCAAAATCGGCTTGACTTTTTTGTTATATGTTCGAAAACACAAAAAATTTGTTAAAAATTCGACCAATTTCAGTCAATGTTTAGTAAATGTTATACTGACTTAAATTTTGGTTTAAAATCATCCTAGAACCCCATTCTCTAAGAAAATATAATAAAACATTAACTTTTTGTAAAAAACTTCTTAGTAAAAAGTAAAAAATTTATAGCATATTTTTGGGAAAAAAATCAATTTTTTCGATCAGCGAAAAATATTTGTCTTTGGAAATTTCTTAACATAAAACGGTTCAAGATATTTAAAAACGGGTTTTGATAAAAAAATTTTCTATAGAAAAATTTTTGATAAAAAATTTTCCATAGAAAAATTTTTGATAAAAAATTTTCCATAGAAAAATTTTTGATAAAAAAATTTTCGATTTTGATAAAAAAAAAATTAAAAAAATTTTCTATAGAAAAATTTTTGATAAAAAAATTTTCTATAGAAAAATTTTTGATAAAAAAATTTTGCATAGAAAAATTTTTGATAAAAAAATTTTCTATAGAAAAATTTTTAATACAAATTTTTTGTAAAAAAATTTAAATTCGGCAACAAAATTACTATCTTTCGGAAACACTGTTTTTTTAATCCGAGCAGTTGTTTTGGAAATAAATTGAATTTTAAATGAATTTTTGAAAATGGAAAATTTTTGTGATTTCAAATAAAAAAATATTTTTTTTTGCAAACAAAAAAAAAATTATTTCTAAAATGATTACTCGGATTAAAAAGATTATTAGTGTTTCTGAAAGATAATTTTGTTGACGAATTTCGAATTTGTTACTTAGTTCAAGAAAATAAACAGTTTTCAAGTTACGCGAATATTTATTGCGCAACCTCCTTCATTTTATAAATACCGCTATATCTCGAAAACTAGAGCTAATTAGTGTTTCTGAGAGATAATTTTGTTGACGAATTTGGAATTTGTTATTTAGTTCAAGAAAATAAACAGTTTTCGAGTTACGCGAATATTTATTGCGCAACCTCCTTCATTTTATAAATACCGCTATATCTCGAAAACTAGAGCTAACCTAAAAATTTCGATTTTTTATTTAGTTAAAAAAAATAAACAGTTTTTGAGTTATGCGAATATTTATTGCGCAACCTCCTTCATTTTTTATGACGCTATATCTCGAAAACCAGAGAATTCAGCGTAATCAATTTATATTTACCCACTAGGTCTCCCTTTTGTCGGTATAAAAATTTGTTAAAACCGAGCATAGTGTTATTTTGAACTATAATGAAACATATTTGTTCTGAAACTACTCCTATTTTATTGATTCTAACATCGGATATTCTTAAGTCTTTTAACAACTAAGGATTTTAGTTAGAAAATCATTCAACTCACCTGTAAATTAAATTCTCGGGATAAAGACATTTTCGCTTACTACTGCCGGAAAAACGTTTATGATGTTTTTTATTTGTTGGTTTATGATGTTTCAAACCTAAATGCATTGGTTTAAATCTGCTACGCTTGAGGCCGCCAGAAAATAGTTTCGCAAACGCAAATGCGATAAACGGCGGAATTTTGTGGGTTTTTATTAAAAGAGACACGTGTAAAATAAAAAAAATTTACTACGCCGAGTTTTCCGTTAAATTTAAGTTTTACTTCTTATTTTAATCTAACACAATAACTGACTCCCTTGAGGAAATAGTTATTTTGAATAAAATCAAACACCTTGAGGGACGCACAAAGCGTCTTTGAAAGATGTAGCGCGCTCGTTAGCGGCTTTTTGCTGCAAGACAACAAATTGGTCGTAGAATATTTTTATGTTTAAATATTTTTATAAATATTTGGCACTTGTTTTTTTTGTGTGTGAATGTTTAGAGTTCTTAAAACCGAACAAAAGAAAAAAAAGGATTTAAGAAAATTTAAAAAAATTTTAGAAAAAATGCGTTTTCTTTAAGTTTATGGCAACATATTGAAAATTATTGAAGTTTAAGTCTTTTATTAACTCGATTTTCTAGGTTATTGGGTTAGAAAATAATGCGTAGATTTTTAGTTTAAGGTTTTAAATTTAAATTTGTTGTTTACTGCAGCTGTTAACGGGTTTTTTTCCTTTTAGTTACTCGTGTTGCTGTTAATATTGGTTGGTATTATTGTCCTTGTTAGAGGTTGTAAAGGATAAACAACAACCACCTTCCTCTTTCTTTATTTTTTTTTTTTCTTTTGCTGTTTATATCAAATGATAGTAAGAGTGAGAGATTGTCACAAATAGTATGTGTGTGTCTTTTACGTCTCTCGTACTCTCTTGCTGCCACTTTTATCTCACACTCTGTGTTTATTTCCGGTGCACTTGCACAATGACAATTTCTACACGAATGGGTATGTTCGTTTGCTCGTTTGGTTTGTTCGTCTGTTCGGTTATTTTCTCTGTTAATTGTAGCTGGTAATAAACGACACCTTTTTCTCTACAAATAAAAACTCTATGAACATGGACGGAGCCAGAAAATTTAAATGGGGTGGGCAATATTTGTAGCCAAAATTTTTTATAAGAAAAAAAAAAAAAACATTTTTAACAAAAAATTTTCTAAAAAAAGTTTTTTAACAAAAAATTTATATATATAAATTTTATATTTTTATAATGAAAAATTTTCTATAGAAAAATTTTTTTAACAAACATTTTCTATAGAAAGATTTTTTAAACGAAAAATTTTATATACAATCTATAGAAACTTTTTTTAACAAAAATTTCCTATAGAAAGATATTTAAACGAAAAATTTTATATATAAAAATTGTTTTAACAAAAAAAATAGTTTTCTATAGAAAAATTTTTGTAAAGAAAAATTTTCTATTGAAAAATTTTTATAAAGAAAAAATTTTTATAACGAAAAATTTTCTATAAAAACAATTAATAACGAAATATTTTCTATAGAAATTTTTATAATTTTTTTTTATAGAAAAACTTGTATAAGGCAAAATTTTGTATAGAAAAATTTTTTAACAAAAAATTTTCTGTAGAAAAAAATTTTATTATGAAAAATTTATCATAAAAAAATTTTTGTTACGAATAATTTTCTATAGAAAAATTTTTATAACAAAAAAATTTCTATCGAAAAATTTTTATAACAAAAAATTTTCAATAGAAAAATTTTAATAATAAAAAATTTTCTAAAAAGTTTTTATAACTTAAATTTTTCTATAGAAAAATTTTTCGTTATGAACATTTTTCTATAGAAAAATTGTTCGTTATGAAAATTTTTCTATAGAAAAAATTTTCGTTATGAAAATTTTTCTATAGAAAAAATTTTCGTTATGAAAATTTTTCTATAGAAAAATTTTTCGTTATGAAAATTTTTCTATAGAAAAATTTTTCGTTATGAAAATTTTTCTATAGAAAAATTTAAGTTATAAAAACTTTTTAGAAAATTTTTTATTATTAAAATTTTTCTATTGAAAATTTTTTGTTATAAAAATTTTTCGATAGAAATGTTCATAACGAAAAATTTTTCTATAGAAAAATTTTCATAACGAAAAATTTTTCTATAGAAAAATTTTCATAACGAAAAATTCTTCTATAGAAAAATTTTCATAACGAAAAATTTTTCTATAGAAAAATTTTCATAACGAAAAATTTTTCTATAGAAAAATTTTCATAACGAAAAATTTTCATAACGAAAAATTTTTCTATAGAAAAATTTTCATAACGAAAAATTTTTCTATAGAAAAATTTTTATAACGAAAAATTTTTCTATAGAAAAATTTTTATAACGAAAAATTTTTCTATAGAAAAATTTTTATAACGAAAAATTTTTCTATAGAAAAATTTTTATAACGAAAAATTTTTCTATAGAAAAATTTTATAACGAAAAATTTTTCTATAGCAAAATTTTCATAACGAAAAATTTTTCTATAGCAAAATTTTCATAACGAAAAATTTTTCTATAGCAAAATTTTCATAACGAAAAATTTTTCTATAGAAAAATTTTTATAAAAAAAATTTTAACAAAACATTTAGTATAAAAAAATTTTACAACAAAAAATTTAGTATAGAAAATTTTTTTGAGAAAAATTTTCTATAAAAAAAATTCATAAGGAAAAATTTTCTGTTATTAAATTTCGATTTAACGAAAAATTTTCTATATTTTTATAATGAAAAATTGTTTTTAGGAAAATTTACTGCAGAAAAGTTTTTATAAAAATGAAAATTTTTAGCCCACCCCACTTTATCTCTCTCCGTCCATGACTTTTTGTCAACGTATACATACATATATTTTAGTAGTTCACATCAGTTTGTGTATTGGTTTGTCTCCTCATATATGTAACATTAAAATGTTATGTTTAAATTTATGTTATAAATCAATAAATTTTTTTCAAGTGACAAACCAAAAACTTTTGTCTTTAATAAAATCTGTTAGTTTAATTTCTTAACAAATTTTGTAAAATATTTAATGATTTTCTTCAATAAAATGCTTGATTTTTGTTATACACATAGAATATGTAAAGCTTTTAAATATTTCTTTTTTAAAAATTGTTTTTGAAAGTCTTTTATTTTATAATTTAACACTTTAAAAGTGTTAAAATATCACTTTTGTTATTAAAATTTCTTTAATAAATTCCTTTATTTTCTTTTAAAATTTTTTTTTTATTATTTTTCATTAAATTTTAATATATAAAAAATTATTTTTTTTCTTAAAATTTTCTTCTCCAAACTCTTGTGTAATTGCAGTAGACAAAATTTTCTTATATTTTCTTATATAAATTTTCTTTTGAAATTTATAAATTTGCCACCGTTTAGTCTAGTAGTTAATACTCAACTGTGCCTTTTTCCCGAGTGCTCTAAGTTAATATAAGTTCTCCTAGGACCTAGTTCCGTTCTGCTCTTTCACTTTGACTCACGGACATTTCCACCTCTTTTTTTGGGAATTTCCACCATTGTTTATAATGAGCATGATAGTTTTCCATAATTTGTTTTGCTCGCCATCTTTATTGCTATGTTTTTGTTTTGTTATTAATATTTATTTCCGGTTGTTTTATTTTGGTCTTGATTTTCTAAACAACCGTTATAATGTTTCCTCTTATTGGCAGGAATCTGAAATGTTGCCGTACTGTTGGATAGTAATAAATATGAGGTTGCCAAATCTTTTTAGGAGTAATATTGCCACATTGTATTAGTTAATTTTTTTTTTAAATTAACTATATATAAGAAACTTGTCGAAAACTCACTATTTATAGAATTTTTTGTAAATTTACTGATTATGGGAAATTTTTCGAATATTTATTATTTATAGAAAATTTTTTCGAAAACTTTCTTTTTATAGGATATTTTTCAAAAATTTACTTCTTATAGGAAATTTTTCGAAAGTTTACTATTTATAGGAAGTTTTTCGGAAATTTACTATTTGTAGGAAATTTTTTGAAAATCTACTATTTTCGAAAATCTAATATTTATAGGAATTTTTTCGAAAATGTACTATTAATAGAAAATTTTTTTAAAAATATACTGTTTATAGAAAATTTTTCGAAAATTTACTATTTATAGAAAATTTTTCGAAAATTTACTATTTAAAGGAATTGTGTAGGAAATTTTTCGAAAATTTACTATTTATAGGAAATTTATCGAAACTTTACTATTTATAGGAAATTTTTCGAAAACTGACCATTTATAGGAATTTTTTCGAAAATTACTATTTATATTAAATTTTTAGAAAATTTACAATTTATAGGAAATTTTTAGAAAATTTACTATTTCAAAAATTTACTATTTGTAATTTTTCGAAAATTTACTATTTATATTAAATTTTTTGAAAATTTTTCGTTATTAAAATTTTTCTATAGAAATTTTTTCATTATTTTTCGAAAAAATTACTATTTATAGAAATTATTCGAAAATTTATTATTTATAGGAAATTTTTAAAAATTTTTTTATTTATAGGAAATTTTTCGAAAATTTACTATTTATAAAACAATTTTTCAGCATAAAAATTTTTCTATGCAAAATTTTTTGTTTTACTAATTTTTCTATACAAAATTTTTTGTTATGAAAATTTTTCTATGCAAAATTTTTACTTATAATTTTTTTTTTTTGTAATAAAATTTTTGATATAAAAATTTTTTGTTATAAAAATTTTTCTATAGAACATTTCTTGTTATTAAAATTTTTCGCTATAAAAATTTTTCTATAGAAAATTTTTCATTATAAATATTTTTCTTTAGGCATTTTTTGCTGTAATAATTTTTCTATAGAAATATTTTCTTTATAAAAATTTTTCTATAAACACTTTTTCATTGTAAAAAATATTTTGTAGAAAATTTTTCTATAGAAAATTTTTTGTTATAACTTTTTCCGTAGAAAAATTTTTTGTTATAAAAACAGAAATTTTTCGTTATAAAAATGTTTCTATAGAAAACTTTCCGTTTTAAAAATTTTTCTATAGAAAATATTTTGTTATAAAATTTTTTCGTTATACAATTTTTTCTATTGAAAATTTTTTGATATTTATAGGAATTTTTTTTCGAAAATTTACTATTTATTGGAAATTTTTCGAAAATTTACATAATTTTTTATTTATAGGAAATCTTTCGAAAATTTACAATTTGTAGGAAATTTTTCGAAAATTTACTATTTAATTTTAAATTTTTCGTTATAAAAATTTTTCTATAGAAAATTTTTCGCTTTAAAAATTTTTCTATAGAAAATTTTTTTGTTATAAAAATTTTTTTGTTGTAAAAAATTTTCTTTAGAAAATTTTGTGTTGTAAAACTTTTTCTTAAGAAAATATTTCGTTATATAAATTTTTCTATAAAAATTTTTCATTCTAAAAATTTTTCGATAGAAAATTTCTTGTTAGGAAATTTTTCTATAGAAAATCTTTAGTTATAAAAATTTTTCTGTAAAAAATTTTTAGTTATAAAAATTTTTCTGTAAAAAATTTTTAGTTATAAAAATTTTTCTGTAAAAAATTTTTAGTTATTAAAATTTTTCTATAGAAAATATTTCACGTTGAAAATATTTTAATAGAAAATTTGTAGGTATAAACATTTTTCTATAGAAAATTTTTCGTTTAAAAACATTTCTACAGAAAATTTTTTGATATAAAAATATTTCAATAGAAAATTTTTTATTATAAAAATTTTTTGTATAGAAAATAATGTATAAATTTTTTTTATAGAAAATAATGTAAAAAGTTTTTCGTTATAAAAAAATTCTATATAAAATATTTCGTTATAAAAATGTTTCTATAGAATTTTTTTCGTTATAGAAATTTTTAAGTTTTAATTTTTGTTTTATAATTCCTAAAATTATAGAAAAAAAGTTTTTTTTCATAGAAAAGTTTTCGTCATAAAATTTGTTCAGTATAAAATTGTTCGTTATATTCTAAATTGATTTTACATATTGTAAATTAATTTTAGTTATTATTTCAGATATTTAACGTTTACGTTTTCCTGCCTTATCAATACCATAAAGTGCAACTCTGACTTAATGATTTATGAATTCACCATACCACCAAACACCGGACAGTGGTGAAAAACAAATGTCAAAAATTTCACAACAGCAACAATTATTAACACACAAATCGTGTTTTTCCTTAAAAGTTGATAAAAATTTTCTTTATTTCGGAAAATACGCGCTTAAAATAAGGAAATTATTAAGAAAATTAATGACGCTAGTGAAAAGTGTTTGGAAAATATAAAATTTTTCTGGAAAAAATCAAAAGCTGAAAATAACTACGTCATAAAGAAGAAACATTTTGGTGGCCAACAGAAGTTGGTGTCAATAAGGACAGCCAAAAGCATTTGTGACATTGAGTCAAGTGGGTGCTACTTTGTAAAGGGAGTTCTTATTGTAACAAAAGTGGAAGAAAATAGTTTAATAAGTGTTTTCGAATTTTATAAGCAAGTGCTTTTTGCTATTGTTTAAGAAAATGTCTTTCATAAAACTTTTCGAAGAATTTGTACAAAAGAAAGATGATACCAAATCCAAGCTGGCAAATTTTTTAAGTGATGGTGAAGAATCATCCCCCGCACCTGAGGTGGAAGCAGAACCTTTGGAAGATGATGGTGGAGTAAGTATTTTTTAAGGCCAAAAAGTTTTTTTATGAAAGAAAAGTAAAATTCCCAAGCATTTTTTTTGCTAGGAGTCTTAGAAAATGATTGTATGAGATAACTCGGTTGACGTTTGTACAAAAAAATGTGAGAGCGTCTTTCTGATAATGATAAAACAGTTTTGTAAATAAAAAGTAAGGCAGCTTTTATAATTCACCTTTTGGTAAAACAGTTCAAGCAGCTAAAACAGTTTTCTTTCCAATCTGGCATTACCATGCAATAATGTGACGCCATATTTGTTTTTGTAAAAAACTATATAATACTTGTGCGGCTATTGTAAAAATTGTATTTTTTATAAATTTAATTATAAATATCTTGCAAAAATTGTAAATTTTTAAGGATTTAATGTAATAAAACATTAAGTTTTCGTGTCTTATAATTGATTGTTAATTTAAATTTGTGAAAACTAGAAAAAAATTGAGATTAAGCAAAGTCCAGTTGGGAATTTTTGCATGTGTAACAAGAAAAAAATTGAGCAACAACAACATAACAAAACCCTTAAGATCTCATAATATTTAAAGTTAGTGCTGAAATAATAAAGTAATTTATAAAATATTTTCTTTAAAAAATCAATAACAAAAAAATGACAATATGGAGTCTGCATCCGATTTTGAAAATGAAATAAAGGCGAATGCCTTGCAGAAAAAAGCTCCTTACATGGCGTCAACAACATCAACAGCTACGACAACAACGTCAGCCAGAATAGCCCTGACAAAAACAACATTTCTAACACCCATACAAAAATCTCAAACACAACAGATACAACAACAGCAACAAAAACAATCATATCAACAGAAACAAAAACAATTGTATACAACTTTAACAGCCAAACAAACAACTCCAACCGGCAGTGTGACCACTACGAATTTAGGCAAAGTTATTATCAAAGATATTAAGGGCATCATCAAGCCTGTCTTAGCTAAACCTCATCCTCCTGCTACTACAAAAACTATTACCAACATCAGGGCTACACTTTCGCCTACAATAACCTCTTCCGGCACTGCTGCTATAGCTGGACCGGGGGAAGTAGGTGGTGGCAATTTGAATGTGGCAATTGTTGCAGCTAAAAGACCACAACTTACCATAGTTGCCACAAAGCCAGCTGCCTTAGTTGATAATATCGCCGAGACTGCTGCTGCTACTTCATCTGCAACAATTGCAACTTCATCGTCAACGTTATCACCTCTAGCAACAAATGTAAATTCTAGGTTTATGTTGTATGTTTGTGGACTATGTTGGCTTTTGGTTAGGGAATATAGAATATAGCAAGTTCAGATTTTATTTGTTAGTATCTCAAATTCCTTAGAGAAATTTGTTTAAATCTATCGGCCATGTCACAGAACTCAATTCCGCTTGGAAGTAGAGTGAATTCCGATGTTTTGCTTCTGTAGATAAAGTAAAACGATTTTTTTTCGGAATGAAACCACATTCTTTTTTTTTAAGTTGGATTGAATTTGTATTTTTTTCTTTATTTATTCAATATTTTAATTATTTCTTTATTTATTCAGTCTTATTTTTTGAAAAACTGATAGAGCTACTGATTTCAATTGAAAAAATCGTGTTTTGTAGTTATTTTGGACATTTAAAATTTTGCGGTATCTCTAGGAATGGTTTCAATTTCGAACGAAATTTGTGACATGCCTGTATGTCAACGTTGGCCAAATGTGCAGCTTTTTTAAATGAGAGTTCTCAATCTCAATACAGTATGTACTACCTCGATAATCCGGACACCATAAATTCTATGCATGTCCGTATTTCTTAAGTGAAAAAAGTGGTACTGTTGCTATGTCCGGATAATAGATGTGTCCGTAAAATCGCATGTCCAGATTATTATAGTACTGTATAAATTAACAACAATTTACATTCTAAATTGTTATTCCCCTGCCAAACAAATAATGGCCAATGCTGATCTATATACTTTTTCTAAAACTATACTTTTCAAAATTAAATATTCGGCTCAATGAAAATCTGATACATTTTTCTTATAGAAAACTCGTTTTCTATTGTTAGATAATAGAACATTTCTCAGAATCTGGCACAATTTTCTTAAAGAAGTTTTTCTTACAAACAGCGACAACTTTTACATATAAAATTTATCACAAATTGAAAAATGCATGGCAGAACTACACTTTTTATTTTTTTATTGTACTATGGAAAAATGTTTCTCATAGAAAAGTTCCTCAGAATTTAAGCTATTTTTAATTGAAAATTTGACAAAAACTGAGAGTTTTCACATAGAAAATTTTTAAAAATTTAAGATATTTTTCTTATAAAAATGTTTTTTTTTTAAATTTAAGACATTTTTCTTATAACAATTTTTCGACAAAATTAGACGTTTCACATGGAAAATTTCATAGAATTTGAGACAAATCCTTATGGAAAATTTCTTAGAATCTGAGTCGTTTTTCTAAACCAAAAATACTAAAATAATTCTTTTTGTATAATTTTTTTCTAGAGTACAACTGCTACTGCTGATACCTCCACGGAAAGTACTAAAATGGAACACAGCTACATGCGTGATACGACGCCCAAACCCCAAAACAATGTTGAAATTACCAATGGCCTGCAGCCTGCTCGTACAATATTGGTTAGACGACCCCCGCAATGTCCCTCCTGTCATACAAATCCCATAGAAGAAGATCTAAGTGATGCTAATCAAGCTCCCATACCATCATACAATGAGATAATGGCCAAAGAGGCTATGAACGAATGTGCACGCATAGCAAAATATGTAAAAAATACAAATGCAGAGGATGATGACTGGGAAGCAAAAGTCAATCAGTAAGTGGCTAAAATTTATTAAAATAATATATGTATTTAAATAAATTTCGATATACTTTGTTACAGAAATGGCTGGTCAAATATGCAAAAAAACCTATTCTCTAAAGTTGCCCGGATTTTGGACAATGATCAATTAGGACGCCTCTCACATGCTGGACGTCCTTTTGAGGCCATGCAAAGAAGAGTTGTAGTGGATAAGTCAGCCTCACGTATGCGTAAAGCCTTAGCCTCTGTAGCCTGGGACTCCCGTTTGACTCAGTGGTTACATTGCCTGTTAATGGATTCATTACCCTCTACCTATATGGCTTCTTATTTGGATACTTTACAGACCTTAAAATCTAAATTACCTACTCTCATGGATAAAATGCTATTCGGGCGACCTTTAAATGTTAGCCAAGAGCTCTTGGCACCAGTAATGAAGAAGAAATGGGAACCACAAATAGCCACTAAAGTCCGTAAACTAGCTCACAATTCTGTTATTGTAGCATTGCCCTCTATGCCCACTAGCGGTCCTGTACCAAATCGTTTACAAAAATGGTACCAACATTTGGCCACCATAACGCAGATTGTGCAAGTTACTTTACCCATGACCAGCGGTCATATATCTCGTCAACCCTTGGAACAGGTGGCCGAACAAATTGTCTCACTAACGCGTGTTAAAATTCAGGAACTCCGCAATGAAAATTCTCAACGTAGTATTATTTTGATAGGATTCAATGCTGGTGCCTCTTTAGCCCTACAAGTGGCCATGTCTGAGAATGTAGCCTGTGTGGTGTGCATGGGTTTTGCTTATAACACCTACAATGGTGTACGTGGAACGCCAGACGATCGCATTTTGGATATTAAAGTACCCATACTGTTTGTGGTGGGACAAAATTCTGCGAGGTCAAGGTAAGTACTTTTCTTGGTTATAGAGAATTTGTCAGGCAAAAACTTATTTTAATCTATTTCAGCCCCGAAGAAATCGAATCTCTGCGTGAAAAAATGCAATCGGAATCCTCTCTAGTTGTTGTTGGCAGTGCCGATGATGTATTGAGAGTACCCAAATCTAGAAGGAAAATTGAAAATGTCACACAATCCATGGTAGACACCATGGTCGTCGATGAAGTCTATGATTTCATAAAGAAGATACTAACCAATCCTCCTGGTCCTAGAACGCCCACAGTCATGAATAGCACATTCTTTGCAAAGTTAAATAAAACTAATAATGTTGACAAATCCTCGGGAGTTTACCAACGAAAACGTAAAAATGAAAGTGGTGACCAGGAGTCAACACCAGCTAAAATCAAGCAAATAAGTAAGTATAAGAAAATTATTGATACAATTAGCGTTCATTCATATGTTTTTGAATATATTTCATGGCTCAAGAAACTAAAGAACCCAAAATGCCCAAGAAACCTAAAATTCAAGATCCTTTTCAAGTTAAAAGAAAGGGTAAACGTTTTCGAATCTATATTTTTTTCATTATACATATTTAGTTTTAAAACGCTTTTTGGAAATTTAAACTAATCTCTTTCATATACTTGCAGTTGGTCGCCCTCGTACGCGACCATTACCAAATTCTGCTGATATCTTAGGAAAAGTTACGCAAATTCAAACCTCAACCCCGGTTATTGTTAGTAAAACTCAAGCTCTTAAGAAACATGCAACACCAAATAATCTTTCAAATGATGATTTGAATATGGCTATACAATCGCTTATAAATGAAGAAGCGGATAACAGTTTGAATGCCAGCAATGTCAGTACTGATTCCAGCTCCCAAAAGGTGGTAACTAACTTTGAATTGGTGACACAAACTAAAGCTACGCCCATGAAATCTTCTTTACTAAACACTCAACAAAAGCAAATAATAATTGGTAGCGGTACACCGCCAGTGGGTACCAAAATCAAAATGATACCCTCTAATCAATTTGTGCAATTGAAACCAACACCTTTACAGTCCCAGTCTAAGATATATACCATCAAAACGTCCCCCGTAGTGGGTGGTAGTCAAATTGATACTACGGCTGGACCTAGAATTGGTAGTATTGTTACCACTAGTCCCAATACCACTAGTTCTGGACAACATATTTTCACCCTTAAGACTCCAAATGGGCAGACTACACAATTTGCAACGGCTGTGGGAGGTCAACCCAAGTACACGGTTATTAAAAATGCTAGTGGCAATACCACTTTGCAGTTGGCTACAGCCAAAACTTTGCAGCCAGTAACAACAACTTCAACAGCGGCTTCAAGCACATCTAGCAATTTGGACTTGTCCAATATTATTGATATGCCCATATTATTTGCAGACAATGAGGGCAATATTTCGGATACATCTTCTACACCTGAAGTTAAGCCAGCAACAACTAGTAAGAGTGGTGAGTTTTGGAATCTTATCCTTAAAAAAACTAAGGTTTTATAACATGTTTTAAATTTTTTTAGGTGTTGGCCAACTCATCATAAGTCAGAAAATCATAAAAGAAGCAAATCCGCCAAGTACCAACTCCACAGCTGCTACCGTTTCAACATCAAGTGGTACTTATGTCATCAATAAGCCCGGAACATTTTTGCAAACTCAGCAGTTGGTGGGAAATAAATCGAATAAGGTGGTTCTTATTAATCGTAATACCATGAAGCCCTGTCCCAATATCATATCACGTTCCAATCTCTCACAACAACTCAACAAATATACCAAAGTTATGGTAACAACTCCCAAGACAGGTACTTCAACCCTGGTATCTAGGCCTGGCACACATATTGCGAACACCACAACATCTCCCATAGCCTCAAGTGTTAAACAAATAAATTTACAGGCTTTAAATCAAACTTCTTCACCCGTTTCCACACCCACAAGACCCTCGGGAATACTCAATGTGCAAACCAAGAATTTACCTCAAATACAAATAATTAATAATCCGAATGCCACCTTTATTTCCACCGATAAACCCCAAATACGCAATATCGTTGTTAAGCCGGGAGGACTCAAACAACTGCCTCCTCATTTGACCACCCAACTTTTGAATCGTAATTTAACTGTAAGAAAATTACCCCCTGGCAGTGTTACCTTTACTTCTTCCCCCGTGCCAGATGTTTCTTCTAGCCATTTGGATAATGCCTCATCATCGCCTGCTTCCTCCTCCTCTTCAACGACTTCCAATATACAAACTTCACCAAAAATTATTACCTTAAATCCTATTAATCGCACCACGCCCACTTCAAAGGGCGATTAAGTTATACTTAAACGATGTATTTACTTTTAAGATTTTTCGTGCTTAAAAATTTAATTTTTCAGCTCGATTTTTATTTTAAAATCCCTTTCTTCACATTGAAATGAATGAATTCTTTTACTTACCTTAGTTTTGTTTTTAATATTTTAACTTTAATCTTTATTTTTAGTTTGTAGTTTTTTTCTTAATAATAATGAATATCATTAATGGTTTTTTAGCTTTTAGTTATTTATGTTGAATCTACATATTAAAACATAAAAAAATATCTAAATAAAAAAGAAATTATTTAAAAAATTGTATTTTTAATGATAATCCATCATTCCATCCAATGGTAGACTATTCTCCACAAAGGAAGAAGTCTTTAATCATCTATGTGGGTATTTGTTAAACCAACCCAATTTGAATATTGTAAATGTCATAATTAGGCCATGACAATCCTAATTTATTCGCATAAATCATTTCCCTCATATCAAGGGTGATCACTACTTTTAACTAGTATGTCCTTGAGTGATGTTTGGTGATGAAATATTCAATAATGCCAAAACGCTGCTTTGAGCACAATCACATCCTTTAAATGACGTTTTGTTTGATCTTATGCGAAGATGTTTTTTTGTATCCATATTCTTGGCTTACAATATTTGCCTTATATGGGAGAAATCACGGCTATTTGAGATTAAAAAAAAAATTATTTTACCCATAGGATAGATATCCCTCAAAATTTCAAGAAATTCGGTCTGCTAGTTTAAGCTTCTATAAAAACAAATGACATGCAGATAGATGTGAATGAATTTTATCTAAAAAATTTTCCAAGTCGAAAGAAACTACAAATTTCGCAATTTTTAAGATACCAGGCGACCAGAAATTTCAGCAAGATCAATATTTAAATAAAATTTTTAAAAACAAAAGTATAGTTTTAGGCTTAGACAAACAGACGGACGGCCTTTTATTTCTATGTGAATATATAGGAAAATCTAAATGCCATATCTCCGGAACCACTGGGCCGATCTGAAGGAAACTTCCACCCGTTTCCAGTGAGGAAATATTCAACCGTGTTATCTTCATGAGGAAATAATGGTTCTTGAGTAAAGGAGTAGAGTAAGTTTAATGAAAACAAAAGCATAGTTTGAGGCTTAAACAAACAGACAGAGAGACTGATATTTCTATGTGAATATATAGGAAAATCTAAGTGCTATATTTCCGGAACCAGTGGGCCGATCTGGTGAAAACTTCACGTAAACCATCTACAGACCACTCCCGTTTGATAAAAAAATTTTCATTAGAAAAATTTTCTATAGAAAAATTTTCTATAGAAAAATGTTTGATAGAAAAATTTTCTATAGAAAAATGTTTGATAAAAAAATTTTCTTTAGAAAAATTTTTGATAAAAAAAAATTTCTATAGAAAAATTTTTGATAAAAAAATTTTCTATAGAAAAATTTTTGATGAAAAATTTTCTATAGAAAAATTTTTGATAAAAAAATTTTCTGTAGAAAAATTTTTGATAAAAAAATTTTCTGTAGAAAAATTTTTGAATAAAAAATTTTCTATAGAAAAATTTTTCATAAAAAAATTTTCTATAGAAAAATTTTTGATAAAAAAATTTTCTATATAAAAATTTTTGTTAAAAAAATTTTCTATAAAAAAAGTTTTGATAAAAAAATTTCTATAGAAAAATTTTCCATAGAAAAATTTTTGATAAAAAATTTTCTACAGAAAAATTTAAAAAAATAAAATTTTCTATATCTATTTTTGATAAAAAAAAATATTCTATAGAAAAATTTTTGATAAAATCAATTTCTATAGAAAAAGTTTTGATAAAAAAATTTCTATAGAAAAATTTTTGATAAAAAATTTTTTACAGAAAAATTTTTTAAAGAAAAATTTTTGATAAAAAAATTTTCTATATCTATTTTTGATAAAAAAAAAATTCTATAGAAAAATTTTTGATAAAAAAATTTTCTATAGAAAAATTTTTGATGAAAAAATTTTCTATAGAAAAAGTTAAATAAAAAAATTTTCAATAGAAAAATTTTTGATAAAAAAATTTCTATGGAAAAATTTTCCATAGAAGCATTTTTAATAATAAAATTTTCTATAGAAAAATTTTTGATAAAAAATTTTCTATAGAAAAATTTTTGATAAAAAAATTTTCTGTAGAAAAATTTTTGAATAAAAAATTTTCTATAGAAAAATTTTTCATAAAAAAATTTTCTATAGAAAAATTTTTGGTAAAAAAATTTTCTATATAAAAATTTTTGTTAAAAAAATTTTCTATAGAAAAAGTTTTGATAAAAAAATTTCTATAGAAAAATTTTCCATAGAAAAATTTTTGATAAAAAATTTTATACAGAAAAATTTAAAAAAATAAAATTTTCTATATCTATTTTTGATAAAAAAAAATATTCTATAGAAAAATTTTTGATAAAATCAATTTCTATAGAAAAATTTTTAATAAAAAAATTTTATATAGAAAAATTTTTGATAGAAATTTTCTATAGCAAAATTTTTGTTAAAAAAATTTTGTATAGAAAAATTTTTGATAATTAATTAAAAAACCTTAAATTTTTTATAATTTTTATTAATATTTATTTTTTTTTGTTTTTATTTTGTTTATAATATGCATATACGGTTACAATAATGCATTATAACTGACTTAATATTTTTTGCATTAAATTGGATGCATTAAATCCTTTACTATAATTACTTTTCGATTTGTTTTTTTTTTCAATAATTAATAATTTTACTCATTCGTGCCATAAATTTATTGCAAATACCATCATTTAATGTTGCATACTAATAAGAATTGCTTAAAATTAAATATTTCTTTAATGTTTCATTCAAATTTGTTTTAATTTTATTATGTTATTGAATAAGATTAATTTTTAATTTTTGTTAATGTTTTTTTTTTTTTTTTTGTATTAAATATTAATGACGACGATATTAATTAAGTCTAAAGTTAATAATACACACAAACATTTAATAAACTAAATAATTTAATATTATTTTTTTTTCGTTTTTAATTTAATTTTATAATTTTTGTTTAATCTTATTTTAAAATAAAAAAGAAATAATTTAATTTTTGAAATAATATTTTTAATTGCTATCATAAATATCCGGTTTCCTTTTGAAGATAATGAAATCATTTTTGTAATTTTGAGTTATTTAAAATAAAAAAGAAAACGAGAATTATATTTCGTATTAAAATCATATTAAAAGTTCTTAATTCTTGTGTAAATTTTAAAGTAAAAGAGTTAATAACAAATTTTTGGAATACAATAAAAGCGTTTCCGTAACTAAAAAATATTCAAAATTTAAAGATTTGGGTTTACCAATTTCATTGTTTTAATTAAATTATAAGGTATAACAATATTCGCCTTCACACTCTAATACTTCCAGAACATACCAAGATTTTACTTTGAGTTGTGAGTTTGAGTTGTGAATTCGGTAGCTGATTGCGTTGAAAAGAAAACTCGAATCGTTTAGATTTAATACCCTAATAAAAACTTATCTATCGGAGGGAAAATTCTGAAAAAAGCAACAACAATAAACTGCCAAAGAAAATTAATGTATCAAATTTCATGAGTCTAACCTCAAAATTGATTCAGGCCAATATTCCGTGTCAATGGCTTATGCTACATACCCTTTCCACATATGGCAATCTTTGTACCAAATCAAATGGCTATCAAACATGCATTGATTGTTGGGTTGACAGTCCTTGAGCAAAGCTGTAGAAGCTACGGGTCGTTTCGGCTACTAGATCCGACTGCAGTTGAAAGGCTAGAACTGAATGTCTTAATCAATCTAAAAATCGCGACGACGTTAAAATACCAACGAAAATGCGTCCCAAAATAGAGGAGTGGCATTCGTAGAAGCTACGGGTCGTTTCGGCTTGTAGATGCGACTGGCGTAGAAGCGCTGGAACTGAATGTAAAAATATCGACGACGTTAGAATACCAAAATTCGATCCAAAATAAAAGACATTCGAAGAAGTTACGGGTCGTTTCGGCTAGTAGATACGACTGCAGTGGAAAGTCTGGAACTGAATGTCTTAGTCAATGTAAAAATCGCGAAGACGAAAAAATTCCAATGAAAATTCGCCCCAAAATAAAGGAAATGTCCTTCGTAGAAGCTACGGATCGTTTCGGCTTGTAGATCCGACTGCCGTAAAAAGACTGAAACTGAATGTCTAAATCAATATAAAAACAACCGAAGACGTAAAAATGGTATTCGTTTTCGAAATGATCAATGACATAAAAGAAGCAACGAAAATTCGCCTAAAAAAATGAGAGTTACATTCGACAGCTTATACTCATCTTTAGCACAGTAGGAAAAAGGTCCTTAAGTCGCTAGCCGGTAGCACTCGGAGTAAAGATAAAGAAATCCTACTTGCGATGTATTAAGCAATTGGTCGGCAAGTGGCAAATTATGATGAATTATGAAGATTTGGCGAAAATCGTAAAATGATACCAAGAATTTTGGTACGAGGGCATGATGAGCGATTTATATTGGATTTAAATGCGTAAAACAGATCCCAAACAGTACAAGCGACTCAGTTCGACTGCTATTCATTTGTGTACTTTTCCATTTTAGGGTGTAAAAAAAGCAAAGTTCGGTAACGTTATATCTCTGAAAGGGATAGGAACATAATTCGAATTGAGTTTTGACGGTGGTTGGTACTATTTTAAGCATTGACTGGAAAGAATAAAATACAATTTGATATAGTCAAATGGCAATCAATTGATATAGGAAAATATCAAACACTTATTACGTACTTTTCCAGTTTATAGGGTAAAAAAAGGCAAAATGCGGCAACGTTATATCTCTGAAAGGTATAGCTTGATAATTCAACATTTAATAGAGTAAAATGGCAATCAATTGACATAGAAATTATTAAACACTTATTGTGTACTTTTCCAGTTTTAGGGGTAAAGGCGAAATTCGGTAACGTCATATATCTGAAAGGGATAGGAATATAATTCAAATTGAGTTTTGACGGTGGTTGGTACTTTTTTAAACTTTTGTGGGTTAGGATAAAATAAAATTTGATAAAGTAAAATGACAATCGATTGACATGGAAAAATATCAAACACTTATAGTGTACTTTTCCAGTTTTAGGGGTAAAGAAAGCGAAATTCGGTAACGTCATATCTCTGAAAGGGATGGGAACATAATTCAAATTGAGTTTTGACGGTGGTTGGTACTTTTTTTAAACTTTTGTGGGTTAGGATAAAATAAAATTTGATAAAGTAAAATGACAATCGATTGACATGGAAAAATATCAAACACTTATTGTGTACTTTTCCAGTTTTAGGGGTAAAGAAAGCGAAATTCGGTAACGTCATATCTCTGAAAGGGATGGGAACATAATTCAAATTGAGTTTTGACGGTGGTTGGTACTTTTTTTAAACTTTTGTGGGTTAGGATAAAATAAAATTTGATAAAGTAAAATGACAATCGATTGATATGGAAAAATATCAAACACTTATTGTGTACTTTTCCAGTTTATGGGGTAAAAAGGCAAAATTCGGTAACGTCATAAATTAAAAGTGAGCAATTTCAAAAATTAAAAAAATATTTTTGGTACTTTTTTTAAATATGAAAAATTAGTATAAAAAAATGTTGATAAATTAAAAATTTTAGTTTCAAAATTAAAGTATAAAACAAAAATTTCGAAAATAAGGATGATTAAAGGTAAAATGGTTCTATTTTGCTTACAAATTTTTTTCAATATCATTTCAATACTTTATAAAGTTGTTTTAAGTGTTTCAATTTTATAAATCTGTTAAAAAATGTTTATATAAATATTAAAAAAATCAAAATAAATTTTAAGTTTTGTAATAATTTTCTTCAATTTGCATAATATGACTATCAGTGCAATTATATATTTATCTGGTAAGATTTTTTAATATAATATATTTTTCTTTAAATGTATAAACTATTTTTTTGCAATATTTTTTTCTTGTTGTTTTTTTTTTAATAATTAATATTTTCTTTTAAATATTTTTCTAAAAAATTCTATTTGTTTTTTTTTTGTTTTCTGTTTGTATTTAATTATTTTGTGTTGGTGGAAAAAAGCTGTAGACAAAAAAATTTTTCTTTTCTTTAAAAATTTTCTTTTTTTTTTGTAAAATTTATACAAAAAAATTTTCAGTTTTTTTCTTTAAGATTTTGTGTTTGTTGTAAAATACTAGCAAAAATGTTTGAAAAAATTCAAAATTTAATTTTTGTTTGTAGTTTATAAAAAAAGGATTCTTTGTTGGAATTTTTGTTTTTTTTTCTTTGTTGTTGTTGTTATAATTTAGTTTTATTTTAAATTTAATAATAAATTTTAGTTACGTTTTTTTGGTTTATTTTTTTTTATGTATAATTTTATTATTGTATTCAAGTGCGATTTTGAAACATTTATAAATTTTTCTTTGTTGTTAAATTTTGTTAAATATTTGTTTTTTGTTTTTTTTTTAAGTGAATGAATGAAAGTGATTTTTTTAATGAATTAAAATTTGTTTTCTTTGCAATAAATTTTATTTTATTTTTTAAAGACTTTGTTTTTAGGTTTAGTTTTCTTTTTTAAGGGATTTTAGTATGTATTTAAGGTTAAATTTAATTTAATGTTAATAAATGTTTTATTTTTTTTAAAGTGAAATATGATTTCATCGCTAAACAAATGGATGGATATATTTTTTATGACGTTTTGACTATAATTTCTTTATTAAATTATTTTCTTTTTTTTATACTAAAAATCATTTTTAAGTTCTTAAAATTTTTATTTAAAAATTTTAATAATTTTTCTAGAAAATTATGAATTTTTTTTTAAATAAATAATATTTTTTTATATTAATACTTTTTTTTCAAAACTTTTTTGTTAAAATATTAAAAAAAAGTTTTTGGTTTTTTTTCTTTTATTTAATTTAATTAACTTTAAATTATATTTTTTATTTACACTTAATTTAAAAGAAAAATTTAAATTATTTTTAATAAATTTTTAATTTATTTATATTAAATCTTAGAATTTTTTTTTTGTTATATTTTAAAAGTTTAAAGTTTTTAAAAATTATTTCATTAAATTGTTTTTAAAAAATATTTAATAAATTTAAATATATATCACACATAATTAGCAAATTATTTGAAATAAAGTAAAATTTTTTAGAATTAAATAAAAAAAATTGTTAATAATAATAAAACAAAATTTTTAAAAACTTAAATACAATCTATTCAGAATTCCCGACTCCTAATTGGAAAATTCAAATTGTTTCTTTCAAAATCCAAATGTCAGTTGATTCTTGTCTAAATTTAAACGAAAAAATCTTAACTCAAATTAAGGCAAAGCTTAATGGATATGATGAGGACTTTGCACCCTCTATTATTAGGGTAAAAAAATGGTTTACAGAATTTTGATATAGACGTACAAGCATGGAAAACACCGAACATTCTGGAAGCCCAGTTTTGGGCTCTACATTCGAAATATATAAAAAAAAATTCTATTAGATTTGAACCAATCGGAGATTTAAAGAGAGAGGGAGAATGAGAGACAGAGAGAGTAAGAGGAAGAGAGAGCAAGAGAGTGAAAGAGAGAGAGAGCAAGAGAGAGAGAGAGACTAGTTTAGTTTGATAGAGTAAAATGGCAATCAATTGACATGGAAAAATAACAAACTTTTATTGTATACTTTTAATGCTTAGGGGGTAAAAAAGGCAAAATTCGGTAACGTTATATCTCTGAAAGGTATAGCAAGACAATTCAAAACATAATAGAAAAAAATGACAGTCAATTAATATAGAAAAAATTAAATACTTATTGTGTATTTTTTCAGTTTAGGGGGTAAAAAAGGCAAAATTCGGTAATGTTATATCTCTGAAAGGTATAACATGATAATTCAAAATTTGATAGAGGAAAATGACAATCGATTGACATAGAAAAATATTAAATACTTATTGTGTACTTTTCCGGTTCAGGGGGTAAAAAATGCAAAATTTGATAACGAAAGGGATACGATGATGGTTGATATTTTTTTAAACTTTTGCGGGTTAGGATAAAATAAAATAAAATGGCAATCGATTGACATTTAAAAATATCAAATATTTATTGTGTACTTTTCCAGTTTGGGGGAAAAAAGGCAAGGGATATGAACATAATTCAAATCGCGTTTTGAAGGTAATTGGTACTTTTGTGGGTTATAATAAAATTAAATTTGATAAAGTAAAATTGCAATCGATTGACATGGAAAAATATCAAACACTTATTGCGTACTTTTCCAGTTTAGGGGGTAAAAAAGGCAACACCCCAGAGACCGAATACCAGTCAAAATATTGGGTTTCTCGGAGTGAGTTAAATTTTTTCTTCTAACGCGAGTTATGGCTTAAATATGGAATAAATACTTCGATATGAGAAAGCTTTCACGCTTTTGAAAACGATCCACCACAATATGGACGAGCTTTTGCGAGGACCAGGGCTGCTGAAATCGGTATATTTTCCCAAAGAACCGGCATTATCGGCAGTTAATTTTCAGAAATCGCCAAAAAATCGGAATTGTCAAATTATTAAAAAATTTTCTATAGAACAAATTTCATACTGAAAATTTTTCTATATAAAAAATTGTTGAAAATTTTTCTTTACAAAATTTTTTATAAAAAATTTTTCTACGCAAAAAAATTGAATATAAAAAATTTTTTTATACAAAAAAGTTTAAATGGAAAATTTTTGAAAAACCCCTTTTAGGAAATTTTTCTATTCAAAAATTTTTATATGAAAAATTCTTTTTTACAAAAAAATTTGTAAAAGGAGATTTTCGATAAAAGACAAATTTAAAACGAAAAATTTCGATACAAAAAAAAAAAAATTTGAACCTTAAATTTTTCTGTAGAAAAAAATTTAAATTTTAAAATTTTTCCATAGAAAAACTGATATTGAAAATTTTTCGGTTGAAAAAACAATATTTTATATAGAACAATTATATAGAACAATATTTTTATTATTTCGTTCCCAAATCTTTCCAATATATCGGAAACTTATATGTATCATTTTCAATCACTGATTTCTCATAATCCTAAAAATTCTAAATTTTTTAGCCAAAATCTGGATATCGGCACGTAACTATTATTCAGGTCAAAAATCGTGAAAATAGCGATCAATCGACAAATCTGGCTGGTCTGGGGAGGACGCCCAAGGAGAGAGAGCGTGAGAGGGGAAATAGTGAGATAGAGAGTGTGGGGAGAGAGTGAGATAGAGAGAGAGTGAGATAGAGAGACGAGTTTTTAGAAGCAATTGGAACATTAGTCAAAATATGTGAATTCAATTCGTAGTGAATTAAATTTTCTGTCCAAACGCGAGGTAGTCTGCTATTAACGGCTGGCAAACTTAAACTAAATGACGCAGCCTGTTCAAATTTGGACTAGAGTCAACTGACATTAGTAGAATGAAAGGAGCGATTTGAATTTCTCAATTGTTCTAAACATTTCAGGACCATCTTCGTATTTAAAATTATTTAAAAATATTTTCGTTTATTTAGAATTTTTAATGTAAAATGTTAAATTTATTTTTTTTTATATTTTATTTGAATATTATCAATAAATTTAAAATTGTACTAAAATTAAATTTTTGTTAATTTTATATTCTAGGTTTTTATACTTAATTATTTTTGTTAATTTGATTTTTTTTTTAATTTGTTCTTTAATTATTTCTGAAATAATTTTTTTAAATATTGAATTAGTTTTCATAATTATTTCAATAAATTTGTAAATCATTTAAATTTCTGTTAAATTTAAATTTTTTGTAAATTTAAATTTTCTATTAAATTTAAAGTTTTTTTGTAATTAAATTTTTTAAAAATTTAAATTTTTTCTAAATTTAAATTTCTTTTGAATTTAAATTTATTTTGAATTTAAATTTATTTTCAATTTAAATTTATTTTGTAATTAAATTTCTTTTGTAATTAAATTTCTTTCAAATTTAAATTTCTTTTAATTTTAAATTTTTTCTAAATTTAAATTTCTTTTAAATTCAAATTTCTCTTAAAAATTTACTTTAATTTCATTTTCATTTTCAAATTTAAATTTTTCTTCGTAAATAATATTTAATAACACTTATTTTAAATTTTAATTTTGTCCTCAATTTTTTTATTTCGTTTAAATTTTTCTTATATTTATTTAAATTTAAATAAATTTTTTATATCCATTTATATTTATAATAAATTTATTTATAAATTCATTTTTCATTTTCTATTATTTTGTTAAATTTTATTTTGAAATATTTTCTTTATTCTCTGAAGTTTTTTTGTATTTTTATTAAATATTTAAATGTGCGATTTTCTTATAAATAAAAACAACATAAATCATTAACTTTATTTTATAATTTTTTATATTTTGTTAATTTTTTTGTAAATAAAGTTTCTGGGAAAAGAGTTTTAAGTTCAAGTGGACACAATTTAAGCGTGTGGCGACAAAGCTTTAGACTTTAATTTAGATACTTAAAATAAATATTTTAAATAATGTACAATTTTTAATAAGATTCTGTTAACAAATTTCAGAAAAAATTTCAATAAATTTTAATTTTAAATTTAAAGAAATTCAAGTCGAAATCAAGTCCCATTCCAACCTTGAATTAAACTAACAAGCCTTGAATTACACTTGAATTAAAAGATATTTCAAATCTTTGAAAGTACTAGATAAATTTTGAATAATAAAGAACCATTTCCTAGACATAACGAATTTTTTTTTTGAATTCAAGTGTAATACAAGTCTGTTTCCAGTCTTCAAATATTATATATCCTGTCAAGCCTTAATAATACTTCCATAAGACTAAACTATTTTTCTTTTTAGAGTTTTGAGAACATTCAGTAAACAAATTTCGACAATATTTGAAAATTTTAATATTTAAGAAAGTTTATATTAAAATTCAAGTTAAAGTCAAGTCCATTTCCAGCCTTAAATTAACCTAACAAGCCTTGAATTACATTTGAATTACAATATATTTCAAAGCTTTTAAAATACTAGATAAATTTTGAATAATGTTGTAATTTTCCTTAAACATAACGCGTTTTTTTTCAAATTAAAGTGTAATACAAGTCTGATTCCAGTCTCAAATTATTTTATATCCTGTCGAGCCTTAAAGTTTTGAGAACATTCTGTGAACAAATTTAAAAAATATTTGAAAAAATCAATATTTAAGAAAGTTAATTTTGAAATTCAAGTTAAAGTCAAGTCTAATTCCAATATTGAGTTATCCTACCAAGCCTTGACTTTCATGTGGAACTACAAAATGTTTCAAAAGTGATACAAAAATAATAAATGTATTTGAATTTGAAATTCTTTGATTCTTATCGTAAATTTTCTTTGGTTTTAAGAGGAATACAAATGTTATTCCAGCCTTTAAATATTGCATATCATGCCAAGGCTTGACTTACACATGGACTAAAGTTTTCTGGATTTTTATTAGATTCTATGAAAACTTTAAATAATTGCCCCTATTGACGTTCTCAACTCAACTCAGTTTGGTCTCCAAAAATCAACTCAACTCAGTTTGGTCGACTGCCAGTCGACCCAACTTTCACTCAACAAAATTATTTTTTGATATTGCGGAACTCAACGTTATTTAGTTCCGCCTTTTTAATTTTTGAAACTAAACTCTTTTTAATAGAAAACTTTTTATGAAAACTCTTTCCACTTAAAAAAAAATAGCCTTTTTTTAAGAAAATAATAAAGTCCATTATTCTATAGCAGCCAAGGGCAAACAATTCATTTGCTATCACAATTCCGTGCAGTAAATTCCGGCAGAGATACAATACTGTTTTGCTATTGACAATGTCTCCAGTATTACTTGCCTATTTTGCCCCTTTCAATGTTATCTACTATTGACATTTAACATTATAAGTTTAACAAATTAAGTTTACCTCTATTTACTTAGTAGTTCTATTGGTTCAAATAGGGGCATTGGGATCAAATTGGGAATTATTGAGAAACATATATGTTGACACATTCGTTGACAATGTCACCAGATATATGTAGGGTGTCTACCTCTGTCGACTTTACCCATGACTATACGCATAACGGACTTACAGATAGAACATAGAAAAAGAAGTAGAGAAAAGACAAGATAGAGCAGAACAAAGTAAAAAGTAGAGCAGTGAGCTATGTCAGATCGCTTGACATAAAGACGGCTAAATTTAATCATAATTAAAATAATCCAAAATAACCAATAATAATAATCAATAAAATGAATTTTTAATATCAATAAACAATTTATTTGCCTTTCATTAAAAAGTAAACGAAAAAAAAGAACAATAGGATCCATTAAGTTCCTACATATATACTAGAATAGTAGTCTCTATATATTCACTATTTCAGTCCTGAACTAAAAAAGGGGACATTTGAACTGATGTTACACAAAGTCTTGACATAGAGTTACATGGTTCTACTTTTACTACAGGGAAGTTAAAGGCAAACTTTTAAAGAGCATAAAATTACTTTTACGCTCCTGCTTTTTGACAATAAATTCAATCTTTCACAAATTTTAATATCTGCTAGTGCCCACCACTGTTCTATAGTTTTATCACATTGCGGCAAAGCCTTCTAGTACTTATTTGAACTCTAATTGGACTGAATAGGACTTTTGGAGATAAAATATATGATTTACAGAAACCCTACAAAATGTCATAATGTGGAGTAAAGGAGATAGTATTATATCTCCTCTGCTAAAGTACATCAATGAAGATATCAGTTGGTGATACTTTCTTCTAAATTGGAAAGGCAGTGTAAGGGTAACAAGAGTTAATCTAACCTAACTTTAAGAATAAAATTTAAAGAAAACGTTTCTAAAATAGGCCCACAGAATCATTTAGGGTACATAATACAATATATAGAAAAGTTTTTAGAATCAAATATTTTATATAAAATAGTTTTAATAATCTAAACTTTGTAAATTTTCGCAAAATTTGGAATGTTTTAAATAAATTAAGAATTAAAGAAGCAACTAAAAAATTTTGTTTCATTCAAACAAATACAAAAATCAAAGTCCCTCTTGCTTTGTTGTCAACATCTACCAATCGAACTAAAAAAACCCTTTTCTAGCAACGACATTTTTGTAGAGATGCCAGGTAACAAATGTCAACTAGAAAGAAATGATAATGCAGTGCCTACATATTCGTTTAATATTAGAGAGATATATCTAACAAGAACCTAATGCAAACGATGATGATTGGTTTTGGGTAGAGTGCCCACAATTCGGACACGACCCAATGTACCCATATTGCCAGCTGGGTTTGCACCAGCACCAGCAGTAGCAACATTACCAGAGCCAGCAACATAATGCTGTTGCATCAAGTGTGTTGGATGTTGTTGCTGTTGCATTTGTAGTTGCATGGCAGCTTGCAGTTGTTGTTGCTGATGTAAGTGCTGTTGATATTGTTGGTATTGCAATTGCTGCTGTTGTTGTTGCAAATGATGATGTTGCTGCTGCTGCTGTTGTTGTAACGAATGCTGCTGCTGTTGTTGTAATGAATGCTGCTGTTGCAACGATAGCTGCTGTTGTGGCTGGTGCATACGTTGCTGCTGTTGTTGTTGCTGCTGCTGCTGCAACTGCATTTGTAATTGCTGTTGCTGCTGCTGTTGTTGAGGAATTGACTGTTGCTGTTGTGGTTGCTGCATCTGAGGTACATGCTTGATATCATTGCAATCGCAAAATTGCGGTGGTGGTGCTAAAACAATATTCTCTGTTACTAGACCATCATCGCTTAGCTGCACTGAGGATGCGACAACACCACCAGCAACAGTTGTTTTACTATGGGATAACAGCGATAGCTCCGTATCACTGTCAGCCTCTATAGGGGGCGGTAGTTGCACCAGCGAAACGGCAGCTGATCGTGTTGCTCTTTGCATGGCAATAGCGGCAGCTTGTTTACGGGTCAAGGAATTGTGTCTTTGGAATCCTTTGGCTGGTGGTGAGGGACTAAGGTCACCATCATCATCGGAACGCTGTTCTTCTTGGGAATCCTGTGTGCTTAAAAGGCCTGCCTTGTTGGCAGCCATTTGCTGCTGCTGTTTGGCCACTAAGGCTGCTGTGGTGGCAGCTCCGGCTGCGGCGGCTGCCTTGGCTTTCAGTATCTGCTGCAGATGTTGTTGATGGGCAATTTGTTGTTGCTGCTGTTGTTGTTGGATTAAAATTTGCTGCTGAGTGGCCATTAGCTTTTGGTTGGGATTCATATGAGGTTGCTGTGTTTGCTGTTGTTGCTGTGGCTGAGCTAAACGTCCTGCTACAGAGGACTGAGACTTGGCCACCACTTGCTGAGTTTGGTTGGTTAAAGTCTTAGGCGCCTTGGAGGCAGACATTTGTTGCTGCTGTTGCTGTATAACAGGAGCATGTTGCTGCTGTACCATTTGCTTAACCGTGACCGTGGTAGGAATATTGGGTATGGCCGAGGTCACTGTGGTAGGATTATTAGCTTTGGCTTCAAATGCTGCCTTGGCATTGGCCACATTTGTTTTGGTGGTTTGTATGTTAATGCTCGTTGTTGTTGTTGTAGCTGTTGAGGAGGAAGAAGAAGAGCAGGAGGAATTGGAGTTTGTAGTGGCAGCTGTTGTCTGTTGTAAACTACGATGTTGAGACGGTGGTGTCGATTTTCCGCTAGCTTCTAATGTTTGTTGTTGTATACTTCCCTGTTTTACTAGTTGTTGTTTAGGTGGCATTGTTGTTGTAGTTTTTGGCAGTTTTGTGTCTGTTGTTTTATTTGTAGTTGTAGTTGTGGCATCAGTTTCATCCTTACCCTGATCAGGTATAGTTTTTGGCTCTTCATTTATGGTTACACTTGGCTTCTTCTTAATCGTATCCGTTGATTTGGCTGCTGTTGGTACTCCCGAAGCCGCATTGGCTGCTAAGACCTCCTGATCACTGCTAACACCCGAAGAGCTATTGTCTCCCTCCTCTTCATTGTTGTTATTATTCTCCAGATCATTATCGTTTCTGGCGGTTTCCGCTTCATTTGTCGTTGGTGACTTGTCATCGTTTTTATCAAAACCGTTTGGTTGAGATTTGGAGGTTTTCAAATTACTGCGTATACGCTGCAGCTCATCGGCCGAGAGGGAATGTGAAATGGAGGCTGAACCGGAAGCAGAACTGCTTCCACTGGAAAAATTTGAAAATTAGTTTCGGTGAAATAAAATGTAAATCGAAGGAAAGTAATTTCTTAACTTCTAAATGATTTTAAAATTAGAACTTAAAATGGTCAACTTATTTGCAAAATCACGTATGCGATAAAAGTTTAAACTAGTCTAAATAATTCATAATGGGTGATGTAGGGAATGTTGGATACCAAGCTACCAAGGTTCTGATTGGTCTTAGCTTGGTAAGTCCAGACTTATCTTAGTTTTTCTTAATCTCAACTTTGGAAACTGACCTCCTTGTGGTACTATGGTAACACCCGTTATGAAGTGAGCTAACATGTGCCGCGTGTTCTGCTATAAGAACGATAAAATATGGTTTAGTACTTCGGCAAGTAACCCACTTTTGGAAAAAACAATTACTATCAAAAAGCTAAAACTAGAATAAAAACTGCCCTCTCTTATATTAGAAGAGGACGTCCGAAACTTCGATGAAAAGACCAAGTAGAGAAAAATTACGCAAAGCTTGACCTATGATATTGGAGAATATGCGCACAAGAACTGCTCGGCCTTTGACCTTAAACATTTTAAATATATTCCATTTAAGTGAGTAAAGTAGTCGACATTCTATATTCTTTAATCTATTACAAAATTGTATTTTTCGAAAGTTCGATTTGATTGTTGCAATAAGGGATATTAAAATTTATTAAAATCGATATTTTAGAAGTTGAAAACGATAGTTTTGTTTTAGATTCATAAAGTATGTTTAAAGAGACCCTATTTCCCATAATCTAGTACGAAACTATAGTCTAGCCAGAATGACAAAACTGTGGCAATAAATTATTTCAGTTTTAATTTGTTTTCATCCCACTGTGCATCATTCTATCACACTCACCTTGCTTGACTATTTCCACTCGTTTCCGGAACATCAATTAAAGCAATCTTCTCGTTTAGCTTTGTATTGCGTGCCACCAATATTGAATTCTCATCTTCACCATCTGACTCGCTGAGACTGTAGTCGGGTTCGGGTATGGGTGGTGCAGGACCAGCAGCAATATTTGTCGATGTTATGCCATTATTGTTAACATTGTTGTTGTTATTGTTGCTAGTGTTGCTGGGGTTATTGCTATTGCTGTTGACTGGGTTGGTATGATTGTTGAGGCCACCATTTTGTGTAGTTTGACTAACGGCATATTGATTGGCGGAAGAGGAAGTGCTGCAACTGTTCGTATTCGAATTGGTACGTGTTAATGTAGAGGGTTGAGCATATTGACTAATTTGGTTTTGTTGCTGCTGCTGATGTTGTTGTTGTTGTAAAGGTGGTGGTGGCGGTGGAAGTTGTTGCTGCTGCTGTTGTTGCATTTGTGCTAAACCTTGATTCGAGTTATAGTGTTGGGTTTGACTATTCTGAGGCTGTTGATTTGAATTTTGTTGGCGATTCTGTAACTGTAAAGAATTAAAGAAATGTTTTTAACTTTGTTCTTCTAAAATACCTACCTCTTGATTTTGCCTTTGCTTCCAGGCTATCAGCTCTTGCGGTGAAGCATATATTTTGGCATTTGCTGAGGGCTTAAAGCTGGATTGTACTCCATCTATGGCTCCCGCGGTCACGGCATCATTTTCCACACGTTTCTTTAGTTTTTGCTGTAACGACAATGTGCTTTCATATTCTGAACTCTGGCGTGTCTCAACCTTGACTACTTGACCCACTACGGGTGGTGGAGGCGGAGGATGTGTGGGTGGTGGCAAGGTATTTAGTCTAGACAATGAAGCATGTAAGGTTGCCACATCATCTTGCGAATGATGACCCTTGCCCACGGCAGGTGACCATATAGAGGAAGAAGATCCACCTGCTGTTATATTCAAGTCAGGTGTTGAATGGAAACGCTTCAAGTCACGAGCACCTGCTCCCACAGTGGGTATAGCACAGGGCTTGCCTCTTAGAGTGCCATTTTTGGCTTTGTTCTTGCGTTTCATTTCGGCTACACTGCCATAGACTACAGGTCCCTTGAGAGGGGAACTATTATTGGCTGGTGGTGTGGCAGCACCACTATCGGTGCCCGATTGAAAACGTGAAGTGGTCATCATGGTGGAATAGCGATTAGTGCCCTCCACATTTTCACCCTGTTGACGCTGGAATAGTTCCTCTAGTTCGGCGGCAGTTATGCGACTTGATGTGGGTCTGGCCTTAATACTAGCCGTACGCAATTGCACCGGTGTACCCGGATGTGTGGGCGTGGGTGTGACTATGGACTCGACTGAGGAAGATTTTGTATGAGGAATTTCTTCATCATCTTTTTCGCCACCATTCTCCAGACCCGCCACCATGGACTTGGCCCTAGCCCTACCCACCGACAGGGTAGTCTTAGGATCTCTTCGTGGTGGCAGGGGTGCGGGACGACCCTGTCTTTCAACACCTGCTGCATTCGGACCCAAAGACATTTTGCGCGGCAAAGTGGCACATTGACGATGCGAGGTTTGTGGTGTACTGGGACCCGAGGACAAATGATGTGTTGGCATATACTGAGGCGTGGCCTGCATTTGATTAGGGAATTGCGGTGATATTACCGTCATTGAGACTAAAGCTCCTGCGGAACGTATCATTTCCACTACCTTCTCGTGCGAGGCGGCCCTTACATCTTCACCATTGATGGCCAATAGGAAATCACCGGGTTTCAGTCCAGCCATATCGGCCACGCCACCGGGATCGACATCGTCGAGGTATTGTAGAGCCGGAAAACGATCGGATGGCTTTAGTTGCATGAGTTGTGAAGAAGCTTTGGCGCCACGCAATATAAAGCCAAAACCACGTTTGGCACGATGTAATACGACAGTGCGTGGTTCATTAAAGGCGCTGAAAGAAGAATTAGATTTGATTAGAGAATTGCGGTGATATTACCGTTATTGAGACTAAAGCTCAATGAAGGTCAGTACCGCAATAAAATAAAACACCTAAAGTTCCTAAAAAATGTTAGAAATTTAACCCGACTCGACATTTCGAGTTAAATTTGAAACATTTAGGTAGATCTGCAGTAATGTCGTATATTCACAAACAAAAAGTTTCGATTTACGATTTTTTTCGTAGTCGCAAGTGATTCCTTGCGTTTAATATAAAGGTTTTAGCGTAAAGATAAGATATTTTTGTAAATTTGTACATACCTCTTCTTTACCCTTGGTGCTGTGGCACTGCTGTATTGACCCACTTGATGATTGTGATTCATCGCTCCCATCATTTTATCGCTTAAACCATGACCATTGTTCAGAGCCTGTGTCGAACCGTTACTATTTACCGACAACGACGGCGACTGATGATGTATGAGACTGGGTCGCGGCAAAGTGCCACCCATACTGCCCATACCACCAATACCCGAACTGCCGCCTAAACTCAACTGAGGTGAACCCTGGTGAACAGACGATGCTGCAGGAGAATGTTGATAGGGCGATTGATTTGGATTCGCGGTAGCAACATTTGTTATATTCTTCTGACGCAAATTTACCTCTTGCACACATTCGGCCGGAAAGAATCCGGACTGATTGGTGCCACGAACATAACCCTCGAGTAGGCCGCAGTCAGTGGAACCAACGACCTCAATGACATCGCCTACTTGTAGACGTATATGGCCAACAGAATTGCCAGCATAAGGTTCCATGCAAACCACCGTTGTGCTAGGGTGACCTATTGAGCAGGCAGCGGAATCGGAATTGGTACCAACACCGGATGAGTCGCTGATAATGTCGCTGGTATCGCCTAGGGATTTATCTAAGGAGGAAGAGAATAATTGCTAAAGTTAATAATAAATTTAATTAAAAATTATTCAAACCAACATTTAGCGGTTACATTTAGGGGATTCACATGATATGTTATTGTGTCATATAGTTGTACAATTCAAAAAAAGTTACCACATGTAAAATATTTCTTGTGTTTAAACAATTTTTATTATTATTATTAAATTTTTTTAAGATTACAACTTTGTGATAGCAGTTCAAAGCACAAGCTGTCGTATGTCGTATGCCAATATATATACAACAGTTAATTTTGTTAAATTTTTTATAACAATAATATCAGTATTGAAATATAAAGAGCAAAAACCAATTTTGTCCAATACTAAGAATTTAATGAGTTACAATTTATACCCAATTAGTGAATAAATAACATGACTTTTAATGTGAATCCCCCTCTTCTTTTCAAATATCCTTTTTTTTAATGTTTATGACCTATTTATAACATTTTTTCTTTCAATTGCATAAAAACATTTGGCTTTAATCCAAATATGTGTTAAATATATATGACTTTTGTATAAGACGTAAATGCTGTAAAAGTTGTTCTTGTTGTATGTTGTAATGTGGCATGCAATAGAGCTATATGTTGTATGTATGAATTTGGACAATTTGTAACATTTGTTGGAAAAACAAAACAAAACCAAAATAAAAGTTAAACGTAAAATTTATTAACAGAATTTAAAGCTTTTTCCTTTTTTGTTATTTGTATTTAAAGATATTTTGTTGCAACAATTAGGAAAAGTAAACATGCAATTTGTTGCAACATTACAAATAAGAAAGATACTCACAGGCACACAGACATTCACATGCATACAGGAAAACTACACGCACACTCTTACATAACCTTTAAAAACACTTGACAGTGGGAGAAATCGAAAAATTTGAGAAATGAATTTGAAATTTTAGAACAAATGATCCAATTTTGATGAAATTTCATTGATTGATTGAAAGTTGCCAGTTACCTCTTATTGTTTAGGAAATATTTCACAGTAAAATCAGGATTTTTAATATTTTATCCTTCATATTTCGATTATTTTCCTATAACGGACTCAAACCTATTTTGTTCGAAGTACTTTTTTACTAGAATTATTAAGGAACCGATTTTGACGAATATTAGCTTTAATCTGAAATTGTTATAGTCTATGTTTATTTCAAAAACTGGCCCCGGTCAGAGCTAGAGAGCCCAAAGAAGAATAAGGTGCTGGTTATCTCTTATAGTTTAGGAAATATTTCACAGTAAAATCAAAATTTTTAATATTTTATCAATCATATTTCGATTGTTTTCCTATAACGGACCCAAATCTTTATTTCTGAAGATTTTTTTTGCTAAATTATTGTGGAACCGATTTTGGCAAATATAAGCTTTAAAACTGGTCCAGGATAGAACTAGAATGCCCAAAGTAGAACACTGTGTTGGTTATCTCTTATAGTTAGGAAATATTTCACAGTAAAATCAAAATTTTTAATATTTTTTCAATCATATTTTGATTGTTTTCCTATAGGGGACTCAAAGCTATTTTTCTCGAAGAATTTTTTACTAGAATTATTACGGATCAACGATTGAATCGAATAAGCTTTAAACCGAAAGTGCTATCCCCTTTTCATAATTTAAAAAACTGTCTCAGTCTAAATAGAAGGAGCTACAGACTTGAAGCTTCATATAAGTGACTTTTTTCCAGATGCCGTATTTTGGACAAAAATTATAATTATTGGATCAGAGTATCAAGAAAGGCAAATATTTAATACCCGTCATGACATATCTACTGAACTAGAAGAGCTAGAGACTTTAAGCTTCACAGAAATGACAGTATTAACAAAAAATAATATGGATCGGAGCAGAGAAAGTTCCGCCCCCATAGAAAATAAATTCTTGTGGAGTATTTTCATGACCATTAAAGTTCAAACTCTTTAATAGCATGACTTTTTTTTTGCCAATGGGAGTTTTAAACGCAGGACCGGGTATTTGCTCATACAAATGTTTCACATATTCTCAGATATATTCAGAATAAAACTGTCTAAATTGAGTCTAAATGTAAGGTCGAACAGGCATATACTTTTGAAAGTATAGCTTATGCACTAAAACAGTTATTTTCTTCAAAATTCGAACGACTTTTTACCGAAATTAAAAGGATAGGAGCAGAGGAAGTTCCGCCCCATAGAAAATAAATTCTTGTGGAATATTTTCATGACTGTTAAAGTTCAAATTCTGTAATAGCACGACATTTTTTTTGCCAATAAGGGCATTTGGTTCAATACGTAGGTAGGGTCGGATATTCCCACGAACAAATATTTTACATATTCTCATAAAGTCGAATAGTTGATATCCTAGATCAGTTAAAATTCAAATCCTTTTAAAAGGATTAAAAGGATAGGAGTAGGAGGAATTTTTCCCCTATACAGATATTTTGCTAATTCTCATGTATATCATACTACTTAAGGTGAAGCGCCTAAACTTTGCATAATCTTATGTTATCTTTATAAAATAAACATAATCTGGTCATAAATAAGCAGGATCGGGCCAGGGGTGGATCCGCCCATATAGAAATAAAACGCTTGTAATAAATAGTTATATAAACTTTGCATAATCCCATTTTTTTTCTTTACAAAATAAACATAATGTGGTCATAAATAAGTAGGATCGGGGCAGGGGTATTTCCGCCCACATAGAAATAAAGTGCTTGTAATAGTTATATTCAAAAGAATTTGATAAAAAAAATTCTTCTTAAACTGACTTTGTTTCATGCTCATCTTCATTGGTTAGATTAAAGGCAGGAACGGAGCTGGGGAAGTCCTGCCTCCCATATAAAAGAAGAACAAAATTTGGTGTATATCTTAACAATTAATTATTTAAACTTTATACAGCCGTCAATTTTCGTCAATTAGATTATTTTGAGCAAACTTTTATAGGAAAGGAGCAGAGGAAAATATGTCCCCCAAAGTAAAAAAAAAATTATAATATTGTGTTATTAAAGATGGAGATTAAGGCCTTTTAAAATCATTTTATACCAGCTATAAACTTGCACTTCTTCATGCTTATCGGTATGAGGGAAGGGGGAGTCCCGCCTTACATAAAAATACAACTCTTATTGGCGTATATCTTCATAAATATTAAGTATTCAAACTTTATACAACCGTAATTTTTGTCAATAAGATTAGTTGGGGGCAACATTTGTTAGGATAGGAGCAGGGGAAAATTTGTCTCCTATGGGGAAGTCCTGCCTTCCATATAAAAAAAACTCTTTTTGACACATATCTTCTATTATTTTATTAAGTATTCAAACTTAATACAGCCTTCATTTTTGTCAATAAGATTAGTTAGGGCAAAGTTTGATAGGAGCAGGTTAAAATTAGTCTCCTATGGGGAAGTCCTGCCTCACATATAAAAAAAACTTTATACAGCCGTCACTTTTATCAATAAGATTAGTTAGGGCAAAATTTGTTAGGATAGGAGCAGGGGAAAATTTGTCCCCCATAGGGAAAAAATAAAAAGCATCTGTTATTAAAGAGGAAGATTTAAGGCCTTAGAAAACCATTTTATACTAGCTAGGCAAAACTGACATGCTCATCAGTATTTGGGAAGGGGAAGTCCCGCCTCACATATATAACATAAATACAACTCTTATTGGCATATATCTTTATAACTATTAAGTATTCAAACTTTATACAGGCATAATTTTAGTCAATAAGATTAGTTTAGGCAACATTTGTTAGGATAGGAGCAGGGGAAAATTTTCCCCCCACAGAGAAAACAACATCATGTGTTTTTAAAGATGGCAATTGAAAGCCTTGCAAAACCATGTTATATCAGCTACGCAAAGCTGACACTTATTCATGCTCATCAGTATTGGGGAAGGGGAAGTCCCATCTCACATTCAAATACTACTCATTTTGGCGTATATCTTCATAACTATTAAGTATTCAATATACAGCCTTCAGTTTTTTTTAATAAGATTAATTTGGGCAAAATTTTGATAGGATAGGAGCAGGGGAAATATGTCCCCAATAAAGAAAAACGATTATAATATTGTGTTATTAAAGATAGAGATTTAAAGCCTTGCAAAACCCTTTAATATCGGAATTATCGAAGTGAAAAAATTATTTACATCAAATCTTCCTCAATTTTTTTTTGATTTCCCCCACTGTGCTCTCCAATAAATTCTTGGATTAGGAAAAATTAAATAAATATTTGTAAAGTGCTAAAACATGCTTCTTCTACCAAAAACTTATAGAATATAAAATATTTGTTGCAATTTTAGTTTAAAAATTTCTTGGTACTTTATAAAAGATTTTAAAAACTTTGAAGTTGCTAATAAAAAATTTTTTAACTGAGAGGTTATTTATTATAAAACGAAAAAAAAAAATTTGTAAAAATACTTATCGTTTTTTTTGGAATTTAAACTTAAATAAAATTTAATTATGGTATTTTTTTCGGACTAAAGTCTTATCCACTAATTCATAAACGAATAATAAAATTATGTTAAAGTTATATTCTGTAATTGCACGTCATGTCTATTTTTAGAACAGTCAAGTTGCGTAGTTTGTTGTTATTTAGATGCATCTTCTTTCTTTTACATCGACAGCGTGTTACTGCTGTCGGCTTATCGCCGATGGATGATACAAAATTATCCATCAGAGATAAGCCTACATAATATCCATATACTCTGGCGATTGTCTGACAATAGACTTATACTTAGACTATGGTCCAAATATAGTCAAAATATGGCCTATTATAGTTTTAAAACTGAGACTATGGTCCAAATATATTGAAAATATGGCATATTATAGTTTTAAAAGGACTTGAACTATAGTTTTATAAAAAAAGATCCCAACTTATTGATACTCAGAAAATATACTTATGAGAACATGGTCCCATTGTAGTAAAATAATGGACTTATACTTAAATTACAGTCTTATACTCGAACTATAGTCTTATAAATACTCTTATACTCAAAATAATACCTTTCCAATTTAAAACCAAATAAAAACTTAAAAATAAAACTCAAATAAATAAGAAAATTTCCAAATACCTGTAACAATGCTGATATCATCTTCATGCGATCGGTGACCGGATGATCCTTCCGACAGACTCGAACTTGCTGAACTGTATGGCATATGCTCGGAGGGACACGGAGATGGTGGTCCATGACGACCACACAAACTGCTGCTATTGCGTGTCAAAGTACCCATTAGACTACCACCGCCAATGCTACCATTGGCACTGAGCCAACCAATGCCCGAGCGGCGTTTCGGATTATAGCGAGGGGGTCCGCGAAAGGGTACTGTATATATAACATCATGTGGGGATTTTTTTTTAAAAGGGGAGGAGGATTTTGTTTTTAATATAGATAATTAAAAAATTTTGATTTGAGGTTAGTTTTGAGAAAAGAAAGCCTTTAAAGGCATATTTTGATTTAAGTTTCGAGACAGAGACATTACATTGCAGGTGTTGAGAATTTATACGTGAGTTTTAAGGGTGAAGGTAGTTTTTAGCCATTGAATTGTTTTGATAGTAGTGAAACAATCCCATGTGATTCTTTCAAAATTTTAAAAAATTTTGGATGTGTATATTTTGGGCTACAAACTTTTTAATTTTTACTCAATCTTTAAAACACATTTTTTACTTAATGTTTACTAATTTTACTTAAATTACTTACAATTTTGAAGACATTTAGCGAAAAAATTCAAAACTTCTAAGTGTAGTTTTTAAATTTCAAAAATAGTTAAGTTGAATGTTGTTAACTTTGTACCATATTATCGACATTAGTACTGTTTTATCCTACTTGAAGCAGTTTCATTTTGCATTAAAGACAAATACTAAAATTATAAAAATATGTTTTTGGATTCATCAACATTTTCCATTTGAAACATTTTCCTTAAGAAACATGTTGATAACCCCAAAAATTTGCAGTCGTATTTATTTAAACCATTTCTAACAGAAACAGATTTTAAGACTTTTTAGGCACATTTTTTCACAGCAACATGTTGATAAACTTTGAGCATCATTTTGCTTAAGAAACATAATGTTTTTAATATGTTTTTTTTAATATAATTAATTTTTTGTTGATTCTGAACATAATATGAATATGAAAACATATTTTAGGATTCAGCAACATTTTCGATTAGAAACATGTTGCTAAGCCTTTTATATAAGTTCTACTAGTAAAATTCAGTTCATGACTTTTTAAAAATTCATTTTTCAATAGAAATATATCTACGAAGTACATATTTTTCACAGCAACATGTTGTTAAACTCCGAGCATCATTTTTCTTTAAAACATATTGTCTTTGACATGTTTTTTTAATAATTTTTTTTTTGTTGTTTCTGAACATAATAAAAAAAATATAGGAAAACATATTTTTGGATTTAGCAACATTTTAGATAAGAAACATGTTGCTCAGCCCTTAATACCATTTTTTGTAGTAAAATTCTATTCATAACTTTTTAGAAACAAATTTTTTGAGGTTCTGAATATCAGTCCATTATAGTAACACGTGTAAAAAACAACTTTAGCGATGAAACCCATATTTTTGGATTCAGCAACAATTTCCTTTTAAAACATGTTGCTAAGTCCTGAATGCCATTTTTTATAGTTATGATTGTTTAAGAGCTCATGCTTTTAGATTTTGAATATCATTTTAATCGGAAATAAGTTTTTAAAAATTGTTAGCAACATGTGCAAAAGAAAAAAAAAAAACATATTTAGCGCTTGAGAACATGTTTCCAATACTATTAAAAAACAATGTTTAATGTTTTTGATTGCTGTTGTTTTTATTAGAATTTAAATGCAAAAGTTAACAGTTTTAATGTCGATAATGCTGTTTCCTTATGTTTATAAACATGTTGCCAACAATGTTTTCAAACATGTAGCCAATAATATTAAAAACAATGTTGAATGTTTTAGATTACTTTTTTTAATGACAACTTAACTGTTTATAAAAATGTTGCCAACAATGTTTCTAAACATGTTGCCAATAATATTCAAAATAATAATGAATGTTTTTAGCTTACTTTCTTTTTTTTGACAATTTAAGTGTAAAAGCTAACAGTACTAATGTTCATAATGCCATTTATTTAAGCTTATAAACATGTTGTCAACAATGTTTCTAAACATGTTGCCAACAATGTTTCTAAACATGTTGCCAGTAATATTAAAAGCAATGTTAAACATTTTAGATTTATTTCTATGACAACTCAAGTGTAAAAGCTTACAGTTCTAATATCGTTAGTTTCATTTCCTTTTGTTTACAAACATGTTGCAAAAATGTTTCTAAACATTTTGCCAATAATGTTTAAAACAATGTTAATTTTTTTAGATTTCTTTCTTTTTTATGAGATATTGCCGTTTCTTTATGTTGCTAAAAAAATTTAAAACCATATTGAATTTTTTAGATTTCTTTGTTTTTTATGACAAGCTAACAGTACTAATGTGGATAATGACGTTTCTTTATGTTTATTAACATGTTGCCAACAACGATTCTAAGCATGCTGCCAAAAATATTCAAAGTAATGTTAAATTTTTTAGATATCTTTATTTTTGTTGACAACTTAAGTGTAAAATCTAACAGTACTAATTTGGTTTATAAACATGTTGCTAAGAATGTTTCGAAACATGTTGCCAATAATGTTTAAAATAATGTTGAATGTTTAAGATTTATTTCCGTTGCCGTTTCTTTATGTTTATAAACATGTTGCCAACAATGTTTCTAAACATGTTTCTAAACATGTTGCCAATAATATTTAAAATAATGTTGAATGCTTTAGATTACTTTCTTTTTTATCACAGGCTAACAGTACAAATGTCGATGCCATTTCTTTTTGTTTATAAACATGTTGCCAACAATGTTTCTAAGCATGCTGCCAAAAATATTCAAAGTAATGTTAAATTTTTTAGATATCTTTATTTTTGTTGACAACTTAAGTGTAAAATCTAACAGTACTAATTTGGTTTATAAACATGTTGCTAAGAATGTTTCTAAACATGTTGCCAATAATGTTTAAAATAATGTTGAATGTTTAAGATTTATTTCCGTTGCCGTTTCTTTATGTTTATAAACATGTTGCCAACAATGTTTCTAAACATGTTGCCAATAATATTTAAAATAATGTTGAATGCTTTAGATTACTTTCTTTTTTATCACAGGCTAACAGTACAAATGTCGATGCCATTTCTTTTTGTTTATAAACATGTTGCCAACAATGTTTCTAAACATGTTGCCTAATATTATTGGCAACAACATTGTTGAATGTTTTAGATCACTTTCTTTTTTATGACAACCTAAAGGTAAGAGCTAACAGTACTAATGTCGATAAAGCCGTTTTTTGTTTATAAACATGTTGCCAACAATGTTTCTAGCTAAAGTTAATGATATTTGGAAGAATTTGATGCCATAGTTCTTCAATAATTGTTAAGTTGTGTCGTTTTTACCAGTTTATTAAGATTATAAATATTCCAACAATTTATTCTGAACAAACTATTTATGTTACTTACGTTTTATGACAATTAATGTTATAAAAATGCTGATTTATTTTTAACAATTTGCAACAAATATTCAACTAAAACAAACTAGTTTTTAACAAATACCGGAGATAAATGTTTTTAAACAAAATTCAAAACACTTCAAACTGCAAAACAATATTGAAAATGAAGAAATTTAGCAAATCTTTTCATAAAATGAAATAAGCCAAAATGTTTAAAAAAAAAAAAATAATGAAATTTTGAATTTAGTCATTTATAACAGAACGGAAATTTATATAAAAGGAATATGTATATGAAGGGATATATCATTACTATATGTTAATATATTATAAATATTTAAATTGAATATGAAATATCTAATAAATATTTAGACAATATATAAACAATACAAAAAACGTGACATTTATTGAATATAAATACAAAAACGAGCAAAAAAAGTAACGAACAATAAAATTAGAGAAATAAACTTGAACAAATTCAAAACTTTTACTGGTAGAAAATATTCAAATTGTCAGAGAGTGATTGATTAAATGTTTTGTATATATTTTTTTTTACTAAATGGAAGATAGAATTCAATAAAAATTGGTGATGAGTTTGCATTGATGATGATTGAAAATGTCTATGGTAATAATGATGATGATGTTGACAAGTAGATAGAAAGGGGACATTTGTGAGGCAAAACTTGACTTGGTGACACAAAACTTAAAATATTCAAAACTTAAAGAAACATTGTTTGTAATGGCTGATGATTATACAAAAATATAAAACTAATTTTTGCTTTAGCTCAAATTATACACAATATGATTAAAAATTAAATAAAAATTGGCTTTAAATAGATTGAGTAAAAAAAAAATTATAAGATGACTAAATTTGTTTTTAAGAAGAAAACAATTTTGATAAAATTTTAACGAAATTTTTAAGTGATTGATGATGGTTTTAAATTTTATGAAAAACTAAGGTTTAACAAAATGATGTTAGAATGATGAATTATGAGAGAATTAAGAGATTTCCAAAATGTTGATAAAGTTTAAGCAACATTTTCTGACAACAACATGTTGTCATGCTGAAAGAAACATTAGACTATAGCAACATGTTGTCAAATTGTAGACTATCTGTTGAGGAATTCTGAAACTTTTTCCAAACATTTTTTGACATAAGATATATAAGTCCATTTTTCCCTGCGAAATAAATCAAAATCTAGGTAATTTTTTCTGTAAGAAACATGTTGCTAAACTTTTAGCAACATTTTATAATATTAAAAAAATTTGTTGCCAGAAACATCAGCTATGGGAAACATGTTGACTGGCATAAAGCTGTCATATAATGACAAATTTTCTATAGAAAAATTTTTATAATGAAAAATTTTCTATAGAATAATTTTCATAACGAAAAACTTCCTAAAAAAAATTGATAACGAAAAGTTTTCTATAGAAAAATTTTGATAATGAAAATTTTTTTAAAGAAAAATTTTCATAATGAAAAATTCTCATTATCAAAATTTTTCCATAGAAAATTGTTCATTATCAAAATTTTTCTATAAAAAAATTTTCATTATAAAATATTTTCTTTAGAAAATGTTTCATTATAAAAATTATTCTTTAGAAAATTTTTCTATAGAAAATTTTTCATTACAAAAAATTTTCTATATAAAAATTTTCTAAAGAAAAATTTTTATAATGAAACATTTTCTAAAGAAAAATTTTTTATAGAAAAATGTTGATAATGAAAAATTTTCTATAGACAAATTTTGATAATGATAAATTTTCTATAGAAAAATTTTTATAATGAAAAATTTTCTAAAGAAAAATTTGTATAATGAAAAATTTTCCATAGAAAAATTTTTATAATGAAAAATTTTCTAAAGAAAAATTTGTATAATGAAAAATTTTCTATAGAAAAATTTTTATAATGAAAAATTTTCTATAGAAAAATTTTTATAATGAAAAATTATCTATAAAAAATGTTTTAGAAAAATTTTTAGAATAAAAAATTTTCTATAGAAAAATTTTTATAATAAAAAATTTTATAATGAAAAATTTTCTATAGAAAAATTTTAGATGGAAAAATTTCTATAATGAAAAATTTTCTATAGAAAAATTTGTATAAGAAAAAATTTTCTAAGGAAAAATTTTCTATAGAAAAATTTTTATAATGAAAAATTGTCTATAAATAAAATTTTTATAATGAAAAATTTTCTATATATAATGAAAATATGTCTTTAGAAAAATTTTTATAATGAAAAATGTTCTGCAGAAAAATCTGTATAATGAAAAATTTTCTATAAAAAAAATTTTATAATAAAAACTTTTCTATAGAAAAATTTTCATAATGAAAAGTTTTTTATAGAAAAATTTTTATAATGAAAAATTTTCTATAGAAAAACTTTTAAAATAAAATTTTTATAATTAAAAATTTTGATAATGAAAAATTTTCTGTAGATAAATTTTTATAATGAAAAATTTTCTATAGAAATTTTTTTTCTTTATAAAAATTTTAATAATGAAAAATGTTTTATAAGAAATTTTTTTCTATATAAAAATTTTTATAACGAAAAATTTTCTATAGAAAAATGAAAAATTTTTATATGAAAAATTTTTTATAGAACAATTTTGATAAGGAAAAATTTTCTATAGAAAAATTTTTATAAAGAAAATTTTTTTATAGAAAAATTTTGCTAATGAAAAATTTTGTTAATGAAAAATTTTGATAGTGAAAACTTTTCCATAGAAAAATTTTTATAATAAAAAATTTTGACAAAGAAAAATTTTCTATAGAAAAATTTTGATATTAAAATATTTTCTATAAAAAATTTTTGATAATGAAAAATTTTCTGTAGATAAATTTTTACGATGAAATTTTCTATAGAAATTTTTTTTGTATATAAAAATTTTTATAATGAAAAATGTTCTATAGAAAATTTTTTTCTATATACAAATTTTTATAACGAAAAATTTTCTATAGAAAAATAAAAAATTTTATATGAAAAATTTTCTATAGAACAATTTTGATAAGGAAAAATTTTCTATAGAAAAACTTTGACAATGAAAAATTTTCGTTAGAAAAATTTTGATAATAAACAATTTTCAAAATTATGTTTCTAAACATGTTGCAAAGCTTTTTATGTTTCTCTTAATGTTTCCATACATGTTTTAAGCTTTTTATATTAAGTTTTAAGTTTATTGCAATTTACTTTGTAAGACATGTTGCAGAGCTTTTTTTGTTTCCGTAAATGTGTCTAAACATGTTGCTTTGTTTTAAGAAACATGTTGCACAACTTTTTTTTTAATATTTTTGTTTGAAAAATCTCTTTAATTTCTATTGAAATAAATTTCGTTGATGATTTTTAAATAAAAAATTTGCAATGAAGTCTCTTTAGTATTTCTTTTTTTTTTTTGAAAAATGTAAGATGATAGAAAAATGATTGTTAATGAAATGTAGGGGATTTTTTTTAAAGGTTTAGGTTTATAGTTAATAAAAAAGATGAAAAGAAATAACAACTTACCAACATCTTCAGTTTTATAATTTTGTATAATTTCAGCCAATTCCAAATTACCAGCAATAACTGCGACCTAGATTTAGAAATTTTTTATAAATAAGAAAATTTATGATATTTACTATATAAGACAAAAATGAATTAGTTACAAAAAAAAAAACAAAATTAAAAAAATTTTAAAATTTAATAAAAAAACTCAAAATAAAAAAATTAAAAACAATTTATTAAGAAAACTACAAAAAATCTACTGATATTTTACATTTTAAAATCAAATCAAACTACAACGAAAACCCAAGATTTTTAGAATTTAACAAGAGAAACCCTCAAATTAAAAAGGAAAAATTAAAAATATATTTTTCTTTCTTTGATTAAAATTATTAATAATAAAACATAAAGTTAAAAATTATTATTTGTTTTCGGTTAAGAATAGAAGAATAGAGAATAGTAAATACCTGATAAGGAGTTTGATTGGCATAATTTAGCGCACCCCGTTGGGCACCACGAAATAGAAGCATTCTAGCACAAGCCTCCTGATTGTTAACAGCGCATACATGCAATGGAGTATTACCGGAAGCATTACGGCCATCCATGTCCGCACCATAAAACAATAAATGTTCCAAATGCTGGACAAGACCGTGACGACAGGCCTAAGTTATTTTATTTTATATTTTTTTGTTTTTTTTTTGTTTTTAATATTTAGAAATATTTTTTGGTAGATTTTTATTTTTTTAGTTGGTAGTACAAAGTGGTAGAATTTTGGTAGTATTATAGTGTTTTTTTTTTATTTTGTTTAAAGCCCCAATATTAAGTCAAATTTTTGTTTGGAAACCGAAAATAGTAGAAAAATATAAAAAATAAATTTTTTGGTTAGCAATCACAGTTTTTTAAGTTTAATGGTTAACATATAAATTTTTCACAATTTTTATTACAAACAAGGAAAACCAGAGTGTAAAAAAAGATTTTTTTTTATTTTTTAAAAAAATTAAAATAAATTTAATAAAGTTATAAGAATTAAAGCCATTTTATTAAAAAAATTCCACTTTTCCAAATGTTTACTAAAACATAATCCATTATTATTAAAATCAATTATTTAAACCCTGGCAACACTTTTTTCTGCTAAAATGAATAGCCATGACTCTAACAACGTTTTGCCCCCATTAATTGTATCATTAGACTTTGGCAACATATTTTGTTTATAGCAAATGTATCACCTGGCTTAGGCAACAAGTTTTCTATACAAAATCTCTGGCAACAATTTTTTATAGAAAATGTTTATCAACAAATTTTGTATAGAAAACGAATGGTCATGACTCTAGCAACATTTTTTTGTTGACTCTAGCAACATTTTGTATACATGAAATGCAACTCTAGACTTTGGCAACATTTTCTAAAAAACATGTGTGCTTTGACTCTGGCATAATAAAATGTTTTTTCTAAAGTAAAATTTTCATTCCAAAAAAATTTCTAAAGAAAACCGTTTATGAACTGATATTTTCTTTAGAAAAATTTCTATTAAAATATTTTTTCTATACAAAAATTTTCATTAAAAAATTTGTTTCTATAGAAAAATTTTCATTAGAAAAGTTTTCATTAAAACATTTTTTATATAGAAACATTTTCATTAAAAAATGTTTTATATAGAAAAATTTTCATTTAAAAATTTTTTATATAGAAAAAATTTCATTAAAATTTTTTTCTGTAGAAAAATTTTCATTGAAAAATTTTTTCTATAGAAAAATTTTCATTAAAACATTTTCTTTAGAAAAATTTTCATTAAAAAATTTTCTATAGAAAAATTTTCATTAACAAATTTTCTATGGAAAAATTTTCATTAAAAAATTTTCTATAGAAAAATTTTCATATATTTTCATTATTTCTATAAAAAATTTTTCTATAGAAAAATTTCCAATTAAAAAATTTTCATTAAAAATTTTTTTCTATGAAAAGTTTTGATCTACAAATTTTTTCTAGAGAAACATTTTTTCTATAGAAGAATTTTCATTAAAAATTTTTTTCTATAGAAAAATTTTCATTAAAAATTTTTTTCGATAGAAAAATTTTCATTAAAAAATGTTTTCTATAGAAAAATTTTTTTCAAACATTTTTTTATGAAGAAAAATTTTCATTAAAAAATTTTTTCTATAGAAGAATTTTTATTATAAAATGTTTTCTATAGAAAAATTTTCATTAAAAAATTTTTCTATAAAAAAATTTTCATTAAAAAATTTTTCTATAGAAAAATTTTCATTAAAAAATTTTTCTATAGAAAAATTTTCATTAAAAAGTTTTTCTATAGAAAAATTTTCATTAAAAAAATTTTTCTATAGAAAAATTTTCATTAAAAAAATTTTTCTATAGAAAAATTTTCATTAAAAAAATTTTTCTATAGAAAAATTTTCATTAAAAAAATTTTTCTATAGAAAAATTTTCATTAAAAAAATTTTTCTATAGAAAAATTTTCATTAAAAAAATTTTTCTATAGAAAAATTTTCATTAAAAAAATTTTTCTATAGAAAAATTTTCATTAAAAAATTTTTCTATAGAAAAATTTTCATTAAAAAAATTTTTCTATAGACAAATTTTAATTAAAAAATTTTTCTATAGAAAAATTTTCATTAAAAAATTTTTCTATAGAAAAATTTTCATTAAAAAATTTTTCTGTAGAAAAAGAAAAATTTTCATTAAAAAATTTTTCTATAGAAAAATTTTCATTAAAAAATTTTACTATAGAAAAATTTTCATTAAAAAATATTGTATAGAAAAATTTTCATTAAAAAATTTTTCTATAGAAAAATTTTCATTAAAAAATTTTCTTTAGAAAAATTTTCATTAAAAAATTTTCTATAGAAAAATTTTCATTAAAAAATTTTTCTGTAGAACAATTTTCATTAAAATTTTTTTTCTGTAGAAAATTTTTCATTAAAAAATTTTTCTATAGAAAAATTTTCATTAAAAAAATTTTTCTATATAAAAATTTTCATTAAAAAATTTTTCTATAGAAAAATTTTCATTAAAAAATTTTTCTATAGAAAAATTTTCATTAAAAAAAATTTTCTATAGAAAAATTTTCATTAAAAAATTTTTCTATAGAAAAATTTTCATTAAAAAAATTTTCTATAGAAAAATTTTCATTAAAAAATTTTTCTATAGAAAAATTTTCATTAAAAAAATTTTTCTATAGAAAAATTTTCATTAAAAAAATTTTTCTATAGAAAAATTTTCATTAAAAAAATTTTTCTATAGAAAAATTTTCATTAAAAAAATTTTTCTATAGAAAAATTTTCATTAAAAAAATTTTTCTATAGAAAAATTTTCATTAAAAAAATTTTTCTATAGAAAAATTTTCATTAAAAAAATTTTTCTATAGAAAAATTTTCATTAAAAAAATTTTTCTATAGAAAAATTTTCATTAAAAAAATTTTTCTATAGAAAAATTTTCGTTAAAAAATTTTTCTATAGAAAAATTTTCGTTAAAAAAATTTTTCTATAGAAAAATTTTCGTTAAAAAAATTTTTCTATAGAAAAATTTTCGTTAAAAAAATTTTTCTATAGAAAAATTTTCATTAAAAAATTTTTCTATAGAAAAATTTTCATTAAAAAATTTTTTCTATACAAAAAATTTCATTAAAAAATTTTTTCTATACAAAAAATTTCATTCGAAATTTTTGCTATAGAAAAATTTTCATTAAAAAAATTTGTCAATAAAAAAATTTTCATTAAAAAATTTTCTATAGAAGATTTTTCATTAAAAAAATTTCTATAGAAGATTTTTCATTGAAAAATTTTCTATAGAAAATTATTCATTAAACAATTTTGTTTTTAACAATTATTCAAAATTTTAAGATTTAGGAAATTTTTTAATAAAATGGCTTTTTGAACTTAAGAATAACCAACACCAATTGTTTATTATTTAATATTTCTAATCTACTAAATTTTTTATTAAATAATTTACAAAATTTCATTTTAAAGAATTTCCATTATTAAACAAATATTTTTTAGTTATAATTATTAAATTAATCATGTTTTATATTTTTAAATAAACTCTGTTCCTTCTTCAGATAAAAAGATATATAAAAATTACTTACCTGATGCACTTCATTCCAACCTTGATTATCTTGGGTGCCCAAGGAGGCGTGATCATGCAAAAGACTTTCGGTTATTTTTGGTTCACATTTGCGAGTAATGGAAATATATAAAGGGGTAATGCCACGGGCATCTTTATAATTTGGTGAGGCGCCCAGTTCCAAGAGGGTGCTGGAAAAATGAAAACCGTTTAAGAAAATAGTTTACTCTGGAAAATGTGTCTGCCAACTTACGTTACAGCCTCTAATGAATCCTTTTCGACAGCTCGATGCAGAGCTGTTGTACCATCTTTGGTACGATAATCCAGGAGGGCACCACCATTCACCAAAGCGATCAACAATTTATTTGGTTTCTTAGCACCAGTGGCCACGCTCAGCGGTGTCTCACCACTTTCGGGACAGTGGAAATTTGGGTCCAGCCCTTTGGCACACATTTTTGCGATTTTCTCCACATGACCACCATTGATACACTCTAAAAAACGTCTTAAATTGGCACGTGTATGTAACGCCTTCAGTTGACGTTCATCTAAATTTAACATTTTGTAGACGCGTCGCTTGTATTTGAGCTGAAGAAATTTGGAGAAATTGAGTTAAACTTAACATTACAAATTCAAAATTTCGTAGATATACTAACCTCCAAATAGCCCACGGGACCATTAAATGGATAATCGCCCAAACGTCGCTCCTCATCGAGAAATTTTCCAGCCTTACCATTGGAGGGTGGACAAAAGAGGCCATAGTTAAAGCTCTCCTTTAGTTCCTGTAAAGAAATAAAAAGTAATAGAACAAAATTTAATAGAAAAAATGGAAATATTTTAATCATAATAAGGCAAAAAAAATTTTCTATAGAAAAATTTTCATTAAAAATTTTTTTTATTGAAAAATTTTCGTTAAATTTTTTTTCTATAAAACAATTTCCGTTAAAAAATTTTTTCTAAAGAAAAAATTTCCTTCAAAAATTTTTTCTATAGAAAAATTTTCGTTAAAAAATTTTTTCTATAGAAAAATTTTCGTTGAAAAAATTTTTCTATAGAAAAATTTTCGTTGAAAAATTTTTCTATAGAAAAAATTTCGTTGAAAAATTTTTCTATAGAAAAAATTTCGTTGAAAAATTTTTCTATAGAAAAATTTTCGTTGAAAAATTTTTCTATAGAAAAATTTTCGTTGAAAAATTTTTCTATAGAAAAATTTTCGTTGAAAAATTTTTCTATAGAAAAATGTTCGTTTAAAAATTTTTCTATAGAAAAATTTTTTTAACGAAAATAGAAAATAGATATATAGAAAAATTTTCGTTAAGAAATTTTTTCTATAGAAAAATTTTCATTACAAAATTTTTCTATAGAAAAAATTTCATTACAAAATTTTTTCTATAGAAAAAATTTCATTAAAAATTTTTACTATAGAAAAAAATTCATTACAAAATTTTTGCCATAGAAAAATTTTCATTGCAAAATTTTTTCTATAGAAAATATTTCATTTCAAAATTTTTTCTATAGAAAAATTTTCATTACAAAATTTTTTCTAAAGAAAAATATTCGTTAAAAAATTTTAATTAAAAAAATTTTTCTATAGAAAAATTTTAATTAAAAAATTTTTCTATAGAAAAATTTTCATTTAAAAATTTTTCTATAGAAACATTTTCATTAAAAAATTTTTTTCTGTAGAAAAAATTTCATTAAATTTTTTTACATAGAAAAATTTTCATTGAACAATTGTTTCTATAGAAAAATTTTAATTAAAAAATTTTTTCTATTGACAAATTTCCATTGAAAAATTTTTTCTATTGAAAAATTTCCATTAAAAAAATTTTTCTATTGAAAAATTTTCATTAAAAAATTTTTTCTATAGAAAAATTTTCGTTAAAAAAATTTTTCTATAGAAAAATTTTCTTTAAAAAAATTTTTCTATAGAAAATTTTTCATTAAAAAATTTTTTCTATAGAAAAATTTTCATTAAAAAATTTTTTCTATAGAAAAATTTTCATTAAAAAATTTTTTCTATAGAAAAATTTTCATTACAAAATTTTTTCTATAGAAAAATTTTCATTACCAAATTTTTTCTATAGAAAAACTTTCATTACCAAATTTTTTCTATAGAAAAATTTTCATTACAAAATTTTTTCTATAGAAAAATTTCAATTTAAAAATTTTTTCTGTAGGAAAATTTTGATTAAAAAATTTTTTCTATAGAAAAATTTTCATTAAAAATTTTATATATAGAAAAATTTTCATTGAACAATTGTTTCTATAGAAAAATTTTCGTTAAAAATTTTTTCTATAGAAAAATTTTCGTTAAAATTTTTTTTCTATAGAAAAATTTTCGTTAAAATTTTTTTTCTATAGAAAAATTTTCGTTAAAAAATTTTTTCTATAAAAAAATTTTCTTTTAAAAATTTTTTCTATAGAAAAATTTTCTTTTAAAAATTTTTTCTATAGAAAAATTTTCGTTCAAAAATTTTTTCTATAGAAAATTTTTCATTAAAAATTTTTTCTATAGAAAAATTTTCATTAAAAATATTTTTCTATAGAAAATGTTCATAAAATATTTTTCTCTATGGAAAAATTTTCATTTAAAAATTTTTCTATTTTTTAATTTTTGCTTAAAATTTCTCTTAAAGTTTTTACTTTTTTCTTGATAATAGATTTCTTGTATCTTAAACTGTCAACCCTTTAACCACTCGCTCTTCTCTAGCTTAAATATGTCAACAGTTCTTATGTTAAGAAATACAAATAAGTACCACATTAGTTCTTTTTAAGATCAGGAAAAACTTCTTTTCGTGCAACGCTGCTACTGCTGCTGCAACATTGCGTTGTTATATGTTATTTCAGAAAAAAAAAACTATTGAATCCTTAAGCCTCAAAAGATAAATTGTTGATGCAGTTTGTGGTTTCGAAGATTTAAGTACCCGACTTAAAAATGTTTTATTTCCGGTTTGTATGTGGGAGAAAAGTATTTGAAATAATTCAGAAGATGAGGGGATTCCATGGCTCGAGTACTTAAACACATACCAAAATGCAGTAGAAAAAGCATTTAGAATTTATGGTTTGTTGGTCTGAGGGGCCATTTGGCATAAAGGAAGTCTGACAATGCGTACGTGCAACACACACTAATATTAACTCATAAAAATGATTGTAAGGTGGATGCATGTTTTTAAATGTTGCACAAACTCAATTTCTTTTCGAACGTGTACAAAGTGGCTGAAAGAGTTTCCAGACTCGTGTAGCAAATGGAAATATGTAATAATAAAAATATATTCACTTTATCATTTGATTGTGGTCCTGAGTGTATTTGAATGTGTTTGTTCCATTGGTCATACCACAATTCAGGTCAATAAAATACACACACTCACTCAATATAGTTTTCCAATTGTGTGGAAAATTGTGGAATATTTGATCGAGTATTTTATCCATTTGAGGGGTGTGTGGAGCTGAGGGTGTTAAATAGCAAATAAAATTTATTTCAAACAAATGTTTTGAGGATGAGTGTGTTTCCACTATTAGGGTCAAAACTTTTAAAACAAAAATTTTGCAATAGTTTTTGAAGCCTTTATAGGCTTTAAAATAGAAAAAACCCAACCAGTCTAATGCTCTAAAAAGGCCAATAAACTTTTTTCATCGTTTTTTTCCCTAGATGTTTATTGAGTAAATTTGTTGTTAAATCAAGTACTTTACAGATTTATTTTTTTCATTTTGTGGTTAAAGGAAAATGACCGTACACAGACGAACATTTATCAGGTATAACTTTTAAACTATCCTTACATGAGTAGAGGAATTAGAAATGAAATAACTACTTTAGAAGGTGTACGAAGACAGAACTTAAAGCAGACAGGATGTGGTGTTTCATAATGGGGCATAATTCAATCAGAAGCAACAGAAAGAAAATTGAATCAATTGGATTTTTAATGGCTATTTGACAGAAATCAGTCTCTTCTTTTAAAGTTAAAGCTTTTCTGTTTAAGTACTCAAATTTGTTAACAAAAAGCTTAAATAAACAAAAAGCTATTTAGTTTCCATAGAAATTTTTTTATCAAACATTTTTCTAAAGAAATTTTTTTATTAAAAATTTTTCTATAGAAAAATATTTTTTTCAAAAATTTTTCTATAAAAAAAATAATTTTTTCAAAAATTTTTCTATCAAACATATTTTTTTCAAAAATTTTTCTATAGAAAAATATTTTTTTCAAAAATTTTTCTATAGAAAAATATTTATATCAAAAATTTTTCTATAGAAAAATATTTTTTTCAAAAAATTTTCTATACAAAAATATTTTTTTCAAAAATTTTTCTATAGAAAAATATTTTTTTCAAAAATTTTTCTATAGAAAAATATTTTTTTCAAAAATTTTTCTATAGAAAAATATTTTTTTCAAAAATTTTTCTTTAGAAAAATGTTTTTTTCAAAAATTTTTCTATAGAAAAATATTTTTTCAAAAATTTTTCCATAGAAAAATATTTTTTTCAAAAATTTTTCTATAAAAAAAATAATTTTTTCAAAAATTTTTCTATAGAAAAATATTTTTTTCAAAAATTTTTCTATAGAAAAATATTTTTTTCAAAAATTTTTCTATAGAAAAGTATTTTTATTGAAAATTTTTCTATAGAAATTTTTCTATAAAAAAATCTTTTTATTGAAAATTTTTCTATAAAAAAATCTTTTTATTGAAAATTTTTCTATAGAAAAATTTTTTTATTGAAAATTTTTCTATAGACAAATTTTTTTATTGAAAATTTTTCTATAGAAAAATTTTTTTATTGAAAATTTTTCTATAGAAAAATTTTTTTATTGAAAATTTTTCTATAGAAAAATTTTTTTATTGAAAATTTTTCTATAGAAAAATTTTTTTATTGAAAATTTTTCTATAGAAAAATTTTTTTATTGAAAATTTTTCTACAGAAAAATTTTTTTATTGAACATTTTTCTATAGAAAAATTTTTTTATTGAAAATTTTTCTATAGAAAAATTTTTTTATTGAAAATTTTTCTATAGAAAAATTTTTTTTATTGAAAATTTTTCTATAGAAAAATTTTTTTATTGAAAATTTTTCTATAGAAAAATTTTTTTATTGAAAATTTTTCTATAGAAAAATTTTTTTATTGAAAATTTTTCTATAGAAAAATTTTTTTATTGAAAATTTTTCTATAGAAAAATTTTTTTATTGAAAATTTTTCTATAGAAAAATTTTTTTATTGAAAATTTTTCTATAGAAAAAATTTTTTATTGAAAATTTTTCTATAGAAAAATTTTTTTATTGAAAATTTTTCTATAGAAAAATTTTTCTATAGAAAAATTTTTTTATTGAAAATTTTTCTATAGAAAAATTTTTTTATTGAAAATAGAAAAATTTTGTTATTAAAAATTTTTCTATAGAAAAATTTTTTTATTGAAAATTTTTCTATAGAAAAATTTTTTTATTGAAAATTTTTCTATAGAAAAATTTTTTTTATTGAAAATTTTTCTATAGAAAAATTTTTTTATTGAAAATTTTTCTATAGAAAAATTTTTTTATTGAAAATTTTTCTATAGAAAAATTTTTTTATTGAAAATTTTTCTATAGAAAAATTTTTTTATTGAAAATTTTTCTATAGAAAAATTTTTTTATTGAAAATTTTTCTATAGAAAAATTTTTTTATTGAAAATTTTTCTATAGAAAAATTTTTTTATTGAAAATTTTTCTATAGAAAAATTTTTTTATTGAAAATTTTTCTATAGAAAAATTTTTTTATTGAAAATTTTTCTATAGAAAAATTTTTTTATTGAAAATTTTTCTATAGAAAAATTTTTTTATTGAAAATTTTTCTATAGAAAAATTTTTTTATTGAAAATTTTTCTATAGAAAAATTTTTTTATTGAAAATTTTTCTATAGAAAATTTTTTTTATTGAAAATTTTTCTATAGAAAAATTTTTTTATTGAAAATTTTTCTATAGAAAAATTTTTCTATAGAAAAATTTTTTTATTGAAAAATTTTCTATAGAAAAAGTTTTTTATTGAAAAGTTTTCTATAGAAAAATTTTTTTATTGAAAATTTTTCTATAGAAAAATTTTTTTATTGAAAAATTTTCTATAGAAAAATTTTTTTATTGAAAATTTTTCTATAGAAAAATTTTTTTATTGAAAATTTTTCTATAGAAAAATTTTTTTATTGAAAATTTTTCTATAGAAAAATTTTTTTATTGAAAATTTTTTTATTGAAAATTTTTCTATAGAAAAATTTTTTTATTGAAAATTTTTCTATAGAAAAATTTTTTTATTGAAAATTTTTCTATAGAAAAATTTTTTTATTGAAAATTTTTTTATTGAAAATTTTTCTATAGAAAAATTTTTTTATTGAAAATTTTTCTATAGAAAAATTTTTTTATTGAAAATTTTTCTATAGAAAAATTTTTTTATTGAAAATTTTTCTATAGAAAAATTTTTTTATTGAAAATTTTTCTATAGAAAAATTTTTTTATTGAAAATTTTTCTATAGAAAAATTTTTTTATTGAAAATTTTTCTATAGAAAAATTTTTTTATTGAAAATTTTTCTATAGAAAAATTTTTTTATTGAAAATTTTTCTATAGAAAAATTTTTTTATTGAAAATTTTTCTATAGAAAAATTTTTTTATTGAAAATTTTTCTATAGAAAAATTTTTTTATTGAAAATTTTTGTATAGAAAAATTTTTTTATTGAAAGTTTTTCTATAGAAAAATTTTTTTATTGAATTTTGTTTTTTTATAGAAAAAATTTTACTATAGAAAATTTTTTTCTTGGAAATTTTTCTATAGAAAGATTTTTTTTGTTGAAAATTATTTTATTGAAAACTTTTCTAAAGAATTTTTTTTTATCGGAAATTGTTTTCACTAAAAAATTAGATTCTTGATTCTTCAGAAATTTCTTTGTGGGCTTTTTGTGCCGCTTTTTCTATTAAAAAAGCTTTTTTATTATACCTAGTAAAATTTTAAATTCAATAGTTTGTTTAACTAAAGTATACATTAGGGCTGATTTAAATAACTTAATTAAAGCATACTTTTAGGCTTTCAAATGAAATATATTAATTTGAATAAACTTTCTTGTTAAAACTTAATCATACACATTAAAACATTGCTAGACAACAAAATCTTACATATGAATGGAATTCATAAGAGTGTATTTTATCAGCTTTTAAAGTCCGATGTAACATTGATTAACCCTAAGACTCTAAAATTTCTCGTTTCTTTTACATATTTCCAGAAAAAGGCACGTTTTTCAAACATTCGAATAGAGTCACCCTCTCTGTTGCCTAACACCTTCAACACCTCATACACTAAATATGTAAGACACCCTGGCCTCTTCAGAGCCGCCAGTCAACCACTTACACAATGTTCAAAGTGGTCATGTTAAATTATGGTTAAAAAAGAAATCACATGCCACCCATTAACACCATGTGTTTAACATACCCCCATCTTTCAAAGACTTCCTCCTCCTCATCAACATATAAAAGTATATCAGAAACATTTAGAAATTCTACTTAAAAACATGTGACGTATCAAACATGAAATCTATTCTACGACTTAGGTCTAATGATGGTACAACGACGATGATGATGATGATGATTTTAATTCTAAAAAGAAAGTGAAATATACGATTGGAGGCAGAAAGAAATTTATGTTTATATGAATTTTAACCAGGAAGTCTAGGGTGTACTCATCTTGAAATTATGGTTCTTGATGGACGACGACCGTAAATGTAAAACAATGTAAATCATTTAGGTTTATGTTGTATTTCTGTTTTTGAATTGAATAGAAAAAAAACCAAGAATCTGAAAATAACGACTTAAGCACGTGAATGAAAGATAATTTTGTATAGACCTCGGAAAATTTGTTGAGAAGGTGGAAGTAGGAAAATTATTTAAATATTAAAGATAAATGTCCCAGTAAGAAAAAAGGTTTATTCTCAAATTGAAGATGATTTGAAAATAAATCTTTTTTCAAAGGTCAAACGTTTGATACTGATTTGATACTGATTTGAGAATAATAGCGTTCTCAACAAAAAGGGGACTTTATTCTCAAATTGAGGAATGCCTTTATTCTCAAATCATTATCAAACCTCATTCTCAAAGGTTTTTCAAATGTGGTTATCATCTACATATGGAACATAAATAAAATGGCGTTGTATTTTTAAGTTTGTTTATTTTGTTTTTGAAAGCGGTGCATCATATTATAATTCTTTTGCTTAAAATATAATTTTTTTATTGTTAGGTAAAAAAAAAATTTAAGAAACAAAGAAAATTTACTTGTGCATATGAATATTATTGAATTTTTAATCTTGGCATTTTTTAAGCAAGGTTTTATGGTCAAATATGGATCAATGCAATGCCATTCCATTTAAATATCTTTAACATTTTTTTTAACATAAATTATCTTTTTTTAATGTTTGAAAAGAAAAAATTGAAATAAGGTTTGATATCAAATGTATATAACTTCATTTTTCAAATTATTCTCAAATAATCTTAGGGTTTGATAATGATTTGAGAATAATCTTTATTCTCAATTTGAGAAACTATAATTTTTCAAACGTTTATTCTCAAATGAACCCTCATTTGAAAATGAATGTGAATCTCAAACATCTGTTCAGGTTTGAAAAAAGTTTGAAAAAAACGTTTGATATCAAATGTAAAAGTCATCATATTTCAAATGTTTGACACTGTTCTTACTGGGGTAAAAGGAAATAAAACAGAAGCTGGTAAAATTTACTTTATTGAATAATTCAGAGAAAAAAGCCTTTTTATGATGATATCTTAACTTTCTAAACAACTTTTTTTAAATACAAAGAAAAAGCTTTTTCAGATTCATGATCAACTTTTTCTATATAAAAGGCTTTGTCTGCAACTTTTCTTTAGAAAAGTTATCCATAACTTAACTTTTCCACAGAAAAATGTTTTGTTACATTAAAGCCCTTTCTCTAAAAAAAGCTTTCTTAAGATCAAAATCAGTTTTCGATGAAAAAAAAAACTGTCACATATCTATTCCCTATATTTTTTTGTACTTTAGCTTAAAATAATCCCTAAATTTGTAATAATAATGCAAATTTTAGTTGTGAAAGCTTTTTAGTTTTTTCTTAGATAAACTCCAAACTTTTTAAAATTTCCAACTTCTGGCTGGATGTAATTACTCTCTAATAGTACTTAAGAGTCTCTCTGGATTTCCAAATTAACATAAAATCCACAAAAATTTTCTACTCAACTTTGGCCATTGAAATTTAAGAATCTATTCACCCACCCACCACCACCACCACCAAAAACAAAACTCCAATAAATTATGTGACTTAACTCATTTATGCACTTGAGACTTTAACACTGAACATTTGAGCTCGTAGTTGACTGGGGACCACCAGCATAAGGAAGCGAACAGGACAAAATTTTTTATGAAGGGTTCACTACTTAGTAGCGAAAGTATTTAAATAACAAACAGGAGGAGACAACACGATTGCAATCATGTGGCATAATAAAAAGTATACAAACAATGTTTCTATACATTTGTTAGGAAAAAGAAAAAATATTAAAAATAAAAAGTATTAAAATACAAATAATAAAAAAAAAGCCAGCAAGTGCGCAATAAAGTCGAGAAACAACCAGTTTTTCCTGTTTGTTGAATAATTTATGAGGAATAGAAGCAAGCAAAATTTTGTAATGCATACTTTAGGGAGCAAATCACACACACAACAAAAAGGTGTTAAGAGTGAAATAATAAAAAAAATAAACATGGAAATAAATATTATTTTTTTAAAGGAATTAAGCCAGAGCTAAAGCAAATAAAAGATTTTATAATTAAAACAGAGTAGAGACTAATGTAATTAAAAATTAATCAAAGGAAATGTGTTTTGTGAAGAAAAGCTCCTACTTTTATGCCTTAAATTGTTAAGGGATATTTTTTAAAGCAGGCTTTTAGGAGGGAATAAATCATAAAGAAATATATAAAATATAGAATGATTAGCAATAACTTTTTTAATGAAAAAAATGAAGTTTTGACCATATTTCTAAAGAGAAATAAAGTTATCGACATCTTTTCTAGAGAAAAACAAAGTTATCGATAACTTTTCTAGAGAAAAGTAATGTTATTGATAACTTTTCTAGAGAAAAGTCAAGTTATGGATAACTTTTTAAGAAAAAATTCAAGTTATCGATAACTTTTCTAGAGAAAAGTAAAGTTATCGTTAACTTTTCTAGCGAAGAGAAAAGTTATCGTTAACTTTTCTAGCGAAGAGAAAAGTTATCGATAACTTTTTTTAGAGAATAGTAATGCTATCGATAACTTTTCTAGAGAAAAGTTAAGTTATCAATAACTTTTCTAGATAAAAGTCAAGTTATCAATAACGTTTTTAGAGAAAAATAATGCAGTCGATAACTTTACTAACTTTTCTAGAGAAAATAAAATTTTCTAGATAAAAGTCAAGTTATCAATAACGTTTTTAGAGAAAAATAATGCAGTCGATAACTTTACTAACTTTTCTAGAGAAAACTAAAGTTTTTAATATATTTTCTAGAAAAAAATAAAGTTTTTCGCAACTTTTCTATAGAAAATCCAAGTTATCTATAACTATTCTATAGAAAATTAAAGTTATCGATAATTTTTCTATAGAAAATGTAAGGTTTCGATAACTTTTCTGTAGAAAATTTAAGTTATCGATAACTTTTCTATAGAAAATTAAAGTTATTGATAACTTTTCTAGAGAAAATTAAAGTCATCGATAACTTTTTTATAGAAAATTAAAGTTATCGATAACTTGTCTATAGAAAAGTCAACTTATCGATGACTTTTCTATACAAAAGTCATGTGAACGATAACTTTTCTATTGCAAAGAAAACATGTCTATAGAAACATCGCGTTATCAATAACAATTCTATAGGAAATTAAGGTTATTTTTTACTTTTCTATAGAAAATTTAAATTGTCAATAACTTTTCCATAGACAATATCAAATAATTAAGTTATCTATAACTTTTTTCTTATAAAAAATTAATGCTACCGATAACTTTTCTATAGAAAAGTCAAGATATCAATAACTTTCTATAGTAAAATGAAAGTTATCGATAACTTTTCTATAGAAAATAAAAGCTATTGATAACTTTTTTAAAGAAAATAAAATTTATCGATAACTTTTTTATAGAAAATTAAGGTTATCGGTAACTTTTCTATAGAAAAGTCGAGTTATCGTTTACTTTTCTATAAAAATATCAAGTTATCGTTAATTTCCTATACAAAATTAAAGTTATCAATAACTTTTCTATAGAAAATTAAAGTTATAGATAACTTTCCTATAAAAAATTAAAGTTATCGATAACTTTTTTATAGAAAATTATACTTATCGATAATTTTTCTATAGGAAATTCAGGTTATCGATAACTTTTTTTTCTTTTCTATAGAAAATTTACTGCTTCGATAACATTTCTATAGAAAATTAAAGTTATAGATAACTTTCTAATAGAAAATTAAAGTAATCGATGACCTTTCCATAGAAAATTAAAGTTATCGATAACTTTTCTTTAAACAAATTGAAGTACCGATAACTTTTCTATAGAAAATTAAAGTTATAGATAATTTTTCTACAGAAAATTTAAGGTTTCGATTACTTTTCAATAGAACATTATAGATATCGATAACTTTTCTATAGAAAATTAAAGTTATTGATAACTTTATTATAGAAAATTGAGGTATCGGTAACATTTCTATAGAAAAGTCGAGTTATCGTTTATTTTTCTATGGCAAAATCAAGTTATCGTTAACTTTTCTATAGAAAATTAAAGCTATCGATAAATTTTCTATATGAAAATAAAGTTATCGATAACTTTTCTATAGAAAATTAAAGTTATCGATAACTTTTCTATAGAAAATTAAAGTTATCGATAACTTTTCTATAGAAAAGTCAAGTTATCATTAACTTTTCTATAGAAAATTAAAGTTATCTATAATTTTTCTATAGAAAAGTCAAGTTATCATTAACTTTTCTATAGAAAATTACAGTTATCGTAAGCTTTTCTGTAGAAAATTAAAGTTATCAATAACTTTTCCATAGAAAATTAAAGTTATCGATAACTTTTCTATAGAAAATTCAAGTTATCGATATCTTTTCTAAATTCAAGTTGTTTTTATCAGAAAATGTAAGCTTTCATTTCTGCAGACATTTTAAGTTGTCGGTTACTTTTTTCGTATATAAAAAGTTTGAAATATATTTAAATTTCTCGTCAACTTTTTATCCCTCATAGTTTTGTCAAACTTTGGCAATTTAATATTCTAATAAAAATGCAGGTGTGAAAAATTGTTAAAAGTAAAAGAAAAACTGTATCAAAATGAAAAATAAAGAAAAATAGTTGTGAAAAAGTTTGGAAGCCACATTAAAGTATACAATTTTTTCTAGTATTAGTTTCACTTATTTTATGCAGTAACTTTTGATACAAAAAAAAAACTCAAAAATTTAGATAAAATACCGAATGTTAATGCAGTATTTTCTTTATTGGTGTCTTTTTGGTTTTCGGGTTTTTGAACAAAAATACTTTATTTTTAAATCTAAAATGACAAATGCGCCGACAGACATTAAATTGCGCTAATGCTGGTCATTATCATCTAAATCTAGACAATTTCTAACTTTTCACTTAACGAAAATATGTCAGAGTTTATTTGTAATTTGTTAATTAAAAGTATTTAACTTTTAAATTAACTTTGATTGTTTTCAAAATAACATGATTAAATGTGCAAAAGTGTGAGTGTGCCTTTGTGTGGGGAGTGTTTTAGCAAATCCTAAAAGTATGCAATGTCACAGTTATCATTGCTTTTTTTTCGAAATTAAAATAAATGGAAGTGTCTGAGGGAATTAGCAGAGAAATAGTAACTCCCTTAGGATCATTTACATGTTTCCATTCATCATTTTGAAGAGTTTTTTAATGAAAATTTTAATTTTTTATGTTTATTTTGCAGAAAAAAAGTATTTAAATTAAAAAAGCTGTGGAAATCGGGGAGTTTTTCTATTATTAAAAACAAGAAGTTGGAGTTCCTTTTAGACTCTTAAGAGAATAATTATCTTAAAAGGAATTTTTAATATTATAAGGATTTGTATTATTGTATAGAGGAGTTTTTATTAAGTATTTATGCCAATTTTTTCTATTTATTCAATCATAAATAAATACATATTTATAAGAGAAAATTACAATTAGAAATTAAAACGTAAAAAGCTATAAAAACTAGATTATTGTTGGAAAAAGCTTCTAAAAGGAATTCATTAATTGAACCAATTAAAAAAACACTTCAATAACAATAATAGGGTAGTCCAACAATTAATACGACTTAACTTACTTAACCGATCATTTTGATATTCACTATTAAAGTTTCTACAGAAAATTTATCGATAACTTGATTAATCGACTAAAGAGTAATCAAAATCATTATTTTTGCATAGAAAAATTATCCGTAATTTGACTTTTCTATTGAAAAGTCATCGATAATTTAACATATTTTTAGAAAAGTTATCAAAAACATTACTTTCCTTTGGAAAAGTTTACGAAAATCTTAGTTTTCAATAGAAAAGTTTGCGCAAACTTGACTTTTCTATAGAAAAATTTGCACAAACTTAATTTTTCTATAGAAAATTTTACGCAAGCTTGACTCTTCAATAGAAAAGCTTGCGTATACTTGACTTTTCTATAGAAAAGTTTAAGCAAACTTGACTTTTCTATAAAAAAGTTTCAACCTTGACTTTTCTATAGAAAAGTCTGCGCAGTCTTGATTTTTCTATAAAAATGTTTGAGCAAACTTGATTTTTCCATAGAAAAGTTTGCGCGAACTTGATTTTTCCATAGAAAAGTTTGTGCGAACTTTACTTTTCTATAGAAGAGTTAGCGCAAAATAGAAAAATTTGCCCAAACTTGATTTTTATATATAAAATTTTGCAAAAACTTGATTTTTCTACAGAAAGGTTTTCCCAAACTTTATTATTTCATAGAAAAGTTTGCGCAAACTTAAGTGTTTTATAGAAAAGTTTGCGCAAGCTTGATTGTTCTATAGAAAAGTTTGCGCAAACTTGACTTTTCTGTAGAAGAGTTTGCGCAAAATAGAAAAGTTTGCACAAACTTGATTTTTATATATAAAATTTTGCAAAAACTTGATTTTTCTACAGAAAGGTTTTCCCAGACTTTATTATTTCATAGAAAAGTTTGCGCAAACTTAATTGTTTTATAGAAAAGTTTGCGCAAGCTTGACTTTTCTATAGAAAAGTTTACGCAAACTTGACTTTTCTATAGAAAAGTTTGCGAAAACTTGATTTTTCTATAGAAAAGTTTGCGAAAACTTGATTTTTCTATAGAACAGTTTGCGCAAACTTGATTTTTCTATAGAGAAGTTTGCGCAAACTTGATTTTTCTATAAAAAAGTTTGCACAAACTTGATTTTTCTATAGAAAAGTTTGCGCAAACTCAACTTTTTATGGAAAAGTTTGAGCAAACTTTATTTTCTAAAAAAAATTATGTTTTGATTGACTCTATTTTATGAATCCTTCTTTTTAAAATGATGAGGATCATGATGTCCAATGAGTGCTCATTCGCCTGCTCGTTTTTCTTTAATGTCTAATTGTGCAATTTAGCTTTTTTTCTTTGCAATTTCTACATGTTACGAACATTTGTAATTGTTTAAGCTAAAAAAAAACATAACTTAAGTTTAGCTAATTTATACATAGGCAGTTTCATAAGTTTTCCAGATTATTGCAGACACCCTACAGAAGAATTATAGAAATTAGATCAATCATTTATGATCATACTCCAAGACTAAAGATCCTCGTTTAAAGCATTTTTCTATGATTTGCTGTTAATATTAGATGAATCATTTAGATAAGCTTAGAGCCTATTTCAAACGGTTTATATCGTTCAATAATCTACTTCTAAATTTATAAAAAAAGTCTATAAAAAAAGGTTAAAACTAGTTTTCTATAAAGTCTTTAAAAAATATGCAGAAGAATGAAAATGCATTTGAAATACAATTTTTATTTCTTTACATTTTAACACACTTTCAAACAAACACGCATACTTTTGCACACTCAAACACACATTTGCCCACTCACACACATACACACACATACTTACAAATGCTTTTAGCCATAAGATGACTATGGACGAGGATGATGATGAGGTTCTTTACTGTTTTAGGACAATAACCATAGAGTTCGTGTTTTATTTCTTTTGCTTTTATGGCTGATTACAATAGACGAATGGAAATATACGAGGTCTGATCAAAAACTTATCGACAACTTTACTTTTTCGTCGAAAACTTTACATTTATTTTGATTTTTTATATAAAATTTTTACTTTACTTCTTAAGGAAATGTTTGCTCTAACATTAGTTTTCTAAAGAAATGATTGCACAAACTATATTTTTCCTTCGAAAAGTTGGCGCAAGCTTGACTTTTCTTTGAAAAAGTCAGAGCAAACTTGACTTTTTCTTGGAATAGTTTGAGCAAACTTTACTTTTCTTTTAAAAATTTTGCTCCAATCATAGTTTTCTATAAAAAAGTTTGTGCAAACTATAGCAAACTTTACTCTTCTTTACAAAAATTTTGCCCTAACAATAACTTTCAAATCCTCCTCGTTTTAAAACGTCATTGAAGAAAAGAAAAAAACTTACAAGACAGACTTTGGCCACATGGCCTTTGATGTACATAAGAGGAGTCTATATAATGACTATGTAGAATGAACTCGTTGGGAACAAACACATAACATTGCTAGAGTATCATATTACATACGAAAACTGACAGTAACGAAAAAACACAATAATCAAAAAAATTGCAAGAAGATAATGAAGAACAGAAATTGCAATACAAAATTGTCTTGGCATGTTGGCTCAACGGTTGCCTTGAATGTCTGATGCTGGACTTTAATTTCATGAAAAGCACAAATTCCTTATGGTCGTTCTTGATGTCGTTGTCACAATGCATTTGTGTAAGATTCGCACTCACACACACACACACTAAAACCTAAAACCAATACCAGGACATTTGAAAAGCATTACAACAGTAAAATCCGCTGAAAAAATATATACGGACAATAAAATAAAACTGAGTTTTTATGGTCAAACTTCTACTTAGAAGGTACAAGTTGGAGTATTTTAGAGTCATATAAAGAAATCCTATCAAATCCAATAAAAAAGCGAATGATGGAGACTACAATCCGTTTATAAAATAGAAGTAAATGTGATATGTTTAGCTACAAATAGGGTTAATGTTTGGAGAATTTACAAGGAATTAGCCATAAATTTACCATAAATATGATAATGGTTATTTTACATTATCATTATGAGGTTTGGGAAAAGAAGATAATAGGAAACTAAGTTGATCCAAAAGAATGTGGTTTGAAATTACTATTGAAAAGAACAAAAAGTAATTGTATAGAAAAATATCTTATATTAACCAATAAATGGGTCAGGTTTAAATTTCTTTAACAGATGCAACTGTTCCAGGACAAAAACTGCAACTAAAAGCTGAACCGGAACTAGAACAGAACAAGAACAGAACTGGAAGAGAACTAGAACATAACTAGAAAAGAACTGGAAAATAACTAGAAAATAACTAGAACAGAATTAAAAAAGAACTAGAATAGAACCAGTACAGAACTAGAACAGAACTAGAACATAACTAGAAAAGAACTAAAACAGAACTAGAACAGAACTAGAATAGAACTAAAAAAGAACTAGACTAAAACCAAAACAGAACTAGAACAGAACTAGAACAGAACTAGAACAGAACTAGAACAGAACTAGAACAGAACTAGAACAGAACTAGAACAGAACTAGAACACAACTAGAACACAACTAGAACAGAACTAGAACAGAACTAGAACAGAACTAGAACAGAACTAGAACAGAACTAGAACAGAACTAGAACAGAACTAGAACAGAACTAGAACAGAACTAGAACCTAACTAGAACAGAACCAGAACAGAACCAGAACAGAACTAGAACAGAACTAGAACAGAACTAGAACAAAACTAGAACAGAACTAGAACAGAACTAGAACAGAACTAGAACAGAACTAGAACAGAACTAGAACAGAACTAGAACAGAACTAGAACAGAACTAGAACAGAACTAGAACAGAACTAGAACAGAACTAGAACAGAACTAGAACAGAACTAGAACAGAACTAGAACAGAACTAGAACAGAACTAGAACAGAACTAGAACAGAACTAGAACAGAACTAGAACAGAACTAGAACAGAACTAGAACAGAACTAGAACAGAACTAGAACAGAACTAGAACAGAACTAGGACAGAACTAGAACAGAACTAGAACAGAACTAGAACAGAACTAGAACAGAACTAGAACAGAACTAGAACAGAACTAGAACAGAACTAGAACAGAACTAGAACAGAACTAGAACAGAACTAGAACAGAACTAGAACAGAACTAGAACAGAACTAGAACAGAACTAGAACAGAACTAGAACAGAACTAGAACAGAACTAGAACAGAACTAGAACAGAACTAGAACAGAACTAGAACAGAACTAGAACAGAACTAGAACAGAACTAGAACAGAACTAGAACAGAACTAGAACAGAACTAGAACAGAACTAGAACAGAACTAGAACAGAACTAGAACAGAACTAGAACAGAACTAGAACAGAACTAGAACAGAACTAGAACAGAACTAGAACAGAACTGGAACAGAACTAGAACAGAACTAGAACAGAACTAGAACAGAACTAGAACAGAACTAGAACAGAACTAGAACAGAACTAGAACAGAACTAGAACAGAACTAGAACAGAACTAGAACAGAACTAGAACAGAACTAGAACAGAACTAGAACAGAACTAGAACAGAACTAGAACAGAACTAGAACAGAACTAGAACAGAACTAGAACAGAACTAGAACAGAACTAGAACAGAACTAGAACAGAACTAGAACAGAACTAGAACAGAACTAGAACAGAACTAGAACAGAACTAGAACAGAACTAGAAAAGAACTAGAACAGAACTAGAACAGAACTAGAACAGAACTAGAACAGAACTAGAACAGAACTAGAACAGAACTAGAACAGAACTAGAACAGAACTAGAACAGAACTAGAACAGAACTAGAACAGAACTAGAACAGAACTAGAACAGAACTAGAACAGAACTAGAACAGAACTAGAACAGAACTAGAACAGAACTAGAACAGAACTAGAACAGAACTAGAACAGAACTAGAACAGAACTAGAACAGAACTAGAACAGAACTAGAACAGAACTAGAACAGAACTAGAACAGAACTAGAACAGAACTAGAACAGAACTAGAACAGAACTAGAACAGAACTAGAACAGAACTAGAACAGAACTAGAACAGAACTAGAACAGAACTAGAACAGAACTAGAACAGAACTAGAACAGAACTAGAACAGAACTAGAACAGAACTAGAACAGAACTAGAACAGAACTAGAACAGAACTAGAACAGAACTAGAACAGAACTAGAACAGAACTAGAACAGAACTAGAACAGAACTAGAACAGAACTAGAACAGAACTAGAACAGAACTAGAACAGAACTAGAACAGAACTAGAACAGAACTAGAACAAAACTAGAACAGAACTAGAACAGAACTAGAACAGAACTAGAACAGAACTAGAACAGAACTAGAACAGAACTAGAACATAACTAGAACAGAACTAGAACAGAACTAGAACAGAACTAGAACAGAACTAGAACAGAACTAGAACAGAACTAGAACAGAACTAGAACAGAACTAGAACAGAACTAGAACAGAACTAGAACAGAACTAGAACAGAACTAGAACAGAACTAGAACAGAACTAGAACAGAACTAGAACAGAACTAGAACAGAACTAGAACAGAACTAGAACAGAACTAGAACAGAACTAGAACAGAACTAGAACAGAACTAGAACAGAACTAGAACAGAACTAGAACAGAACTAGAACAGAACTAGAACAGAACTAGAACAGAACTAGAACAGAACTAGAACAGAACTAGAACAGAACTAGAACAGAACTAGAACAGAACTAGAACAGAACTAGAACAGAACTAGAACAGAACAGAACTAGAACAGAACTAGAACAGAACTAGAACAGAACTAGAACAGAACTAGAACAGAACTAGAACAGAACTAGAACAGAACTAGAACAGAACTAGAACAGAACTAGAACAGAACTAGAACAGAACTAGAACAGAACTAGAACAGAACTAGAACAGAACTAGAACTAGAACAGATTCAAGAACTAAATCAAGAATAGAATCAAGAATAGGATCAAGAACAGAATCAAGAACAGAGTCAAGAATAGATTCAAGATCAGAATCAACAACAGAATCAAGAACATGGGCCAAATCATCTTATACAATATCTATGTATCGAATATCTAGTAAAAATATATAACTAAATGTTTTGACAAACAAACGGATATGTTTAGATATCAATTTCTATTAAACTTTTTTGCAAAATTAATTATTTTGAAAATCCCTAAGGTATGTTATATAATATTAGCTTTAAAGTCTCAGTTTTCGATCGATATCGATTGCGGCAAACTGACCCCAGAATTAAGAACTGAATGAAAAACAGAATCAAGATTAGTATCAAAAGCAGAACTGAATCAAGAATAGAATCAAGAACAAAATCAATAACAGAAACGTAAACAGAATCAAGAGCAGAATCAAGAACAGAATGAAGAACAAAATCAAGTAAGGAATAGATAACAAAATCAAATACGAATCAATAATAGAATCAAGAACCAAGAACTGAATCAAGAACTAAATCGATAACTGAATCAAGAACAGAATTAAAAACAGAAAAAACTAAAAACATGAACAAAATAATCCATTTTCAACCCTTAAAATATACTTTAAATTTTTCAATAACCTAAAATTATGCTTTAAAATTTAAAGATTTTACAGCCTTTTGAATATGCTTTAAAATTAAAACCCATAAATCAAAATTTAATATAATAAAACCCATAAATGTCAGCTGTTGTTGAAAAGAGTAAAGAAAAATATTTTAGACTTAAAGTAGATTCCACAAGAACAAGCTGATAATTCCCAAAAAAAACTTAAAGTTAGGCAACAGAAAATTGTATTCACTTTAGAGACTTGGGTTCTATATATAAGGAAATAAATTAAATGAAAAGCCTTAAATTCTTTTAAGGAAATAAGCGAAGACAAAAAAACAGAAATCCAATCAACAAAAACTTAATGGCCTTCATGACGACTTTCATAATTAATTTACGCATAATTAATTTAAGAAATCTAGCATACATTTAGGGGTTGCTCTAAAATTCATAAACAGTAGCATGTAATTGACCTGATAGTAAAAAAAAACATTTCATAGTAAAATAATAAAAATGTATGACAGTTGAAAGGGGGTTAAAGGAAAGAAAGGGAGGTTTTGTTTTCAATTGAGGGGTAAAAGGATACATTAAAGAAGGACATTAAAGCTGATATATGTATGGATGTTCGGTAAACAATACAAGCCTAAAAGTAGGCATATGTATGTTATGACAAATATATGTAGTTATGCGAGGGTCTATAATTTAAGTTAAAATTGTAAAAGTTTTAGTTTCAGTTCTGGTTCTTTTCTAGTTCTGCTCCATCCTCGTTTTCACCTCGAAATCGCTTTCCTGCTAATGGAAATTGTTTGTTATTATAAAAGCTTAAAACATGAAAAGTCTTTCTATGAATTCGCTGCTGCATTTTGAGGAATATTACCCTATAGATGGGATGGATGATATTTGCTACCTTTGTACTGGATATGGGTTTTTAACCTTTTTATATCGTTTTGTTTTTCATATTTTATTTTTAATCCTTTAGAATTTTTCAGTGAAAATGTTTTTTTTCAGCAAAAAGTTATAACTGAACTATGCCAGACACTCATTTAAGTTTTTTTTTTTCATAATTTTTATATATTTTTCAGAATTTTTTGTTTGTTTATTATTTTATTGTTGGCATCAACAGAAAACTGACTGACTATATTCATATTCTTCCTTCGTTCATTTAAAAATGTTTAGTATATTTTTAGGTATAATATGCCTTTGCTGCAGTTTTGATGCCAACTAGTGTAGCAGAGTGATACATGAGTTTACGACTACTTTCGTAGTATTTAGAATATGCTGTAGTTACACTCGGTAGTCATTGACCTCTAAATCGTTGTACAATAGTACTTTGGCTGCTATTTTGCTACCTTTTTCAAAAAAAAAAAACGAAAAAAATATATATAGAAAATAAAACTAAATGAAAAAAGCATTCATAAGTTTTTTTTTAACACACGCTTTGTAAAGCCGGATTTGCTGCAGTTTGTATTTTACAAATCTATCTGTCCCTCCTTCCCTACCTCCGTCCGTCCGTTTGTCTGTCTTTATTTCTTTTATTTCATTCTTTTGAGCTTTCAGTTTGTCTAAACTGTATGATGAATTAAATATGAGGACATGTTCGTATGTAAAAATATAAAACAGAAAAAATACATTTCATTTTTCTTGAAGGTATTCCAAATCCAAATGTAATCGTATGTTTGTATGCCTTCATTGTTCCTAAGATGAAGGATTAGGTTTTTTGTTTTCTTGTAGACATGAATTCCATATTTAGGTACAAACAAAAATTTCTTCTTTGGGTATTTAAATTCTATGTAAGAACATGAAAATTGTATGTAAATTCTTTTTACATAAATGGAATGACAATTTTTGTTGTTGTTAAAACATCATAACTTATATTTCTATTTTAAGGAATAAAGAAAAAAGTTTTAAGTTCTAATCTATAAACTATATATTTAAGTAAAAATATGAATTTTTAGTTAAATATTGAATTTTTGGTAAAAATTTTAATTATGAGTAAAAATTTTAAATTTTAGTAAAAATTTTAATTTTTAGTAAAAATTTTAATTTTTAGTAAAAATTTTAGTTTTTAGTAAAAATTTTAATTTTTAGTAAAAATTTAAATTTTTAGTAAAAATTTTAATTATGAGTAAAAATTTTAAATTTTAGTAAAAATTTAAATTTTTAGTAAAAATTTTTATTTTTAGTACACATTTTTTGTAAAAATTTTAAGTTTTAGTAAAAATTTTATATTTTAGTAAAAATTTTAATTTTTAGTGATAATTTTAATTTTTAGTAAAAATTTCAATTTTTAGTACAAATTTTAACTTTTAGTAAAAATTTTAATTTTTAGTAAAAATTCTAATTTTTAGTGAAAATTTTTAATTTTAGTGAAAATTTTAATTTGTAGTAAAAATTTTACCTTTTAGTAAAAATTTTAATTTTTAGTAAAAATTTTAATTTTTAGTAAAAATTGTAATTTTTAGTAAAAATTTTTATTTTAGTGAAAATTTTAATTTTAGAAAAAATTTAAACTTTTAGAAAAAATTTAAATTTTTAGTAAAAATTTTAAATTTTTAGTAAAAATTTTAAATTTTATTGAAAATTTTAAATTTTAGTGAAAATTTTATATTTTAGCAAAAATTTTAATTTTTTAGTAAAAATTTTAAATATTAGCAAATTTTTTTTTTTTAGTAGAAATTTGAATTATTTGTAAAAAATTTTAATTTTTAGTTAGTAATAGTCTAAGTCATAGCCTAAGTCATAGTCTAAGTCATAGTCTAAGTCATAGTCTAAGTCATAGTCTAAGTCATAGTCTAAGTCATAGTCTAAGTCATAGTCTAAGTCATAGTCTAAGTCATAGTCTAAGTCATAGTCTAAGTCATAGTCTAAGTCATAGTCTAAGTCATAGTCTAAGTCATAGTCTAAGTCATAGTCTAAGTCATAGTCTAAGTCATAGTCTAAGTCATAGTCTAAGTCATAGTCTAAGTCATAGTCTAAGTCATAGTCTAAGTCATAGTCTAAGTCATAGTCTAAGTCATAGTCTAAGCCATAGTCTAAGTCATAGTCTAAGTCATAGTCTAAGTCATAGTCTAAGTCATAGTCTAAGTCATAGTCTAAGTCATAGTCTAAGTCATAGTCTAAGTCATAGTCTAAGTCATAGTCTAAGTCATAGTCTAAGTCATAGTCTAAGTCATAGTCTAAGTCATAGTCTAAGTCATAGTCTAAGTCATAGTCTAAGTCATAGTCTAAGTCATAATCTAAGTTATAGGCTAAGTTATAGTCTAAGTCATAGTCTCAGTCATAGTCTAAGTCACAGTCTAAGTTATAGTCTAAGTCATAGTCTATGTCATAGTCTAAGTTATAGTCTAAGTCATAGTATAAGTCATAGTCTAAGTCATAGTCTAAGTCATAGTCTAAGTCATAGTCTAAGTCATAGTCTAAGTCATAGTCTAAGTCATAGTCTAAGTCATAGTCTAAGTCATAGTCTAAGTCATAGTCTAAGTCGATGTCATAGTCATAGTCTAAGTCGTAGTCTAAGTCATAGTCTATGTCATAGTCTAAGTTATAGCCTAAGTCATGGTCTAAGTCATAGTCTAAGTCATAGTCTAAGTCATAGTCTAAGTCATAGTCTAAGTCATAGTCTAAGTCATAGTCTAAGTCATAGTCTCAGTCATAGTCAAAGTCATAGTCTAAATAAGTTATAGTCTAAGTCATAGTCTATGTTATAGTCTAAGTCAGAGTCAGAGTCTAAGTCATAGTCATAGTCTAAGTCATAGTCTAAGTCATAGTCTAAATCATAGTCTAAGTCATAGTCTAAGTCATAGTCTAAGTCATAGTCTAAGTCATAGTCTTAGTCATAGTCTAAGTCATAGTCTAAGTCATAGTCTTAGTCATAGTCCAAGTTATAGTCAAAGTCATAGTCAAATTCATAGTCTAAGTCATAGTCTAAGTCATGGTCTATGTCATAGTCCAAGTCATAGTCAAAGTCAGAGTCATAGTCAAAGTCATAGTCCAAGTCATAGTCAAAGTCATAGCCAAAGTCATAGTCTAAGTCATAGTCTAAGTCATAGTCCAAGTCATAGTCAAAGTCATAGTCAAAGTCATAGTCCAAGTCATACTCCAAGTATTAGTCAAAGTCATAGTCATAGTGTAAGTCATAGTCTATAGTCATAGTCTAAGTCATAGCCTAAGTCATAATCTAAGTCATAGTCTAAGTTATAGTCTTTGTCATAGTCTTTGTCATAGTTTTTGTCATAGTCTTTGTCATAGTCTAAGTCATAGTATAAGTCTAAGTTATAGTCTATGTTGTGGTCATAGTCTATGTCATATGGTAGCTACGTAGACTATGATTTAGACTTTGCATTAAAGTCTAAATCAGAGCCTGAGAAGCTGCCCTACTGATGTTCACTATTAAATTGAGCGCGGGTTCGAATCTCAGCGACGATATTCAAATATTTAAACTTTTAGTTGATGTAGTTAGGTTTCCTAAAAGTATTAGGCCGAAGGTAGGGTACTAGAGTTATCAAGAAAACCTTAGAAACCCTGTTGTCTTCTGACAAATGAAACAAGGAAAAAAAACTGGCGTCTTTTACACGAATTGGATTAGGCTTGTGCTTGCACTCAATTTTCGAATAAAGTGACAGGAATTGTTTTTCTAATGGCAATAGGCTCAACTTTGTTGCTTTATTAATTAATACTTTGAGGGGTTAAGAATCAAGATAATACACTACTACTGCTCAAGTAGAAGCAGTGAGGAAGCGGTGATATAAGGCAAAGCGACTAAAACGAAGCTCTAAAATAAGTAATTGGTAGAATTTCATTCCTTCTTGAAATATTTATGACTAATGAATTCCCGAGGGTTGATAATAGTTATATATAAGGAATGGAGTAAACATTGTTGAAGAAAAAGCGGAGGTAGATGCTGTATGGAAGCGTTTAAGTAAGGGAAAGCTATTGTCAAGGAAGCCCTAAAATAATTGACAGAATTTTTTCTACTTGAATAAAAAATTGACAAACCTTATTTTCTATTTAAAATTTCTACGACTTATCAATGTCTCTGGGGTATTACAAATTGTAGTAGTAGAAGCTGGGAATTGCAAGAAATCGGTGAAGTGAAGGAAGCCCTAAAATAAGCAGCTGGCGCGAATTGTCATTCTACTTGAAATATTATCTGTAATCATATTGATTATATCCAAGCAGTTGATCTAAAATTGAAGCACTAGAAGCTGGGTGGAAGCATTAAGGAAGCAGTAAAGTAAGGGAAGAAACCCAAGATATGGTATTTGAATTTAATTTAAATATCAATTTGAAAACTTATTAAAAGACTTATCATAAATCAAACTGATTTGTATTAAGAGGACAAGAGTTTAGTATATTTTAATAATTTATATACCTTACAAAGCTGCTTACTAGTAAGTGCTATTTATACATACTTACAAACGGATTTGGTTTGGCAAATTTTTCTTACCTAAAATAAAACAAAAAGAAAAATGAAATTGATTAGAATAAATATTGTATTATAATTAGATTTTGTACTAAAATATTTTTTTATAAAAATTTCTAACTCTAAATTAATTTTCCTACCTAAATTTTTAAAGTTTCTTCCCTATCAAGGGTTAAACTTTCTTTACCACAAATGACAATCATCACGTCTTGCTTTAAGTCAAGAATGACCAAAAAACATAAAATAGGTTTATAGAAAAAAATCACGATTTAGACTTAAAAAAAGTACAAAAAAAGAAAGAAAATTAAATAATAGAACCAACAAAACGACAGAACAACATTCACCCAAAATAGAAAAAAAAACTAGAATTTCATTTAAAAATCTCTAGTTTTTATTTTCCAGCAACATTTGCTAAAGAATGAAATAAATTTTATTGTTTTCCTGACTTAAAAATACACTCAGAGAAAAATGTTATAAAAAAACAAACAATTTGTTTGAGTAAGGAATTTAATAGGCTTACACTGGGCAAAAACTGCAAGAACCTATCAAAAGCATTGCTTTTATTGGGAATTTGTAAGAATTTGCATAATTTTTTACTAATTTCCATCATTATGTCAATTGGGTTGCTTGTAATCCCCAGCTCTGGTCACTTTACCTCATTTCTGTGGTCATGATTTTTAATCGATTTGTTTGTTGTGGCAACAAATAAATAAATAAATTGTTGCAATTTCTGTGTGTTTTTTTTGTTCATGATTTCTTTTGTTATTTGGTTCAACAAAATACCTGATGATTATTGATGTCAGTCCATTTGTCCGTTTGAATGTCAGTCCATTCGTCTATCGGTCTTTTCGTTGGACATTCTATTTGTTATTTATGTCAGTGTAATTTTATTTACTTTGTTGCTATTGTTGTTGTTAATCGTTTGTTGTCTATATTGTGTTGGTGTTTTTTTTATTATTGTTTGAAGTTGTTGCTCCTTAATCATGACTTTGGTGGTGTATCATTTTGTTCTAAATAATGATGGAAATTATTTAAATTTTTTAAAACAATTTTGCATGACCAACGAACATCAAAGACATGACTTTAGAATTTTATGAAGGAATTTGATGAGTTCATTTCTTAATAGAGAAGTCATGATAATCATGATCGAAAATGGTGTTAGAAATCCAAGATTCTAGACTAAAGTAATTAGCAAAAATTTTTATTATAAAAAAATTTTTCTCTAGAAAATTTTTTGTGAGACAAAAATTTTTCTATAGAAAATTTTTTTTGTGAGACAAAAATTTTTCTAAAGAAAATGTTTTTTGTAGAATAAAAAATTTTTTATAGAAAATATTTTGTGGAACAAAACATTTTTTATAGAAAAATTTTTGAAAAAGAACAAATTTCCTTTATAAAAATTTTTGTAGAACAAAAAATTTTCTATAGAAAAATTTTATTAGAACAAAAAATGTTTAATAGAAACATTTTTCTAGAACAAAAAATTTTATATAGAAAAAATTTTCAAGAACAAAAAATGTTTTATAGAAATAATTTTGTAGGACAAAAAATTTTCTATAGAAAAATTTTTGTAGAACAAAAAATTTTTTTAGAAAAATTTTTGTAGAACAAAAAATTTACTATACAAAAATGTTTGTAGAAAAAAAAAATTTTCTATAGAAAAATTTTTGTAGAACAAGAAATTTTCTATAGAAAAAATTTTTGTAGAACAAACAATTTTATAAAAAAAAATTTGTAGAAGAAAAACTTTTCTATAGAAAATTTTTTGTAGAAGAAAAAATTTTGTATAGAAACTTTTTTGTAGAAGAAAAAATTTTCTATAGAAACTTTTTTGTAGAAAAAAACATTTTTTGTAGAGCAAAAAATTTTCTATAGAAAAATTTTTGTAGAACAAAAAATTTTCTATAGAAAATTTTGTGTAGAACAAAAAATTTTCTATAGAAAAATTTTTGTAGAATAAAAAATTTTCTATAGAAAAATTTTTGTAGAACAAAAAATTTTCTATGGAAAAATTTTTGTAGAACAAAAAATTTTCTATGGAAAAATTTTTGTAGAACAAAAAATTTTCTTTAGAAAAATTTTTGTAGAACAAAAAATTTTTGTAGAACAAAAAATTTTCTATAGAAAATTTTTTGTAGAAGAAAAAATTTTCTATAGAAAATTTTTTGTAGAAGAAAAAATTTTCTATAGAAAAATTTTTGTAGAACAAAAAATTTTCTATTGAAAAATTTTTGTAGAACAAAAAGTTTTCTATAGAAAAATTTTTGTCTCACAAAAAATTTTCTATAGAAAAATTTTTGTCTCACAAAAAATTTTGTATAGAAAAATTTTTGTAGAACAAAAAATTTTCTATAGAAAAACTATTGCGGAACAAAAAATTTTCTAAAGAAAAATTTTTGTATAAAAAAAATTTAAGATGGAAAATTGTTTGTTCTATACAAAAAAATGTAATACACACTTTTTTCTATACAAAAAAACTGTTACACACACTTTTTTCTATAGAAAAAACTGTTATACACATTTTTTCTATAGAAAAAACTGTTATACATAATTTTTTCTATAAAAAAACTGTTAAACACACTTTTTTCTAAAGAAAAACTGTTTTACACACTTTTTTCTAAAGAAAAAACTGTTATACACACTTTTTCTATAAAAAAAAAACTGTTATACATACTTTTTTTTGGAAAAAACTGTTATACATACATTTTTCTTTAGAAAAAACTGTAATAAACACTTTTAGCTTTAGAAAAAAACTGTTATTTACACTTTTTCTATAGAAAAAACTGTTAGACACAAATTTTTCTATAAAAAAAACTGTTATACACACTTTTTCTATAAAAAAACTATTATACATACTTTTTTCTATAGAAAAAACTGTTATACACACATTAAAAAAACTGTTATACATACTTTTTTCTATAAAAAAAACTGTTATACACATTTTTTTTTTGGAAAAAACTGTTATACATATATTTTTCTTTAGAAAAAAACTGTAAAACACACTTTAACTTTAAAAAAAACTGTTATTTACACTTTTTCTATAGAAAAAACTGTTATACACAAATTTTTCTATAAAAAACTGTTATACACACTTTCTTTTGGAAAAAACTGTTATACATATATTTTTCTTTAGAAAAAAACTGTAATACACACTTTTAGCTTTAGAAAAAAACTGTTATTTACACTTTTTCTATAGAAAAAACTGTTATACACAAATTTTTCTATAGAAAACTGTAAAATAAATTTGTTTATTTTTAAAAATTGTTATACAAATATTTGCTATAACAAAAACTGTTATACTAAAATTTTGCCTTTTTCCTTTGTCTACCGTTTATAATTTCTGCATCTGCTTCTAAAAAAATAAATAAAAATTGTTGGATATGCATTTTAAACTAAACTTTTTCGAAAATAAAATGCATATTATTCAAAAAGTAATAAAAACTAAACGAAAATGAAATATGATGCAAGTGTGCAATTTTCACACCTGAAACCTTAAATTGAATTTCGGTTTTAGTGCAGGCAGCTCTATTTAGCTCTGGGTGTTCACTTTCGTATTCATAAGTGGAAAAATTTTTTGTGTCACTTTTGCAACTAGACGCTATTTCTAAATTTTAAAACGACTTTAATTGAATTTGTATTAATGGTTTTACTAGGATTAACATGGATTTTTTTTAACGGGTTTTCAAAATTTAATTATTGACAATATAAAATGTTTGAATGAAATTGGGGAGAATATAAAATAACATGAAAACATTTTAACTCAATGATGAAAATGTTTAAGATTTTTAGTATAGACTAATTTAAAGCAAATTGTATTAGTTCAAACAAATATAGTTTTTCTTTTGGCATTTCAAATTATATTTAAGTTTCTAATGTTAACAAATCTTCTTTAATTATTTTCTTAACCCTGACAAATATCTTAATTTTTACATTCTTTACCTTAAAATGTCTTGTAATTACAATGTCAAGTGTTGTTATAAATTTCATGCAAATATTTTTCTGACAGTTTTTTTTTTTAAGGAAAAAGAAATCTTAAAAATTCTTCAAAAAAAAGTATTTCATAACATGACAAATTTTATTATTAGAAAATAAGTAGTTTTACAGTAACAAATTCTATTAGTTCCATTACAAATAAAAAAAAAAGTTATGAAAAATTAAAAAAGATACTAAAAAACCCCAGCGTAAAAGTTCACATTAAATTTAATTGTAAAACTTTTCAGATTTCTAGAAAAAATGAAATAAATATTAGTTTTGAAAAATTTAATAAAACGAAAGCCATTAAATGTATAACAAATTCTTTTTCTCAAAAAGTTCTAGAAAAACAACAGTTTTGTACTATAAAATTTTCTCTTTCTTTCAAGCATAAATTCCATTTGTAATATTTTTTTAAAAGCCTACTTTCAGGCATTTTTTTTATAAAATTTTTACTTTAACCTAAATAGCCTACTTTATGGCAAAATAATACTATTAGAACTGCTGCATATTTTAGGGAGTCTATCTTTAATCTGCATAAAAATATTTTTCTGAGACTAATTTTATTATTTCCTGTTTTTCTTTCTGCTTTCTTCTAGATTCTTACTTGGCCTTAAGCTCTTTTTTAGTTTACGAAATTGTCAAGTAAATATTTTTATTTTTTTTATTTTCAAGAAGTAAAAATGTAATCCCTAGATTTACAATGAAAATGTCTTGTGTATAATTTGTGTAATTTGGGAGTGCAATTTGAATAAAAAATTAAATTGTGGTCTATAAAAAGATAATATCTGAAAAAGAATACATATAAAAATATTAAAGTTTTTAAAGCTAAAATTTAAGTCTTGGTGAATTTCTAGAGAAAATTTTATGTATAAAAAAATTGCGTATAACTTTTTTGTATAACAAAAAATTTTCTATAGAAAAATTTTTGTATAACAAAAAATTTTCTATATAAAAATTTTTGTGTAACAAAAAATTTTCTATAGAAAAATTTTTGTATAACAAAAAATTTTCTATAGAAAAATTTTTGTATAACAAAAAATTTTCTATAGAAAAATTTTTGTATAACAAAAAATTTTCTATATAAAAATTTTTGTATAACAAAAAATTTTCTATAGAAAAATTTTTGTATAACAAAAAATTTTCTATAGAAAAATTTTTGTATAACAAAAAATTTTCTATAGAAAAATTTTTGTATAACAAAAAATTTTCTATAGAAAAATTTTTGTATAACAAAAAATTTTCTATAGAAAAATTTTTGTATAACAAAAAATTTTCTATAGAAAAATTTTTGTATAACAAAAAATTTTCTATAGAAAAATTTTTGTATAACAAAAAATTTTCTATAGAAAAATTTTTGTATAACAAAAAATTTTCTATAGAAAAATTTTTGTATAACAAAAAATTTTCTATAGAAAAATTTTTGTATAACAAAAAATTTTCTATAGAAAAATTTTTGTATAACAAAAAATTTTCTATAGAAAAATTTTTGTATAACAAAAAATTTTCTATAGAAAAATTTTTGTATAACAAAAAATTTTCTATAGAAAAATTTTTGTATAACAAAAAATTTTCTATAGAAAAATTTTTGTATAACAAAAAATTTTCTATAGAAAAATTTTTGTATAACAAAAAATTTTCTATAGAAAAATTTTTGTATAACAAAAAATTTTCTATAGAAAAATTTTTGTATAACAAAAAATTTTCTATAGAAAAATTTTTGTATAACAAAAAATTTTCTATAGAAAAATTTTTGTATAACAAAAAATTTTCTATAGAAAAATTTTTGTATAACAAAAAATTTTCTATAGAAAAATTTTTGTATAACAAAAAATTTTCTATAGAAAAATTTTTGTATAACAAAAAAAAAATTTTTGTATAGCAAAAAAATTTCTATAGAAAAATTTTTGTATAACAAAAAATGTTCTATAGAAAAATGCGTGTACAATAGGTTTTTTTTATATAGAATTGAGTGTGTATAACAGTTTGTATGACAGTTTTTTCTATAAAAAAGTCTGTATGACAGATTTTTATATAGAAACAATTGTGTATAACAGTTTTTTTTATATAGAAAAAGGTTTGTATAACAGTTTTTTTTATGTAGAAAAAGGTTTGTATAACAGTTTTTTTTATAAAAAAAGTGAGTATAACAGCTTTTTCTGTAGAAAAATTGAACATAACAAATTTTCGATAGAGAAAATTTTGTTTAGCAGTTTTTTTCTCTAGTAATATTTTTGCATTCCATTTAATTTAAACATTCTGCTGTTGCTTTTGTTATGATTGGGCTACCATTTAATTTAAATTGAATTTATTTTTTTATATTGAATTATTTTATCAAAATCTCAGCATGAGCGAATATTTCTGTGGATTTTGTTAACAAGGAAATATAGGTTAGTTTTGAAATATTTAAACCGGATATTCAGTGGAAATACAAATGACATCCATTTATGCTCGAATAAATACATTGTATTGTTTATTTAGGGATTTAAAAACAAATGTTCAATAGTTATATACAAAAGGAATTAAGTTAAAGCAAAAAAAGTCGAAAAAGGTATTGAAAAACTTTTTTTTCTATAGAAAAAGTGTGATAACAGTTTTTTCAATAGAAAAAAGTGTGTATAACAGTTTTTTCTGTAGAAAAAAGTGTGTATAACAGTTTTTCCTATAGAAAAAAGTGTGTATAACAGTTTTTTCTATAGAAAAAAGTGTGTATAACAGTTTTTCTATAGAAAAAAGTGTGTATAACAGTTTTTTCTATAGAAAAAAGTGTGTATAACAGTTTTTTCTATAGAAAAAAGTGTGTATAACAGTTTTTTCTATAGAAAAAAAGTGTGTATAACAGTTTTTTCTATAGAAAAAAGTGTGTATAACAGTTTTTTCTATAGAAAAATGTGTGTATAACAGTTTTTTATATAGAGAAAAGTGTGTGTAACAGTTTTTTCTATAGAAAAAAGTGTGTATAACAGTTTTTTCTATAGAAAAAAGTGTGTATAACAGTTTTTTCTATAGAAAAAAGTGTGTATAATAGTTTTTTCTGCAGAAAAAAGTGTGCATAACAGTTTTTTCTATAGAAAAAAGTGTGTATAACAGTTTTTTTCTATAGAAAAAAGTGTTTATAACAGTTTTTTCTATAGAAAAAAGTGTGTAAAACTGTTTTTTTATGGAAAAAAGTGTGTATTTTCTATAGAAAAATGTGTGTATAACAGGTTCTTCTACAGAAAAAAGTGTGTATAACTGTTTTTTTCTATAGAAAAAAGTGTGTATAACAGTTTTTTCAAAAGGAAAATTTTTTATACACAAATATTTTTAATAAAAAAATGTGTTTTACTTATATTAATTTTCCAATAAAAGAATCTAATATATCTAGAATTTCTAGGGATCCTTTTTTAGGCTAAATGTCGATAAGATAGTTTCTGCCACATTACCCTCAGCAAAGCCTTTAAACATTTATCGACCATTTCAAATTCCTTAAACTATTCAATCCCATTTGATTTATCTCCTCATTATCATTTTAAATCATTTATGAAATAAAAATTGTTACTTATTTTAAATCATTTACTCTAAGATAAGAAAATTTCCATATAAATTTGAAATTTTCAAACAAATGTTCATTTAATTGTCTTGCATTTGAAATGAACAGGGTCTGTCTGTTAAGTGTTGGAGACCCGGCCTCTCTGTGGCCTCAAATCGTAAATAATTGTTATAATAAAAGACAACATAAAACTAACAAATAATTTACAATTAAATACTATTTTTACTATGAAAAATAGATTTTTATTTGCTACGAGTAGTATTTTTTATTGGAAGTTTTTGAGAAATACGAACGAACGACTATGTTTACAACAGGTCTAGACGGCTACTGACACCCAAGCAGCAGCGACAGCAGAAGCGGCTGCAGTTTCGAATATATGGGTGTGCCTCCCTCGTACGCAAACAAACATAAATTGGAACTACTGAAAATTGTTAATATTGGAAATACAATAATAAAAAATATGGCAATAAAACTAATAATTTTGCTTATCAAATATCATTAGGAGTAATAAAATTCTTAAACAAATATTTGAGATTTAACAAATGATAGGAGGAAGTTAAAGAATTTAACGATTAATCAAGAAATAAAGAACTGAAATTCAGGGTTGTATTTTAGGTTCAGCAAAGAGATGCCATATTTTTGTTATTTTTATTTTAATAGAAACTTTATTATATTCTTTACTTTAAATAAATAGTTAAATATATTTCAATATTTTTTCAAATTTTTGTTTTATTTTCTATACAATTTTCATATGCTGCCAAAAAAGTCTGCGACCAATTATCACAACTGCCTTGAAATATATGTTTTGATTTTTTTCTCCAAATTCGTTAAGAATTTGTTTTCGAAATTTTGCAGAAACAAAAAAATATGGAAAACTAGTGCACACGTGTGCTCTGAAATTGGGTACATTCATACCGACATTTAGCCATAATTTACCTAAGCTCAAAGGATACATTTGTATCCAAAATGGAAAACAAAAAAGAAAAACTCGTTTTCTTGCACAGATTTTCATAAAAAGATTATTTGAACGGAACCAGCAGCATATGGTGACTTCAAATGGAATTTATTTATTAAATTTTCATGCCAGAGATTTTGTTAATGTGATTTCAAAATTGTGATAAAACAAAAAATTAATTAAATAGTTAAAAAGAATTAAGATTTGGTATAAAATTCTTAAATTAAAAAAAAGAAAAAAACTGTTATACATATTTCTTTGAATAGGAAAAACTGTTATACACAATTTATTCTATAAAAAAAACTGTTACACATATTTTTTACAAAGTAAAAACTGTTATGCATATTTTTTTCTACAGAAAAACTGTAATACTTCTTTTTTTTCTATATAAAAAAAACTGTAATACATATTTATTTTCTTCAGAAAAACTGTTATACACAATTTTTCCGTAGAACACAACTGTTACATACAGTTTTTCCTATAGAAAACACTGTTATATACAATTTTTTTTAAACAGAAAAAACTGTTATACAATTTTTTTCTATAGAAAAAACTGTTATACACATTTTTTTATATAGAAAAAACTGTTATACACATTTTTTTTCAAAGAAAAAACTTTATACACATTTTTTTTCAAAGAAAAAACTGTTATACACATTTTTTTTTACAGAAAAAACTGTGAAACACAATTTTTTCCAAAGAAAAAACTGTGAAACACAATTTTTTCCAAAGAAAAAACTGTTATACACAATTTTTTCTATAGAAAAAACTGTTATACACAACTTTTTCTATAAAAAAACTGTTATACAAAATTGTTTCTATAGAAAAAACTGTTATACACCTTCTTTTTCAAAGAAAAATGTTCTATTCACATTTTTTTAAAGAAGAATCTATAAGCAATTTTTTCTATAGAAAAATTTTTTTTCTATAGAAAATTTTCGATAGAAGAATGTACATATAACAAAAAAAGTTCTATAGAAAAACTTTTGTATAACAAAAAATTTTCTATACAAAAATTTTTGTATAGCAAAAAATTTTCTATAGAAAAATTTTTGTATAACAAAAAAATGTCTATAGAAAAATTTTTGTGTAATTTTTGTATAACAAAAAATTTTCTATAGAAAAATTTTTGTATAACAAAAAATTTTCTATAGAAAAATTTTTGTATAACAAAAAAATGTCTATAGAAAAATTTTTGTGTAATTTTTGTATAACAAAAAATTTTCTATAGAAAAATTTTTGTATAACAAAAAATTTTCTATAGAAAAATTTTTGTATAACAAAAAATTTTCTATAGAAAAATTTTTGTATAACAAAAAATTTTCTATAGAAAAATTTTTGTATAACAAAAAATTTTCTATAGAAAAATTTTTGTATAACAAAAAATTTTCTATAGAAAAATTTTTGTATAACAAAAAATTTTCTATAGAAAAATTTTTGTATAACAAAAAATTTTCTATAGAAAAATTTTTGTATAACAAAAAATTTTCTATAGAAAAATTTTTGTATAACAAAAAATTTTCTATAGAAAAATTTTTGTATAACAAAAAATTTTCTATAGAAAAATTTTTGTATAACAAAAAATTTTCTATAGAAAAATTTTTGTATAACAAAAAATTTTCTATAGAAAAATTTTTGTATAACAAAAAATTTTCTATAGAAAAATTTTTGTATAACAAAAAATTTTCTATAGAAAAATTTTTGTATAACAAAAAATTTTCTATAGAAAAATTTTTGTATAACAAAAAATTTTCTATAGAAAAATTTTTGTATAACAAAAAATTTTCTATAGAAAAATTTTTGTATAACAAAAAATTTTCTATAGAAAAATTTTTGTATAACAAAAAATTTTCTATAGAAAAATTTTTGTATAACAAAAAATTTTCTATAGAAAAATTTTTGTATAACAAAAAATTTTCTATAGAAAAATTTTTGTATAACAAAAAATTTTCTATAGAAAAATTTTTGTATAACAAAAAATTTTCTATAGAAAAATTTTTGTATAACAAAAAATTTTCTATAGAAAAATTTTTGTATAACAAAAAATTTTCTATAGAAAAATTTTTGTATAACAAAAAATTTTCTATAGAAAAATTTTTGTATAACAAAAAATTTTCTATAGAAAAATTTTTGTAGAACAAAAAATTTCCTATAGAAAAATTTTTGTATAACAAAAAATTTTCTATAAAAAAATTTTTGTAAAACATTTTCTATAAAAAAAATTTTTGTAAAACAAAAAATTTTCTATAGAAAAACTTTTGTAGAACAAAAAATTTTCTATAGAGAAATTTTTGTATTACAAAAAATTTTCTATAGAAAAATTTTTGTATAACAAAAAATTTTCTATAGAAAAATTTTTGTATAACAAAAAATTTTCTATAGAAAAAATTTTCTATAGAAAAATTTTTGTATAACAAAAAATTTTCTATAGAAAAATTTTTGTATAACAAAAAATTTTCTATAGAAAAATTTTTGTATAACAAAAAATTTTTTATAGAAAAATTTTTGTAGAACAAAAAATTTTCTATAGAAAAATTTTTGTATAACAAAAAATTTTCTATAGAAAAATTTTTGCATAACAAAAAATTTTCTATAGAAAAATTTTTGTATAACAAAAAATTTTCTATAGAAAAATTTTTGTATAACAAAAATTTTCTATAGAAAAATTTTTGTATAACAAAAAATTTTCTATAGAAAAATTTTTGTATAACAAAAAATTTTCTATAGAAAAATTTTTGTATAACAAAAAATTTTCTATAGAAAAATTTTTGTATAACAAAAAATTTTCTATAGAAAAATTTTTGTATAACAAAAAATTTTCTATAGAAAAATTTTTGTATAACAAAAAATTTTCTATAGAAAAACTTTTGTAGAACAAAAAATTTTCTATAGAGAAATTTTTGTATTACAAAAAATTTTCTATAGAAAAATTTTTGTATAACAAAAAATTTTCTATAGAAAAATTTTTGTATAACAAAAAATTTTCTATAGAAAAAATTTTCTATAGAAAAATTTTTGTATAACAAAAAATTTTCTATAGAAAAATTTTTGTATAACAAAAAATTTTCTATAGAAAAATTTTTGTATAACAAAAAATTTTCTATAGAAAAATTTTTGTAGAACAAAAAATTTTCTATAGAAAAATTTTTGTAGAACAAAAAATTTTCTATAGAAAAATTTTTGTATAACAAAAAATTTTCTATAGAAAAAATTTTCTATAGAAAAATTTTTGTATAACAAAAAATTTTCTATAGAAAAATTTTTGTATAACAAAAAATTTTCTATAGAAAAATTTTTGTATAACAAAAAATTTTCTATAGAAAAATTTTTGTAGAACAAAAAATTTTCTATAGAAAAATTTTTGTAGAACAAAAAATTTTCTATAGAAAAATTTTTGTAGAACAAAAAATTTTTCTATAGAAAATTTTTTGTATAACAAAAAATTTTCTATAGAAAAATTTTTGTATAACAAAAAATTTTCTATAGAAAAATTTTTGTATAACAAAAAATTTTCTATAGAAAAATTTTTGTATAACAAAAAATTTTCTATAGAAAAATTTTTGTATAACAAAAAATTTTCTATAGAAAAAATTTTCTATAGAAAAATTTTTGTATAACAAAAAATTTTCTATAGAAAAATTTTTGTATAACAAAAAATTTTCTATAGAAAAATTTTTGTATAACAAAAAATTTTCTATAGAAAAATTTTTGTATAACAAAAAATTTTCTATAGAAAAATTTTTGTATAACAAAAAATTTTCTATAGAAAAATTTTTGTATAACAAAAAATTTTCTATAGAAAAATTTTTGTAGAACAAAAAATTTTCTATAGAAAAATTTTTGTAGAACAAAAAATTTTCTATAGAAAAATTTTTGTATAACAAAAAATTTTCTATAGAAAAATTTTTGTATAACAAAAAATTTTCTATAGAAAAATTTTTGTATAACAAAAAATTTTCTATAGAAAAATTTTTGTATAACAAAAAATTTTCTATAGAAAATTTTTTGTATAACAAAAAATTTTCTATAGAAAATTTTTTGTATAACAAAAATATTTCTATAGAAAATTTTTTGTATAACAAAAATATTTCTATAGAAAAATTTTTTATAACAAAAAATTTTCTATAGAAAAATTTTTGTAGAACAAAAAATTTCCTATAGAAAAATTTTTGTATAACAAAAAATTTTCTATAAAAAAATTTTTGTAAAACATTTTCTATAAAAAAAATTTTTGTAAAACAAAAACTTTTCTATAGAAACATTTTTGTATAACAAAAAATTTTCTATGGAAAATTTGTTTTAAGTTTCCTTGTGCCTTGAACTTTGTTAAGGGCAAAAATGTATGAAAAGTTTCCGGCTTTGTGGCTCTCGCTTTGACTTAATAAATAATTCAATTTAGAAATATTTTTTTTGTTTGGTTACAAAAAGAAGAGATGTTGACTGGAATAACTAAATTATTTGAAAAACTCAAAATTTGATATAAAAAAATTTTATTTATTTGAGACATAGATTTTGTAAAACCCCTAACACATTCACATGCTAAAAAATATAACAAAAAAAAAAATTTTAATTTAAAAAAAAACTTTGAATTCAATTGCAATCAAAATCCAATTGAATCGTGTAAACAAGAAAAATATTATTTTAAACTCTTTTCCAGTATTTGACAGTAGGACATACAGACTGACAGACAGACGGACGGACGTGAATACCACAGCTTGCAATCAACTTGAGCTTTAAAGCTTCAGAATAGAAAACATTATCATCAAAAACACTTCCTTAAAATATCATCACTCTTGAAAATGATATAGATAGAGAAAATGCTGTGAAGAAGGAAAGGAATGTACTTTCAAGTGAGTGGAAAACAGAGTGACACAAAAGTTGGGAGACACGAAAATTAAGTAGATAACAGAAAAGCGGCTCTGCTAGGAATGAAACCCATGACCGCTTCACCAGCAATTTAGTGAATTGGGTACCCCTTTAAACTTTAATATTTTTTGAAATTCCGTCTGGTCACTTTTTAAACCCACTGTATTCTTGAGTATCTTAGTTAAGTCTTTTAACTAAGAGCAGAATATCCGCAGCATACTGCAGCTGTGGAGTTGGGATTGTCTTTCAGTGCAAATACGAGCTAAGGCAAACACTTTTGAAGAAGCACTTAAAATCAGACAGTTATTGTTAAAAGAAAAGTATTCATTTTCAAAAGCATCAGAAACCAAATAGAAGGAAGAAAAATAAAGAAAAACTTCAAATACGATAACAAGAGGAATGAAAATAATTCCATGTAGATAAATAAATAAAAAAGGGCACGTTTACACTGGAAGTTTTTGAGTGATGAAATTAGGCATCTAAACTAAACAGATTTAAAAATGTTTGGAAATTTTATGTAAGTTAAAGTCTACGTTTTGGTAGAATCTTGATTTCATTACACCATGACTAGTTTTAGGACTATAAGACAAAAACATACAGTGTAAAAAGCCCTTAAAAAAGTAAATATGTGTATCTTCATCTAAAACACTAAAGAAACACGTTCCTTTACACCAAAACAGAAACTCCCAAAGAATAAAAAATCACAAATATTTCAGCAAATGACTGGTTGTGTAAAGAAGATGATGAAGTTGCTGGTGGTTGGCTATGCCAACCATCCCGACAACAGCTTTTGGCCATGATGGTTTGAACCATAGATAATTTGTGATTTTTATTGTATCTATCCATCCACTAACATTTCAAGTTCTAGATACATTTTTAGGAGCAAAAAACTCTAAAAAAAAAACACATAAAATAGTTGCAATCAAATCAGGAAAACTTCTTAAAAGATGTAGTCACACATAAATGTTCTTCAAGCATGAATATCTCATCAAGCTCCCTCCAACAGCTTAACTCAACCAAGAGCAGCAGAAGGAGGAGGTATACATTTTGCTCTGAAATGTGATAAAAATGTAATAAAAATGTTGTTTAAGCCAAAAGAACAAGAATTTTTGTTGGTTTGTAACAAATTTTATGTGAGTTGAATTTTTTTATTTCCAATTTTTTTTTTTCTTAACTAGAAAACACCCTCAAGCACATATGAAATTTTATACGTTACATTTTAAATTTCATTAGAACAAATGTAAAAGAAAAAATATTTTAACAGCATAAAAAATTGTTAAAGACTAGAAATTTTGTACAAAACAATTCTATACAAAAAATTTAAAATTTTATAGAACAAATAACGTATAACAGTTTTGTATATAAAAACATTGTTTATAAACATTTTTTTATAGAAAAAAATATGTATAGCAGTTTTTCCATAGACAAAATTGTGTATGACAGTTTTTACTATTGAAAAAAATGTGTATAACAGTTTTTTCAATAGAAAGAATTGTGTATAACAGTTCCTTCAATAGAAAGAATTATGTATTAATAATTTTTTCTATAGAAAAAATGGGTATAACAGTTTTTTCTGTAGAAAAAAATTTGTATAACAGTTTTTTCTATAGAAAACAATGTGTATAACAGTTTTTTTCTAAAGAAAAAAATGTGTATAACAGTTTTTTCTATAGAAAAAAATGTGTATAACAGTTTTTTCTATAGAAAAAAATGTGTATAACAGTTTTTTCTATTGAAAAAAAATGTGTATAACAGTTTTTTCTATAGAAAAAAATGTGTATAACAGTTTTTTCTACAGAAAAAAATTTGTATAACAGTTTTTTTCTTGAGAAAAAATGTGTATAACAGTTTTTTCTATAGAAAACAATGTGTATAACAGTTTTTTCTATAGAAAAAAATATGTATAACAGTTTTTTTATAGAAAAAAATGTGTATAGCTGTTTTTTCTGTAGAAAAAAATGTGTATAACAGTTTTTTCTATAGAAAAAAATTTGCATAACAGTTTTTTCTGTAGAAAAAAATGTGTATAACAGTTTTTTCTATAGAAAACAATGTGTATAACAGTTTTTTCTATAGAAAACAATGTGTATAACAGTTTTTTCTATAGAAAGCAATGTGTATAACAGTTTTTTCTATAGAAAAAAAATATGTATAACAGTTTTTTGTATAGAAAAAATGTGTATAACAGTTTTTTTTATAGAAAAAAATGTGTATAACAGTTTTTTCTATAGAAAAAAAATATGTATAACAGTTTTTTCTATAAAAAAAATGTGTATAACAGTTTTTTCTATAGAAAAAAATGTGTGTAAAAGTTTTTTCTATAGAAAAAATGTGTATAACAATTTTTTCTATAGAAAAAAGTGTGTATAACAGTTTTTTCTATAGAAAAAAATATGTATAACAGTTTTTTTTATAGAAAAAATGTGTAACATAGTATTTTTTTATAGCAAAAAATGTGTATAACAAAAAAAAAGTTGTATATTACAGTTTTTTTCTTCAGAAAAATTGCGTATAACAGTTTTTTTCTACAGTAAAAATGTGTATAACAGTTTTTTCTTTAGAAAAAAATTGTGTATAACAGTTTTTTCTATAGAAAAAATTGTGTCTAACAGTTTTTTCACTAGAAAAAAAATGTGTATAACAGTTTTTCTATAGAAGAAAATGTGTATAACAGACTTTTTTACAGAAAAAGTTATGTACTAAAGATTTTTCTACAGTAAAAATGAGTATAACAGATTTTTCTATAGAAACATTTTGTGTAATATTCTTTTTTATAGTAAAAATTTTGTATAACAGTTTTTTTTATAGAAAAAATTGTGTATAACAGTTTCATAATAGCAAAAATTGTGTATAATAGTTTTTTTTATAGAATAAAATGTGTATAACAGTTTTTTCCTTTTATGGCAAAAATTGTTTATAGAAGTTTTTCTTATATAAAAAATTTGTATAACAGTTTTTTTTATAAAAAAAATTGTGTATAATAGCTTTTCTGAAGAAAATATTATGTATAACACATTTTTTGATATAGAAATTTGTGTACAACAGTTTTTTCTATAGAAACATTGTATGTAACAGTTATTTTTATAGAACAAAATGTATAACAGTTTTCTTCTATAGAAAAAATTGTGTATAACAGTTTTTTCTATAGAAAAATCAAAAAAATTTTGTCTTGAACAAAAAATTTTCTATACAAAAATTTTTGTCTTGAACAAAAAATTTTCTATGGAAACATTTTTGTCTTGAACAAAAAATTTTCTATAGAAAAATTTTTGTCTTGAACAAAAAATTTTCTATAGAAAAATTTTTGTCTTGAACAAAAAATTTTCTATAGAAAAATTTTTGTCTTGAACAAAAAATTTTCTATAGAAAAATTTTTGTCTTGAAAAAAAAATTTTCTAAAGAAAAATTTTTGTCTTGAACAAAAAATTTTCTATAGAAAAATTTTTGTTTTGAACAAAAAATTTTCTATAGAAAAATTTTTGTCTTGAACAAAAAATTTTCTATGAACAAAAAATTTTCTATAGAAAAATTTTTTTCTTGAACAAAAAATTTTCTATAGAAAAATATTTGTCTTGAACAAAAAATTTTCTATAGAAAAATTATTGTCGTGAACAAAAAATTTTCTATAGAAAAATTTTTGTCTTAAAAAATTTTCTATAGAAAAATTATTGTCTTAAACAAAAAATTTTCTATAGAAACACTTTTGTCTTGAACAAAAAATTTTCTTTGGAAAAATTTTTGCCTTTAATAAAAAATTTTTTTGTTTCTAACAAAACAATAGTTGGTACTTTTTAGTAATAAAGGTACTTTTTGATAAAAAGGTACTTTTTATATAAACAAAAAGGTACTTTTTTAACAAAAGCTATTTTTTGTCCAAAACAAATAATTTTTGTGTCGAAGAAAAAATTTTTTATAGAAAAATTTTGGTAGTAAACAAAAAATTTTCTATAGAAAAATTTTTGTCTTGAACAAAAAATTTTCTATACAAAAATTTTTCTCTTGAACAAAAACAAAGGCAAAAATATTGTGTTTCTTACAAAATAATAGTTGGTACTTTTTAGTAAACGTACTTTTTGATTTTTTGTTTTTTATTTAGCAAGTCGTTTTGTATTAAACATTCCTTCTGCGTCTGTTCTTTATTTAGTTTTGCTTCAGTTTAAATTAGATTTCCATTGAATTTTCAATGGCCCTAAGGCTACAAATTTATACGTATCAATGGCCACACAACTTTTTCTCTCCCCTCTAAATTTTTTCTGTTTATGGACCAAAAGCTCTAACTGAGAAACATCTAAACTATAAAGTACAAGTTTGATTAGGTACAAAATAGTGTAGAATAGAAAAGAAATGTATAGAAAATTACAAGAATTCAGGCGAGAAAGAAACAGGAATTTAGAAATAAAATAAAGGATAAATCAAAATATTAGGGGGATTCATAAGGAGCAATAAGGGGTCATATTTTCGTAAAGTTCTTGGGAAATTTGTAGATAATAACTAAAAAAAATAAAATTTAAAAGCTTTTTAAAAAATACTTCGATTAATATGATATAAGGGCATAATAACATGTCTTGTGAATCCCCTTATTGGTATAGTGTTAGAGTATTATATAGACAAATGTGTGAGTACATTTGGGATGCTGGAACTTTTTTTTGGATTTTTTTTGGTGTAAGAATATATTTTGTAACTATTTTATAGCCTTAAACTGAAAAAATGGCTTTTAGAATCTACAAGACTTAAACATTTGTAGTTGAAATGTACAAACAACATGTCAATGCAAGCTTGATCATGTTTTTTTTAGGAATTTTTCTTATGGTTTTTTTTGTTATACTGGTCCATTATTTTCGATATTTTTATGTGAACAAATAGTTATGTACTCGTGTACACGATAAAAAAAAACTAAAATATAAAATAAAAATTTGTTGTAACAAAATATGGTAGATGTTGACATGAACATTTAGATATAATCTCTTAAATGGCTATAAAGTAATTTAAAAGACGAGGGAGGTAGGAAAAGTTATTACGAAGGAAAACTTTAATCCTAAAAACTGATTTGAAGAAAGGTCTTGATATAATCTTAAATTATGCCTTTAGATATTTCAAAGACCTTTTAGCTCCAACCTCGTTTTTGGTTACCAATTTTTGCCATTCTTGTAGGTATCTACATGTGTTACCCTGTGCCCATAAGTGGGTGTTTTAACATTTATTGACTCTTGTTTTCCAGCTCAAGTTCACTTAATTTCGAACATGTACAAAAATTTTATTCTTTTCAAAACCTTTTTTTTCTCCATTTGCCTCATGTTGCAATTTTGATTTTTTTTCTTACTTCTTTCTAATTTTAGCTACAACAAATTTATTTAGTTTTTTTTTTGGTTCTGAGAAAAAAATATTGTTGCTTTTAATTGGTTTTCATTTTAGAATATTTAAAAGAAATCTTGCAATTATTCTATTACGGAGATAAAAAGTTTTAGAGATTATTTTTGAAAATTTTATAACAGAAATTTAAAATTGTAATATGATTTTTGGTACTAAAGTATTGAAATATTTAAGACAAAGATTAATATAAGCATAGAAAATTAGTTTTGATATTTAATATTATCAAAAAAGGAGTAAAAAAACTCTCAAATCACTTTCAAAATTGAGTTTTTCTATAAGTAATGAATAAAAATGCTACTAAGTAAGTAGTCAAACCGGTTCAGCGGTATTTTAACTCGCTATGTGGCAATGAAAGTTAGTGCTAGAGTTCATACTTACTACCTTTTGTTATTGTATATGTTTAAGTAATTTTATTCAAAATGTGTTATCTTACCTGTAAATAAAAGAAAGAAAATAGTTAATAGAATCAAGAATATATAATGCCTAATAATATATAATTATAATATCTAAATAAATATTTTAATTTCTTAATAACCTGCCGGCCTATAAAAATTTATTTATCATCTATAAAAATTTTTTATACCAAAAATTTTCTAGAAACAATTTTGATATCAAAACTTTCTAGAAAAAACATTTTGATACCATCAATCTTAAAACTGAATTTTCTATAAAAAAATTTGATATAAAAAATTTTCTATAAAAAAATTTTGAAATCAAAAATTTTCTATGATATCAAAAATTTTCTATAAAAAATTTTAATATCAAAAATTTTCTATTAAAAATTCTCATATCAAAAATTTTCTATAACAAATTTTGATAACAAAAATTTTCTATAAAAAATTTTGATACCAAAAATTTTCTATGAAAAATTTTAATATCAAAAATTTTCTATAAAAAATTTTGATACCAAAAATTTTCTATAAAAAATTTTGATATCAAAAACATTTTAGAAAAAATTTTGATATAAAAAATTTTAATAAAAAAATTTTCTACAAAAAATTTTGATACTCAAAATTTTCTATAAAAAATTTTGATATCAAAAATTTTCTATAAAAAAATTTTGATCTCAAAATTTTCTTTAAAAATTTTTGATAACAAAAATTTTCTATAAAAAATTTTGATCTCAAAATTTTCTTTAAAAATTTTTGATAACAAAAATTTTCTATAAAAAATTTTGATATCAAAAATTTTCTATAAAAAATTTTGATATCAAAAATTTTCTATAAAAAATTTTGATATCAAAAATTTTCTACAAAAAATTTTGATATCAAAAATTTTTGATATACAAAATTTTCTATAAAAATTTTTGATATACAAAATTTTCCATAAAAATTTTTGATATACAAAATTTTCTATAAAAATTTTTGATATGGAAAATTTTCTATTAAAAATTTTGATATCAAAAATTTTCTGTACAAAATTTTGATATCAAAAATTTTCTGTATCAAAAATTTTCTATAAAAATTTTGATACCAAAAATTTTCTAGTAAAATTTTTATACAAAAAATTTTGATATAAAAAATTTTCTACAAAAAAAAAAAAATTTTGAAATCAAAAATTTCCTATAAAAAATTTTGATATTAAAAATTTTCTATAAAAAATTTTGATATTAAAAATTTTTTATAACGAATTTGAAGACAAAAATTTTATTTAAAAAATTTAAATACAAAAATTGTCGATAAAAAATTTTAATAAAAAAATTTTGATAACAAAAATGTTGATGTTAAAAATTTTCTACAAATAATTTTGATACTAAAATATTAAAAAAAAAAATTTTTGATACCAAAAATTTTCTATAAAAAATTTTGATATCAAAAATTTTCTATAAAAATTTTGAAAATTTTCTATAAAATTTTAATACCAAAAATGTTTTATAAAAATTTTGATACAAATTTTCTACAAAAAATTTTGATATCAAAAATTTTTGATATACAAAATTTTCCATAAAAATTTTTGATATACAAAATTTTCCATAAAAATTTTTGATATACAAAATTTTCTATAAAAATTTTTGATATGGAAAATTTTCTATAAAAAATTTTGATACCAAACATTATCTATAAAAAATTTTGATACCAAAAATTTTCTATAAAAATTTTTGATATCAAAAATTGTCTATAAAAAATTTTGATCAAAAACTTTCTAGAAAAAATTTTGATACCAAACTTTTGGATATACAAAATTTTAATTTTAATTTTCTATAAAAAATTTTGATATCAAAAATTTTTTATAAAAAATTGCGATAAAAAAAAATTTCTATGAAAATTTTTGATACCAAAAATTTTCTATAAAAAATTTTGATACCAAAAATTTTCTATAAAAAATTTTGATACCAAAAATTTTCTATAAAAATTTTTGATATCAAAAATTGTCTATAAAAAATTTTGATCAAAAACTTTCTAGAAAAAATTTTGATACCAAACTTTTGGATATACAAAATTTTAATTTTGATATCAAAAATTTTTTATAAAAAATTGCGATAAAAAAAAATTTCTATAAAAATTTTTGATACCAAAAATTTTCTATACAAAATTTTGATACCAAACATTATCTATAAAAAATTTTGATACCAAAAATTTTTTATAAAAATTTTTGATATCAAAAATTGTCTATAAAAAATTTTGATCAAAAACTTTCTAGAAAAAATTTTGATACCAAACTTTTGGATATACAAAATTTTAATTTTAATTTTCTATAAAAAATTTTGACATCAAAAATTTTTTGTAAAAAATTGCGATAAAAAAAAATTTCTATAAAAATTTTTGATACCAAAAATTTTCTATAAAAAATTTTGATATCAAAAATTTACACCAAAAATTTTTCTATAAAAAATGTTGATACCAAAAATTTTCTATAAAAATTTTGATACCAAAAATTTTCTATAAAAATTTTGATACCAAAAATTTTCTATAAAAAAATTTAAATAGAAAAATTTTGACACAAAAAATTTTCTGTGAAAAATTTTTGTACCAAAAACTTTCAATGAAACATGAAATCTTTTAGAAATATTCGGTCTATTGGTACTTTTTTTGTATAATTAGGACTAAAATATAATATTAATATATGTCCTTGCCACTTTTAGGGAACAAAAACTATAATTTCATCACTAAAAAAAAAAATTAAACAGAAGTTTGGCACTCTTAAGGGCTTTAAACTGTATTAGGTACTTTTATGAAACTTCTTTATTTTAAGAACCAAATCTCATAGAAGCGAGATTAATAATAAATTTTTTTATCATGACGAAAAAATAACTGAAAACAAAAGTACTTTATTATATGTTCCGAAAAATTGGGTACTATGAGAATAATAGCTATATTTTGGTACTTTCTTGCAAAATTTGGGGCAAAATATGAAAACGTCCTTGCCACTTTTAAAAAGTTCATGATTTCAGGAGACAAAAGATATAATTTCAAGTATCACAAAATAAAATTAAAGATAAGTTTGGTACTTTTTTCAAATTCCGACATTTAGGGGATAAAAACTGTACTAGGTACTTTTATGAAACTTCTTTATTTTAAGAACAAAATCTAATCGCTAGTAACAAATTTTTTATTATGTCGAAAAAATTAGGGTAATTATTTTTAAATGTTTATAAAAATCGGTCTTAGAGGGAAACTAGCTATATTTTGGTACTTTTTTCATAATAAGGGCCAAAGACATTCTTGTCTCTTTTAGGCAGCTCATGACTTTAGAGAACAAAAACTACATTTTTATGTATCAATATTAAAAAAAGAGAAGTTTGGTACTCTTTTCAAATTCTGGTACTTTTTGGCTTATTCAAAGCATTTCTAGAATTTGATTTTATTAAATTCCAATTTGCCTCTTTCCTCTGCCCTTTGAATATTTGCTTTTCAATTTATTCCAAATTCCTTCAAACCACTTCAATCCATGTTATAATTTTTCGTTTCAATCAATCCAAAATTTATTACAGAATCAATCGATTTTCAAATAGACCTAAATTATTGGTACCACACACACAGCAAAAGAATTTTTATTGGGACAAAAAAAATTTTTGCATTAAAAACTATTTTTACGTTTTCGGGGGCTCACTAGAAGTTTCTCATGAAGCGTTTGTCCGTCCGTCTGGCAGCATGTCCGTCCGTCCTACCATCCGTCCCTCTGTAAATTTTGTTCTTGTTTCGTTATTTATTTGTTGATTTTTGCAAATATGTAAATTCCTTTGGGGCGTTTTCGTCGATTTTTTTGTTTGTCTTTATACTGTCGACTGTTTGTTGTTTATGTTCTAATTGAATTATTTATTTCATGTTTTAACACAAAATTTTTCTGAAGTTTCCCACCCAAAAAGTTCATGAAATCTGACTACAAATTTGTCGCATATACACAGAAACTAGCAGACATACAGAGGAATTCTTTGATACAATTGCACTCTATCTACCGGATACTGAAGAAACACTATCGGTCGGTTTTAATAGTGTTAACAATTCTACAGGTCATTATTATTTTCAGTAACGGATACCGGATCATGAAGACAAACTTCGATATATAAACCCTCTAAACAGTTTTAAAAGATCCTAAAGGGACTATATTAGTAATATCAAACGGTACTACCGACTTTTATACAAGACTTACGACAAAAAGCATTGAAGAAACATCTATTTATCGGTGTATTCTTAGGCAAAACCGCCACATTCGATATAGATCGAAATGTAAGATATTTTAGTAACTTTTGTGTAGCATACTTTTAGGATTATCTGAATAATATATAACATAGTAGCTTATTTGTTAAACTAAATATTTTTACTAACAAACGGATATATTTAGATATCAAAGTTTATTAAACTTTTTGCAAAATAAATTATTTCCAAAACCCCTAAGGTATGTTACAAAATATTTGCTTAAAAGTCTGAGTTTTCGATTGATATCGAATGCGGTGATTTGGCTCCTGATCTGATTTAAACTCGTTTAATTTTGCATTTAATCGATTAAAATCGCTTCAAAACTGACCTACTTGTAACATTTAATTTTTACCCATTTTTTCCACTATTTTTTTTCTCCATAAACTTTAATATTTCGACACGTTGTATTGTTTTCATTAATGTACGATATCTTTTGGATTTTTTTTGTTTGCTTTCGTTCCAAAATTTATTGAAGTGTACAACGTAACGTGACACATGTCAAAATGGCAACACGTACATTAACAAGCAACTTAATACTTTTCGAGGGAGAAACAAAAAAATTGTGAAAAAATAAATACATATAAAAAATAACATGAAATTATATAAATTTAGTTTTTGATCAAACTTAAATAAAAATATAAATCATTTAAATGGAAATTATGCAAAAAATCTGGTACTTAAAATTTAAATAAGGAGAAGTTAAGGGGAAAACTTGCAAATTCTTAGAGAGATATTTAAATTTTTTCTTGTGAAAATTTGGAATTTTTGGTGAAAAAATTAAAAACTTTGGAATTTTTGGTGAGAAATTTAATTTGAGATGAAAAAATTAGTTTTTGGTGAAAAATTTGTTTTTTGCAAAAAAAAAAAATATTTTTCAATTAATTTTTGCTGCAAAATTTAAAATTTGCCAAAAAAAAATTTAATTTGCCAAAAATAAAATTTTTTGGTAAAGAAATTTAATTTTGGAAAAAATAAAAATTTTTGATAAAAAAATTTGTTTTTAACGAAAAAGACAGTTTTTTGGTGAAAAATTCAATTTTGGCAAAAACTTAGTTTTCAATTTAATTTTTGGCGAAAAATTTAGTTTTTAATTTAATTTTTGCTGAAAAATTTTAAATTTGGCAAAAATACAATTTTTTGGTAAAGAAATTTAATTTTGGGAAAAATAAAAATTTTTGATAAAAAATTTGTTTGTAACAAAAAAGACAGTTTTTTGGTGAAAAATTCAATTTTGGCAAAAAATTTAGTTTATAATTTAATTTTTGTTAAAAATGTAAAATATGAAAAAATTAGAATTTTTGGTTAAAAAATTAATTTTAGGGGAAATATTCTATTTGTGATGAAAATTTGGTTTTTGGTGGAAAATTAAATTTTCGCAGAAAAATCTAAAATTTGGCAAAAATATAATTTTTTGGCAAAAATATTTAATTTGTAATGAAAAATTAGTTTTTGAAGAAAAATTATAATAATTTTTGATAAAAAAATTAAATTTTGGCAAAAAATTTAGTTTTTAATTTAATTAGTTTTAATTTAATTTTGATAAAGAAATTTAATTTTGGGAATAATAAAAATTTTTGATAAAAAATTTGTTTTTAACGAAAAAGACAGTTTTTTTGTGAAAAATTCAATTTTGGCAAAAAAATTTAGTTTTTAATTAAATTTTTGTTAAAAAATTTCAAATATGACAAAAATTAGAATTTTTGGTAAAACATTTAATTTTGGGAGAAATATTCAATTTGTGGAAAATTAAATTTCTTTAGCAAAATTTAAATTTTTGCTGAAAATTCTAAAATTTGGCAAAAATATGATTTTTTGGAAAAAATATTTAATTTGTAATGAAAAATTTGTTTTTGAAGAAAAATTATAATAATTTTTGATAAAAAAAAATTAAATTTTGGCAAAAAATTTAGTTTAAAGTTTAATTTTTGCTGAAAAGTTTTAATTTTGGCAAAAATTTAGTTTTTTGCTAAAGAAATTTAATGTTAAGAAAAATAAAAATTTTTGATAAAAAACTAGTTTTGACGAAAAAGACAGTTTTTTGGTGAAAAATTCAATTTTGACAAAAAAATTTAGTTTTCAATTTAATTTTTATTAAAAAATTTAAAATATGACAAAAATTAGAATTTTTGGTAAAAAAAAAAATAATTTTAGGGGAAACACTTAATTTGTGATGAAAAATTGGTTTTTGGTGAAAAATTAAATTTTTGCTGAAAAATCTAAAATTTGGCTAAAATATGATTTAAAATATTTAATTTTTGATGAAAAATTTGTTTTTGAAGAAAAATTATAATAATTTTTGATAAACAAATTCAATTTTGGCTAAAAATTTAGTTTTTTATTAAATTTTTGCTGAAAAGTTTTAAATTTGGCAAAAATTTTATTTTTTGGTAAAAAAAATTATTTTTAGGAAAAATAAAAAATTTGTTTTTAACGAAAAAGCAGTTTTTTAATGAAAAATTCAATTTTGGCAAAAAAATTTAGTTTTCAATTTAATTTTTGTTAAAAAATTTAAAATATGACAAAAATTATAATTTTTGGTTAAAAATTTAATTTAAGGGGAAATATTCAATTTGTAATGAAAAATTGGTTTTTGGTGAAAAATTTGGTTTTTGGTGAAAAATTAAATTTTTGTTGAAAAATCTAAAATTTGGCAAAAATACGATTTTTTGGAAAAAAATATTTAATTTTTAATAAAAAGTTAGTTTTGAAGAAAAATTAGATTTTGACGCAAAAGACAGTTTTTTTTGTTAAAAATTTAAATTCTGGCAAAAAATTGTGTTCTTAGAAAAAATTCAATTTTTGCATAAAATTCAATTTTTGGGAAAAAATTTATTTTTGACTGAAAAATTTAATTTTTGACAAAAAAAAAACACTTTTTGTCAAAAAAGAAAAAAAATAAATTTTTTTCATAAAATTATATTTTTGCGGAAAAGTAGAATTTTTGTTAAAATTTTAACTTAGAACTGAACCTAAAACTGAATCTAGAACTGAACCTTATATTAAAGTAGAACCTACATTTGAGCTGCAACTGGACCTAGTACTGAATCCAGATTATTTAGGTTATCCTAAAAGTATGCTACACAAATGTTTCTTTAATAACTTACATATCTATTGACATTGAATGCGACGATTTAGGCTCAAAATATACCGATTAATAGATGTTTCTTCCATGTTTTTTGTCGTGGGTCTTATATGTAAGTCGAGAGTACCATTTGATATTACTAATATAGTCCATTTAGGATCGATAAAGACTACAACTATTTAGATAGTTAAAAAGGCATACATTGATACATATAACGAAATGGGGCTTCAAGATTCGATAAAGAGTTAAGTTAACTTAAAACTAAACCTAGAACATAAAACTTAACCTAGAAGTGAACTAGAACTAAACTTGGAACTAGTACAAGAACTGTACCTACATCTTAAACCTAGAACTGAACCTTAATTTAAAGTAAAACAGAACCTACAACTGATCTGCAACTGAACATAGAATTGAATGCAAGAGCCAAATCGCCAAATTAGATATCGATCAAAATGTAAGATATTTTAATAACATTTTTATAGCATACTTTTAGGATAATCTTAGTAATATATAACATATAAGGTTAAACTATATTGTAACTTGTCAAAAATTCCCTGATAGTAAAAGAATTTCATTAAAACGTTTAATATTGACAAACAAACGAATATGTTTAGTTATCAGATTTTATTAAACTTTTTGCAAAATAATTTTGAAAATCCCTAAGGTATGTTACACAATTCCTGGCTAAAATGCAAAATAAACTATTTTAAAAACCCTTAAGATATGTTACACAATTTTTGCTTAACAGTCTGGGGCCAAATTACGGCAATCGATATCTATCGAAATTTTAGATATTTTCAAAACATTTGTATAGCATACCTTAAGGATAATAAAAATTATTTAAAAGATGCAGAGTTAACTATATATTTTTTTGAAGTTATTTGCCAAAAGATGAACAATGGTAAAAGAATTTCAATTGAACAATATAAATTTTTAAAAATTAATCAAAATGGTTACCAAATTTCAATAAATTTTTTGTATCGAAGTAACAATGAACATCCCTAAAGTATACTTCACAATATTCGCTTAAAAGTCTGAGTTTTCGATCGATATCGAATGCGGTTATTTTGGCCCCTGAGTTTTCGACCGATATTGAATGTGGCTCTTTTTGGCCTCTGGTTTTATTAGCAGACCACTAAGAAAATATAGCGATCAATTTATCTATACTAATGTCTTGTCTTCAAATGTTAGATTCCTATAAATTCTAGGCGCCTCTTTTGTACAGTTTTCAACTAAAAATTGTTTTAAAATAATAAAAATTTGCCAGATTATAAAACAATTGCTTACACGTATTTCCGTTTTTATTTAAATAATAATGAAACATTCGATTGCAATCGAAAGCACAAAAATTGCATGCAATGCCCTTGTAACTTTAAACGGAAATAAGTTGTCGCCTGTCATTTAAGCATCAATAAGCAGGGATGTCAAATAATAGGGTTGAAACTTTTACGAAAAATCCCAAAATTTTTATAATTTTTTTTTTACTTTTTTTAAGTTGCATTTAAAGAAACAAGTTTTTAAGATAAACAAGTAAGAAAGCGCTATAGTCGGTCAAGCCGACCATACGATACCCTTCACCACTAAGGTCAAAGGTGTTATTTTTCCTGTATAAAGACAAATATTTGCTAAATTTTGCCATCATACAAACATTTTCTCAAAACGTATATATTCAACCTGTTTCCGCCATTTGGCCTTATATGAGAGCTAGGGTCAAATGTGGACCGATTATCTCGAAATTTGGCAAATTGATTACAGTTGTTACAAAAATTATGTATGCAAAAAATAAACTCAAAATTTTTATTATCTTTAGATTTACGAGCGTTTTAGTGATTTTTTGTCTCATTTAGTGGGTTTTTGAAGAAGAGTTTGTATGGGAGCTATGGTCAAATGTGGACCGATTTCAACGAAATTTGGTACAGTGATTTAAGTTTACATAAGCAGTATATGTTTTAAATTTCATGAACAAATATTGATATTTGTGGCCAGTATAGCAATTCCGGGAAGTGGGACCTATGGGAGGTACCATATATAATTAACCGATTTTGACCAATTTCAATAGCCATGGTCGCATTATCAAAAAAATTATCTGTGAAAAATTTCATCAAATTATCTTTAGAATTGCGACCTGTAGTTTGATTACAAGGTTTACATGGGGGTCCAGCCAGCCAGACGGACGGACGGACGGACGGACATCGCTAAATCGACTCAGAAAGTGATTCTTAGTCTATTGGTATACTAAAAGTTGGGTCTAAGACAAATATTTCTATGCGTTACAAACATCAGCACAAACTTATAATACCCTTTCCACCTATGGTGGTGAAGGGTATAAAAATGTTTCTTAAATTTATCTAAAAGTTCTTTTTTGTTACTGAACCCCCCTAATATTTTCCCATTGGATTCACTATTTGCTACTGTTTTTTTATCTTAAAACTTATTTAAATAAAATTGGTGTCATCAAGTGATTTTTTGTGCAAAACAAAAGCCCTACAAATAATAAAATCCGCTAGAATAAAATACGTCTACAAAAAAATAATAACAATTTGTAAATTGTTTGTTTAAAGTCAACATTTTGAGGTTGTCTGACTGACAAATACTGAATCGTTTATCTATTGTTGGTACAGGGGTAGCACTTACTGCAACTGACTGCACTTTACACTGTAAAGTTTACATCAAACATCAGTTAAGCCTCAACTCTTGTCTCACTTTATAAATTATTTTATGTTTCTTTTTTATACCCACCATCAAAAAGAATGGGGGGTATATTGAGATTGTCATTCCGTTTGTAATTTCCTTAATATTGGTTCAAAAATCAAAAACGATATATATTCTGAATCCTTATGAAATTCAAAGACGATTGAGCTATGTCCGTCTGTCTGTCCGTCTGTCTGTCTGTCTGTTGAAATCACGATAACGTCTAAACGAAAAGAGCTAGCTAACTGAAACTTAGCAAAAACATTCTTTATCTATGAGAAAATTTTGGTATTGAAATTGGGCAAAATCGGTTAGCATTTGGCCATAGCTCCCGTATAACCTCGTCTAGGCTAATCGCTTATTTGCTAATAAATGACAAATTATGACAGTTATGATGACAAAATTTGGTATCTAGAAGTTTTAGATAAGCACTAGGCAGCATATAAAATTTCATCGAAATCGGTTCACATTTAGCCATAGCTCCCATACAAAAAACTTACGAAAACAGGCTAAATTTCACCCAAAATACACTTAAATGCCAATAAATCTAAAAGTATAACAGATATAACCACTAAATTTGGCACAAGAAAGTCTTATATCAATGCCAGCCAGTGTGCAAAATTTTGTCACAATCGGTCACTATTTGACCTAGCTCCCATATAAAAAACTTACGAAAACACAAAAATTCAAAAAGAAAAGGGGATTTATGTCCGTCTGTCCGTCAGATAAAATCGTGATAGCTCCTTAACTACAAGAGCTAGTAAGACTAAATTAAGCACAAGGAAGTCTTATGTCAATGCCAGCCAGTGTGCAAAATTTCGTCACAATCGGTCACCATTTGACCATAGCTCCCATATAAAAAACTTATGGAAACACAAAAATACATAAAGAAAAGGTTGTTTATGTCCGTCTGTCCGTCAGATAAAAGCACGATAGCGCCTTAACGAAAAGAGCTAGACGAACAAAATTTTACAAAAGTATTTTGGATATCTTGAAAAAGATGTGTGTTGAAAATGGACAAAATCGCTTCAAATTTAGTTAGAGCTCCCATATAACCCCGCCCCGGGAAACACATTAATGCTGATTAATTAAATACAATTGTAATAGCTATGACGATTAAATTTAAAATAGGGAAGTTTTATGCAATTTTTTATCAGTTTATCAAATTTTATAGGAATCAGTCCATATTTGACTTTAGCTTTCATGTGAAAAACACTCACGGAAACCAAAAATTTTAGCAAAGGCCAGTTAAAAGCAATTAAATTAGAAACTATGATAGCTATGGCCACTAAATTTTGCAAGAATAAGCTCTCTATATATACCAGTCAGTGTGTAAAATTTTGTTACAATCGGTCAACATTTGGCTATAATTCTTATATATATAACATCCCCTTTTTATATCTACAATCAAAAAGATTTGGAGGTACATTCATTATATTAAGATTGCACCAATGAAATTATATAGGCATCAATCAATGTTCAGCCCAGACTTTATATATGATGAATGCATTAGGAACTCATAACGAAATATATGGACCTGTCGTATTACTATTAACGTGTTTAGCCTAACTACATATTAATCACAACGAAAAGTATTTAACAACTTATTAATTTAAAACTATACCCGGTTATGAGACCGAATTTTGAATTTTGAAATTTGAAACCACTAAAATATTTTTAAATGTTGAACTATAAATCTACGGCAACCGAATTTAGTCCAAAGGTTTTACCAAGAATACCAATTAGCTTAGCGATTTTTCCAGTTTTGGTGCAGATTTTGAATTAGCTGCATCCTTGTAGATATATGAGATATGTTTCTAAATTTAACACAACTTGATGGTGGGTATATAAGATTCGGTACAGCCGAATATAACACTCTTACTTGTTTAAAGAAAGATTCATTGATGCCGAAAATTACTGCAATTATGTGCAATTTACAATTTTATTTAAACAAATAAAATGTTTACTTTAAAAAAATCAACTGAAAAAAAACGTTTGACTGAGTCTGAGTTTTGAACTGTCTGTTGCCATATTTGAATTTGAAATCTCCTACTGTCTGTTTGTATGTCTGTCTCTATGTCAGTTGTGGGGGTATTGTTTGCAAATTCTTTGGGAGCGGTATTGACGTTTATAGTTTTTTTTTTCTATGTGACTTCTATTGCCATCATTTGTTTAAAGTTTTATTTTTTTTTTGTTAAATTTATATTGTTTATTTAGAGAAATAAAACGGTTTATGTAAAAAATAATCAATTCATTGTCAAGGTTGTTTAGGAAATAAATTGCCTTTGCAAATGCTTAGGAAAAAGATTATTAGAAGATTATTATACCCTTCACCACCATAGGTGGAAAGGGTGCTGATTAGGGCGTCTCGAAAAAATAAAGTTCGCCGTACACCATCGAATATAAAGCATTGCTATGAGGCAGTTTCGAAACATTTTTTTTAAATTTTTTTCGTTGCACATTGGGGTCGCCAAAATACATTTTTCGTTATATCTTCGGGATTTATAGGCGGATCTCGAAGTGTAATATATCGATGTTTTTGTCTCGAGGAGGTATCCGGTTCTAGTATTTATCTAACAGACCCCTGTTCCTACCACCCTAATATCAGAAAATTAAAGCTATTATAAAATCGTCAAACTTTTACTAAGGAAGTTTTTCGATTTTTCCAACCGATCTATTACAAACAAGGAATTTCTTATTTTGCCGCACATAGGGATCGCCAAAACACATTTTTCGTTATATCTTCGTCATTAACTGTCGGATCTTAAAGTGTAATATATCGATGTTTTTGTCTTAGAAATTCTACTAGTAAAATTCTAGGTCTTATTTCAAGTTCACTTCTAAATTTGGTTCTAGGTTCAGTTCCACATTTAGGTTCAGTTCCACATTTAACTTCAGATAATCTATTTGTACAATGTGTGAGTGTGTTCTTGATCATGTGAGAGTGTATTGGAACGTGCATGAACTTTCGTAAGATACATTGTTACTGTAATTACTGTAATCCCTTCTCTACTATATAAGGCCGATGAACGAATATTGTGGGAATATTGAGACGCGTATAAGAGAACAGTGAGACTAAGAATATTTGTAAAGCTATAAGTTTGTTTACAATTTTGTGAAGTGTGTTTAAGTGATAAATAAATAGTATAACTTTATTAAATCGACATGAAGTGTTTTGATTTGTTTTGATGACGACTTCCTGGAATACTAACTAGATTATTAACTTCACTAACTAAACTACTAACTTGACTTTAGGCTGTACCTCAAACAAGACTACTGACTAAATTACTGACTATGCTACTATATATATATATGCTATTAAATACCATTGTAGTCACCTTGGTAGTTTAGTTACTTCAGTTGCCTGATAGTCGGTTCAGTTGTCTATTGAGAAGATTGATAGTAGCTTTAGTAGTTCAGTCGGTAGATTACTCAGTAGTGTCATTTTTAGTCTCATTAGTCGGGCCTTATAAGACTAAAAGAAGTTACTTTAGTAGTCGTTAGTATGTCAATCTAGATAATAGTGAACTTTTTAGTTGTCTGGTAGTTTGGTCAGTTGTCTATTCAGAAGTCTGATGGTAGCTAAATTAGTAGCTTAGCTATCAGTCAAGTAAGATGTCAAGCCAGAAGTCTATTGAGTATCATTTCCATTAATTTTAGCTTAATCGGAAGACTATTCATTATATTCGGTTGTTGACTATTATGAAAAAGTAGTCATATAGTAGTTCAGGCAGTAGTCGCGTAAGTAGTCAAGTAGGTAGTTCTGTCGCTGGTAGTTTTGTCGGTAGTCTATTCTCCAGAGTAGGTTTTAGTCTTAATTATCAGGTCTTATAAAACTAAAAGTAGTATTTTTAGGAGTACGCTAGTAAGTTCTATTTAGTACCATATAAGGTAGTCTTTTTAGTAGCCTTGTCTTTAAATTTAAAATATTTGTTAATGTGATCAAATTTTTAAGCGATTGATAAAATTTTAAAGTTAAAACATTTATGTAAATCTTTTGTAATTATGTTAAAGGCTTAAAATTATATTATAAATTAAAAATTAATTAAATACATATAAATAATAGAATATAAAACCAACACCAACCTTAAACCAAAAAGCCACCTGGTTTTTTTTTCGTAATTAAAAAAATTCCAATTAATTTAAAATTATAGCGATGACGAAGATATGAAGAAGGTTTTTTTTGAGTTAATTTGAGACAAATAAGCAAAATTTAATATAAAAACCAATTAATTAAGCAAATTTGTGTGACGGCAGTTCAAAAAAAAAGACACAATTATTTAAAAGTGCAGAGTTGTGAAAAATTAGTAGTGAACGTAGTAGGTATTTGGAGAAGTGGTAGTAGTTATATTAAAGCGGCAGCAGTGGTAGCAGAAGTAGTAGCATTTAAAGTAGTAGTGGTAGTAGTTGAAAAAGTAATTTTTTAAAGCAGCCAAATGGTTATTAGTGTTAAAAAGTGCAAGTAACAGCAATAAAATTTGTAATACAGATGACAGGTAAAAGACAGACATTGAAGTCAGTCCATCAGCAAGGCAGCAGGTTAGTCATTATTGTGTAGCAGTTGAAAAATAATGATGACGAAATATTAAAGTTGTTGGTTTGTTTTAACATAGTTTTTGTTTTTCATATTCGCAAAATGAAAGTGAAGTTAATAGAAGAGCATCAGCATAATTTTCATTAGAAATAAGTGGCAACGCCATTAGTCAAACATTATTTAAAAATTCATATATTCCATCATCATTCATAAGTTTGAGGATAGGAGCCAAAAATCGTTGTTTGGTGAGGAAGATAATGATGAGCATCATAAATCATTAGCACAACATCATGATGTAAAATTTTGTTTTAATGTGAAAGAGTGCGAAGTCGTCAAACCATTAGAAGTCACCAGCACCAGCAACAGCAGCAGCCCCAGCACCCGGTAAAAGCAAAATCAGCAAAACGTAAAAAAGCATTAGCAAGCAGTTTTCAGTAGCATCAAATTAACCATTAAATTTTTTATTTTTTACAATGTTTTTTTCATGTTTTATGATAATGTGTTAAAAGTACATTTCCAGACATTATAGACAGGCCCCAGGATAATTATGAATTCCCACATAATGTTAATTTTGGAGCAAACATTTATTTGGGCATCAGTTTGTCAGTAGTGGGTAGATTTCATTTAATGTTGCATCATGAAATTGAAGGCAAATGTATGACAAAAATAATAATTTGTTTATGATTTTAGCAGCCATTTTGTTTACAAAGAAGACCCCAAAAATGAAAAACCAGGTGGTTATGATGCAGTAGCACGAGGCACAGTAAAAACGTGTCAAATTTTATTTTAAATCATCATCAACACGAGCAGCATCAGACATCATTTGGCATTCAACAAAAAATGATGACACACATAAGACATCCATCAGAAAATGATAGCACACATTAGACATCATCAAGCATTCATCAGCAAACGATGACATATATTCATTTTTATAATTTTCATTTAGCATCAATGACATTTTAACAGGATTTCAGTTTAATATCATCATTTTAGTCATAATATTACGCAGTTTTTCATTTTCATTAAAGTTGTATTATTTTTTCAGTGTATTAAATTTTTTTTTTTGGTATTAATTTTGTTTAATCAAAGCGCGTGTGAAATTTGGGAAAAAAAAAGAAAAACAAATACAAAAATTTGTGAATTAATTTTTCAATTGCAAAAATAAGTTTTGAATGAAGTAGAAAATTTAGAATTCCATTCACAGGATAGAAAGATCAGGGGAGCATAAAATGGATTTTGACAGTGACAGGATAAGACAGACGGCATACGTTCAGCAGGCTGGACTTTCAGTAGAGTAGTAGCAGTTTTTTTCTTTATACAAAATGCAATAATTGATGTTATGATGATTGATTGATTGATATCTTGGGAACGTGCAATATCAGTTTAAATAGAAAACAAATCATATCAAAAATTATAAAAAAAATAAATATTTACAAATTTGTTTGATAACTCAAAAAAGAAAATAAAAACTAGCAAAATGGAGAAGAATCAATAAAAATGTCAAAAACAATAAAAAATTTACAAGTAGTAGAACGATAATCCAGTTCTTCTATAGAAAAATTGGAAATAGCATGAGTTTTTTAGAGAAAAATTAGAGATAGCATGACATTTTTAGAGAAGAATTAGGAATAGCATGATTTTTTTTAGAGAAAAATACAGATAGCATGAATTTTCTAAAGAAAAAAATAGAGATAGCATAACTTTTTTGTGAAAAAGTTGGCGATAGCAAGACTTATCTATAGAAAAGTTGGCGATAGCAAAACTTTTCTATAGAAAAGTTGGCGATAGCAAGACTTTTCTATAGAAAAGTTGGCGATAGCAAGACTTTTCTATAGAAAAGATGGCGATAGCAAGACTTTTCTATAGAAAAGATGGCGATAGCAAGACTTTTCTATAGAAAAGTTGGCGATAGCAAGACTTTTCTATAGAAAAGTTGGCGATAGCAAGACTTTTCTATAGAAAAGTTGGCGATAGCAAGACTTTTCTATAGAAAAGTTGACGATAGCAAGACTTTTCTATAGAAAAGTTGGCGATAGCAAGACTTTTCTATAGAAAAGTTGACGATAGCAAGACTTTTCTATAGAAAAGTTGGCGATAGCAAGACTTTTCTATAGAAAAGTTGGCGATAGCAAGACTTTTCTATAGAAAAGTTGGCGATAGCAAGACTTTTCTATAGAAAAGTTGGCGATAACAAGACTTTTCTATAGAAAAGTTGGCGATAGCAAGACTTTTCTATAGAAAAGTTGGCGATAGCAAGACTTTTCTATAGAAAAGTTGGCGATAGCAAGACTTTTCTATAGAAAAGTTGGCGATAGCAAGACTTTTCTATAGAAAAGTTGGCGATAGCAAGACTTTTCTATAGAAAAGATGGCGATAGCAAGACTTTTCTATAGAAAAGATGGCGATAGCAAGACTTTTCTATAGAAAAGTTGGCGATAGCAAGACTTTTCTATAGAAAAGTTGGCGATAGCAAGACTTTTCTATAGAAAAGTTGGCGATAGCAAGACTTTTCTATAGAAAAGTTGACGATAGCAAGACTTTTCTATAGAAAAGTTGGCGATAGCAAGACTTTTCTATAGAAAAGTTGACGATAGCAAGACTTTTCTATAGAAAAGTTGGCGATAGCAAGACTTTTCTATAGAAAAGTTGGCGATAGCAAGACTTTTCTATAGAAAAGTTGGCGATAGCAAGACTTTTCTATAGAAAAGTTGGCGATAACAAGACTTTTCTATAGAAAAGTTGGCGATAGCAAGACTTTTCTATAGAAAAGTTGGCGATAGCAAGACTTTTCTATAGAAAAGTTGGCGATAGCAAGACTTTTCTATAGAAAAGTTGGCGATAGCAAGACTTTTCTATAGAAAAGTTGGCGATAGCAAGACTTTTCTATAGAAAAGTTGGCGATAGCAAGACTTTTCTATAGAAAAGTTGGCGATAGCAAGACTTTTCTTTAGAAAAGTTGGCGATAGCAAGACTTTTCTATAGAAAAGTTGGCGATAGCAAGACTTTTCTATAGAAAAGTTGGCGATAGCAAGACTTTTCTATAGAAAAGTTGGCGATAGCAAGACTTTTCTATAGAAAAGTTGGCGATAGCAAGACTTTTCTATAGAAAAGTTGGCGATAGCAAGACTTTTCTATAGAAAAGTTGACGATAGCAAGACTTTTCTATAGAAAAGTTGGCGATAGCAAGACTTTTCTATAGAAAAGTTGGCGTTAGCAAGACTTTTCTATAGAAAAGTTGGCGATAGCAAGACTTTTCTATAGAAAAGTTGGCGATAGCAAGACTTTTCTATAGAAAAGATGGCGATAGCAAGACTTTTCTATAGAAAAGATGGCGATAGCAAGACTTTTCTATAAAAAAGTTGGCGATAGCAAGACTTTTCTATAGAAAAGTTGGCGATAGCAAGACTTTTCTATAGAAAAGTTGGCGATAGCAAGCCTTTTCTATAGAAAAGTTGACGATAGCAAGACTTTTCTATAGAAAAGTTGGCGATAGCAAGACTTTTCTATAGAAAAGTTGGCGATAGCAAGACTTTTCTATAGAAAAGTTGGCGATAGCATGTTTTTTCTATAGAAAGGTTGGCGATAGCATGACTTTTCTATAGAAAAGTTGGTGATAGCAAGACTTTTCTATAGAAAAGTTGGCGATAGCAAGACTTTTCTATAGAAAAGTTGGCGATAGCAAGACTTTTCTATAGAAAAGTTGGCGATAGCAACACTTTTCTATAGTAAAGTTGGCGATAGCAAGACTTTTCTATAGAAAAGTTGGCGATAGCAAGACTTTTGTATAGAAAAGTTGGCGACAGCATGACTGTTCTATAATAAAGTTGGCGAAAGCATGACTTTTCTATAGAAAAGTTGGCAATAGCATGACTCTTCTATAAAAAAGTTGGCGATAGCATGACTTTTCTCTAGAGAAGTTGGCGATAGCATGACTTTTCTATAGAAAAGTTGGCGATAGCATGACTTTTCTATAAAAAAAGTTGGCGACATCAAGACTTTTCTATAGAAAAGTCGCCAAAAGGATGACTTTTCAATAGAAAATTTGAAAATAGCATGAACTTTTCTATAGAAAATTTGAAATTAGCATGAACTTTTTATAAAAAATTTGGCAATAGCAAGACTTTTGTATGGAAAGGTTGGCGATAGCATGACTTTTCTATAAAAGAGTTAGCAATAGTAAAACTTTTCTATAGAAAAGTAAGTGATAGCATGACTTTCTATAGAAAATGTACCGATAGCATGAATTTTCCGTAAAAAAGTTTCCGGTAGCATGACTTTTTTATAGAAAAGTTTGCGAAGAAGATTCTTATCATCAACCCAATTCATTTCCTACATTAAATATTTTGTTGTCTCTGATTATCAACTTAAGTAATTTATAGACATTATGTTTTGGATTAATTCTCATGTCATGTCATTCAGGCAAGTCCTTTCATATGTAAAAGTTATTAACATTTTGCTCTGAAGCATGTTCTTGGTCGGAAGGCAAATGAAGAAGTTGAACTAATGACACGACAACCAACTCTTAGCTCATCATCATCATTATCCGTCTATGTAAAACCAGGAACTTAATTCAAAATTTGTTTAAGTACTAAAGTTTGTTGTAGTTGTTGCAGTTGTTATTTTGGGAAATTAATAATTGAAAATTTGTGGTTATGTCGAAAGTTGTCATCTAAGTCATCTAAGAGCAACGTGATGCAAATAATAAATTTCTGGGTTTTATTTAATAAATATATAAATTGTATAATACAAAGTTTTATGAGCTGTTAATTATGATAATAATTGACACAAATATTAAATGAATTAAAAAGTTTTTTCAATTTAAAACAGAAGCACAAAGTTAAGTAATGGAAGCCTAAAAGTAGGCTGTAGTTTTTGAAATTGCAAAACAGAATGTTTGTAGTAAATATAATAATTTTTGTAAATAGACTAATTTTAAACATTAATTTTACAAATGAAAGACAAATATTTAAGTAAACTTATGTTTTCTATTCAAATATGTAAGAACTTTTCGTTTCTATTAGTTTTGCTAAAGCTGCAAAAAGACTTATCTCCATAAAAAAATTTGTAACAATAAAAACTCATTAAAAAACTTTAATTCAAATTATGTTTTGTAAAACATAATTGACATACATATGTTTTTTTTTGCTTAGCTCTATAAATATATTTATATGACAATACACCCCCCGCCCCTCAAAAGTATGTTATGTTCTGTTTCAAAGCAAATATTTCTTTCCAATCTTTCTTAAAACTTACTAAAATAATCTTCTTTTTTGTTGACACATATAAATCTATATATTTTTATCTGTAAACGAGCTAACAAGCGAAATTTTTCTTTCTCTTCGAAAAAAATACACAAAACTTTTAAGTGTTGCCTAAATGTAGGCTACACATATGATGAGCATCTTATGTTAAGCCTAAGAACAAAGACAAGGATTTTCTGTCTCGGTCTTATTGTTGTGTAAAATAAAACAAAGTTAATCATGAGTAACACAAAGAAAATTGCCTAAACTAAGGCGTTGTTACAAGGCAAACAAAAAAAATATGTATCTATAAGAGAAATAGCCTAAAAGTAGGCAATAAATCTTAAACACGTTATGTTTTGTGCTTGAATAAAGTACAGTTAAAGCAAAAGATGACATTTCTATTAAAAAACAAAAATATCTTTAATTTTTTTTTTTTATAGAAAAGTAAAAATTTCCATAACTTTTCTATAGAAAATCAAAAATATTGACAACTTTTCTTGAGAAAAACGAAACGTTAACTTTTCTACATAAAGGTCATGCCAGCGATAAATTTTCTATAAAAAATTCATGTTAACCTTAGCTTTTGTATGGAAAAGTATTTTCAATAGAAAAGTCATGCTATCGCTAACACTTCTATAGAAAAGTCATGCTATCGCCAACTTCTCTATAGAAAAGTCATGCCATCGCCAACTTTTCTAAAGAAAAGTCATGCCATCGCCAACATTTCTAAAGAAAAGTCATGCTATCGCCAACTTTTCTATAGAAAAGTCATGCTATCGCCATATTTTCAATAGAAAAGTCATGCTATTACCAACTTTTCTATAAAAAATCATGATATCGCCAACTTTTCTATAGAAAAGTCATGCTATCGCCAACTTTTCTATAGAAAAGTCATGCTATCGCCAACTTTTCTATAGAAAAGTCATGCTATCGCCAACTTTTCTATAGAAAAGTCATGCTATCGCCAACTTTTCTATAGAAAAGTCATGCTATCGTCAACTTTTCTAAAGAAAAGTCATGCTATCGCCAACTTTTCTAAAGAAAAGTCATGCCATCGCCAACTTTTCGAAAGAAAAGTCATGCTATCGCCAACTTTTCGAAAGAAAAGTCATGCTATCGCCAACTTTTCTATAGAAAAGTCATGCTATCGCCAACTTTTCTATAGAAAAGTCATGCTATCGCCAACTTTTCTATAGAAAAGTCATGCTATCGCCAACTTTTCTATAGAAAAGTCATGCTATCGCCAACTTTTCTATAGAAAAGTCATGCTATCGCCAACTTTTCTATAGAAAAGTAATGCTATCGCCAACTTTTCTATAGAAAAGTCATGCTATCGCCAACTTTTCTATAAAAAAGTTATGCTATAGTTAACTATTTTATAGAAAAGTCATGCTATAGCCAACTTTTCTATAGAAAAGTCATTCTATCGCAAAATTTTCTTAATAAAAGTAATGCTATCTCTAAGTTTTCTTTAGAAAAGTCTTGCTATCGGTAATATTTCTTTAGAAAATTCATGCTATCGCTAACTTTTCTTTAGAAAAGTCCTGCGATTGCTAACTTTTCTTTAGAAAAGTCATGCTATCGCTTACTTTTCTATAGAAAAGTCATGCTATGGCTAATTTTTGCATAGAAGATTCTGACTATCGCTAACATTTCTTTAGTAAACAATAACTTTTCCCTACAAATATTTAAGGTTTTAAAATTTTGCCCTTTTAAAATTTAAGTTTTAGTTGGTTTTATCTCTATTTAACCTCTGTTTACTCTTAATTACTCTCTGGCCTTAATACACCGACACCCTTACAGATGATTAAGGACAAAAAGGATGTGAAATCTTTGTTTATTGACATGAAAAATTAACCTCCTTTTTCGTTGTTGTTGTTGTTATTGTTGCTGTAGTTGTTGTTATATTTCAAATTACTTCGCAAAGCCGAGTACATCCTTTAAAATAGAGAAGAGCACAGATGTTTGTAACACCACAAATACCAAAACACTCACACACTCTTAGTTTATAGGCACACACATTCAGGCATGTTTTTCTGTTGTGAACGTATGAGTAATGAATTCTAGGGCAAGTTTTTTTATTACTTATACCACAGGTAGGGATCAAGAGAATACAATTAACTACTGGGATAAATTTTCAATGATTTTTACTAAGACATCCAGTAGTTTTTAAAGAAAAGTGGGCCTCCTAGAAAGCTTTCGGTACTTGTGGTTAACTTAAAGCTACTATTAAAGGCTTTCAATGCCAAGCTATTATTTTGATATCTGTTTTTCTTTTGGATCTACTGGGTCTGTACCATTTTCTGTCGGTGTGTCTAAAGTTATTGAACTGGTTGAGTTATTATATTACAATAGTGTTTCGTCAAATTACTTCCAGCATAAAAAAACTATATAGAGCTTTAATGGGGAGACAATAGGTGGAGGCTTAGAAGATTTAATAGATACTAAACGTCATAAATGGCCCATAGACATCAAAGATAGGAAATTGCCTTAAATATAAAAAGAGTTTGTTCTTTTTTTTTTTACTAAACAAAAGCTGGATTCTTTCATGTGCGTGATTAAAAGCTTTAAGGTGTAAAAGTTAATCGTTGCGAATTTCAAACAATAAATTTGTCTAAAGCAATTTAACTCAAAACAACTACTAATACAGGGTGACTGAAAAATATAAGTACAAAAAAAGTTCATACAAAACCGAATAATTTTTCTTATTTAAGTATTTCCTAGATTTTTGGAAATAAATAGTTAAATGCTTAGACTTTGTAACGTTCTAATTTTGTTATATTATCATCATTCACTCTGTAGCTAAGAACACTCCATACAAAGTGATAGTGCGTGTAAAAATCAAATTCTAGTAGCAAACAATTTTGATTCAATGGCCAATTCAAGATTGATTTTATAATGTTTCCTTTTAAACAAAAAATAACAAAATTTCTGTTCGTTTGATTATGGCCATTAAAGTTAACATTTTTAAATGATCGAATGACGTTTGCATCGTAATAAAATGAGGGAATGTCAGTTTGATCTGTGTTCTTTTTTTTAAGCCGATTAATAAGACTTAAAGTTAAAAATAAAAAAAAAAAATCGCCTCTAAAAGCATGTGTGAGGTATTTAAATGGTAAGAATTTCAATAAAATGAAGCAAAAAAAAAAAAAGTAATTAAAAGCTTTTGGTAATTGTTATTTTATTAATTTGGGAAAAAAATATTTTTAATGGAATTTTTGTGTTTTACCAAAATTAAGATAGAATTTGGGTTTTTAAATATAAAAGGAATTAAAAAATTAAAAAAATATTTCTATAGGAAATGTCAACTTTTCTATTTCAGCGATACTTTTCCTAAAGAAAAGTCGTGCCCACAATAACATTTCTATACAAAAATCATGTCAATGATAACTTTTCTATAGAAAAGTCAAGTTATCGATAACTTTTCTATAGAAAAGTCATATCAACGATAACTTTTCTATAGAAAAGTCAAGTTATCGATAACTTTTCTATAGAAAAGTCAAGTTACCGATAACTTTCCTATAGAAAAGTCAAGTTACCGATAACTTTCCAATAGAAAAGTTAAGTTATCGATAAGTTTTCTATAGAAAAGTCAAGTTATCGAAAGTCAGTTTGCCGATAACTTTTTTATAGAGAAGTCAAGTTAAATTAAATCAATCCTGAAAAAATAACAAAACAAATTAAAAAATCAATTTCCTCCCACTTTAACTACAAATTATCAACAAATTAATGCGAGTCCAATATTTGCATTATTAATGCAGTTCAAAGAGTTAATTAACCGGAAATTAAATAATATTTAATCTTGTAAATTCTACAATATTGACTCAAATCAAATTTTCAACACAAAAACAAATGAAAATTCCATATAATTTGTTAAGGGGTATTTTCCTTATGATTTATATGATTAACTTAAATTCTACTCCAAAGTAAACAAATAACTCAACCGAATTCTGAATATTGTGGTTTTGGAAATAAATATTTGATATTTTTAAGATTTTTTACGTTTTGTTAGAGTAAAGCCCGGGGGCTAAATGACCTCGTGCGGAGGAGGAGTTTTTACTAATAGAAATAAATTGCAAATGTAATTAATCGTGTTCACTTAAGTTTATTTGTTGGTTTTATTAAGTTTTAAATTTTTGTTTTTTGCTGACAGTTACAAACCGCAAAACTAGTTTCAATATTTTTTTAGTTTCATTTTTTTTTTTTTGCTAGACAATGAAAACGAATCGAAAATGTAACCAAAATCAGGGCTGTTTGAAAAATATGAGAATTAATGTAAAACAATTCTCTATTTACTTTGAAATCTATCTAAAGCTAACGTTTAAATGGTGGGAAAAATTATCATTAAAAATATTTTCTATAAAATTTTCAGTATTGAAATATTTTATAAAAAAATTTAATTTTAAAAATTTAAAAAAAAAATATTTTAAAAATTTTTTCTGTAGGAAAAATTTCATATTGAAAATTTTTCTATAGAAAAAATTTCACATTGAAAATTTTTCTATAGAAAAAATTTCATTAAGAAAATTTTTCTATAGAAAAAATTTCATTAAGAAAATTTTTCGAAAAATTAGGATTAATCAGGCTTGAGTTCATTTTGAATTTTCAAATTATTAATTTGAAATTTTGAAAGTAATAATGTGGAGAAAAACTGAAAAAATTATTTTTGAACGCGGCTAGTGGATTGCAATTTCTGTCCCGCCACAGGACGTCATCAGCACTTAGCGCCCTCGACCACAGTCGAGTTATCAAATTGCAGAGATAATCATCAATTTAACTCATTGAGTTTGATCGAACATCACTACGTTTAATTGATTGTGTATTCTCCTATTACTTGTTTTGCTCGATCTTTTTCTTTAGAAAAAATTTCATTAAGAAAATTTTTCTATAGAAAAAATTTCATTAAGAAAATTTTTCTATAGAAAAAATTTCATTAAGAAAATTTTTCTATAGAAAAAATTTCATTAAGAAAATTTTTCTATAGAAAAAATTTCATTAAGAAAATTTTTCTATAGAAAAAATTTCATTAAGAAAATTTTTCTATAGAAAAAATTTCATTAAGAAAATTTTTCTATAGAAAAAATTTCATTAAGAAAATTTTTCTATAGAAAAAATTTCATTAAGAAAATTTTTCTATAGAAAAAATTTCATTAAGAAAATTTTTCTATAGAAAAAATTTCATTAAGAAAATTTTTCTATAGAAAAAATTTCATTAAGAAAATTTTTCTATGGAAAAAATTTCATTAAGAAAATTTTTCTATAGAAAAAATTTCATTAAGAAAATTTTTCTATAGAAAAAAATTCATTAAGAAAATTTTTCTATAGAAAAAATTTCATTAAGAAAATTTTTCTATAGCAAAAATTTCATTAAGAAAATTTTTCTATAGAAAAAATTTCATTAAGAAAATTTTTCTATAGAAAAAATTTCATTAAGAACATTTTTCTATAGAAAAAATTTCATTAAGAAAGTTTTTCGATAGAAAAAATTTCATTAAAAAATTTTTCTATAGAAAAAATTTCATTAAGAAAATTTTTCTATAGAAAAAAATTTCATTAAGAAAATTTTTCTATAGAAAAAATTTCATTAAGAAAATTTTTCAATAGAAAAAATTTCATTAAGAAAATTTTTCAATAGAAAAAATTTCATTAAGAAAATTTTTCTATAGAAAAAATTTCATTAAGAAAATTTTTCTATAGAAAAAATTTCATTAAGAAAATTTTTCTATAGAAAAAATTTCATTAAGAAAATTTTTCTATAGAAAAAATTTCATTAAGAAAATTTTTCTATGGAAAAAATTTCATTAAGAAAATTTTTCTATAGAAAAAATTTCATTAAGAAAATTTTTCTATAGAAAAAAATTCATTAAGAAAATTTTTCTATAGAAAAAATTTCATATTGAAAATTTTTGATTCCGAAAAAATTTCATATTGAAAATTTTTTTTAGAAAAAATTTTATATAAAAAAATTTTTCTTTAGAAAAAATTTTATATTAAAAATTTTTCTTTAGAAATTAAAATCTTTAACCCCAATTTCAGTTAATTTCTTTGCTCTAAAACAATTCTGTCATCATAAATATCCCAAAACTCTTTGTATGAAATTTATAAAAAAGTTTCGAGTGTTTTACAATTTGTTGAATTTATTGTTTAAATTCACAATTTGCCCCCTCTTGTAAAACTGTCACTTACAATTGACATTCAACTTGATATATTTTTGACATTTTTGCCAATAATTTGAAAATCAAACAAAAAAAAGAAATTTCAATTTGTTTAACAGAAATCGTGTTATTATTGTTTTTGAACGAGTATTGACAGTTAAATCAACTCTGACAAATGAATTTTAGCGGTTACCTTCAATTGTTGGGCCAACAATGGGGGGCGCTTGTTTAAAAAAAGAGGAATATGTTTTGAAGATTTTCCTTAAAGTTTTTAAAGCCAAAAACTTACTTAAAAGCTTCTTTTGTATTTTCATCTATTCTTGAACTTTATTTGTTTGTTGTTGGGAAAAACTGTTAATTTTTCTTGATATTTTTGTTGGCAACAATAAAATGTTGCTGCAATTGTTGTTGTTGCTAACTTGCGGTTTATTGTGGCGTTTGGTTTTCGGAAAAACGTTACAGACTTTTCATTGTTTATTGAGGGCGATTATCTTTTTTCTACTTGTTTCTTTTCGAAGTCACGATTTTCCAACATTTTTTTTTTGGCTTTCTGAAAACTTTAGATTTTCCATACGTTTTTCCTTTAATTTAGGAAATTGTAATGTTTGCATTTTTTTTTCATAGTTGAACTTCTTTAGAGTTGAAGTTTTTTTCTTGTTTGGTTCGTTATTATTTTTCAGGGTTCATTAAATTGGTGACTTTGACAACTTGGATTTGGAGCTTTTTTGCTGTTAAATTTACAGGTTTAAAACTGGGTGGAAAATTTAGCCGAAAAACTTTAAGTGTTTTCCATTTTAGTTTTTTTTTTTGGCCACGTGCCTTAATTTAGCTATAAATTTTGAAAGTTTCTTTTGTAGTTTGGAGGTAAAAGGTATAATGGAAAAAAATTGGCTTGTAAATTAAAGCGAAAAATAAGGTTAGAAATGCAAAAATTTAAATTTAAGAAGTGAATGCAAAATGTAAATTTTTTTAAAGACATTTTTTTTGTAAAATTTTTGTTAATTTGAATAAAAGGTAGTTTAAAAATGTAAATTAATTTGTAGAAAGAGGTAGAAAATTTTATGATAAAAATATTATTCCATAGAAAATTTTTCGATAAAAAATTTTTCTATGGAAAAATTTTTGACAGAAATATTTTTTTATAGAAAAAAGCTCGATAAAAATGTTTTTCTAAAGATAAATCTATTTTTATATTTTTATCGAAAATTTTTCTAAAGAAAAAATTCCGATAAAAATATTTTTCTATAAAAAGATTTTCGATCAAAATATGTTGCTATAGAAAAATTTTCGATCAAAAATAGAAAAATTTGTTTATCGAAATTTTTTCTTAAGAAAATTGTTCTATTTAAAAATTTTCAATAAAAAAATTTTTCTATAGAAAAATTTTCGTCAAAAAAATTTTTGTATAGAAAAATTTTCTATAAAAAAAATTTTCTAAAGAAAAATCTTTGGTAATAATATTTTTCTATAGAAAAATATAATTAAAAAATTAAAAAAAATGTATACTAAAATTTTCAATAAAAAGGTTTTCGATAATTTTCTAAAGAAATATCTTCAATAAAAAGATTTTTTTAGAAAAATCTTGAATAAAAATATTTTTCTAGAAAAATTTTCAATAAAAATATTTTTCTAGAAAAATATTCAATAAAAATATTTTTCTATAAAAAAATTTTTCTATAGAAATATTTTTGATAAAAAAATCTTTCTATAGAAAAATTTTTGATAAAAAAATTTTTTATAGAAAACTTTTCGATATAAAAATTTTCGATAAAAAAATTTTTCTATAGAAAAATTTCTGTAGAAAATTTTCGATAAAAAATATTAGATTAAATTTTTTTTAAGTAAAATTTTGAAAAAAAAAAAATTTATTAGAAATTTTTTTTTAGACAAATTTTCGATTAAAATATTTTTCTTAAGAAAAATTTTTGATAAAAAAATTTTTCTATAAAAAAATATTCAATAAAAATATTTTTCTATAGACTAATTTTCGATTAAAAAAATTTTCTATAGAAACGTTTTTCTATCGAAAAATTTTTGATAAACAAATTTTTCTATAGAAAAATTTTTGATAAACAAATTTTTTTATCAAAAATTTTTCTATAGAAAAATTTTTAGTAAAAAAAAAAATGTCTATAGAAAAATTTTTGATCAAAAATTTTTCTATAGAAAAATTTTTGATAAAAAAATTTTTCTATAGAAAAATTTTTGATAAAAAAATTTTTCTATAGAAAAAGTTTTGATAAAAAAATATTTCTGTAGAATAATTTTTGATAAAAAAAATTTTCCATAGAAAAATTTTTGATAAAAAAATTTTTCTATAGAAAAATTTTTAGTAAAAAAAAATTTTCTATAGAAAAATTTTCGATAAAAAAATATTTCTATAGAATAATTTTTGATAAAAAATTTTTCCATAGAAAAATTTTTGATAAAAAAAAAACTTTTTCATAAAAAATTTTTCGATAGAAAAATGTTTCTGTAGAAAAATTTTCGATAAAAGTATTTTTGTGAAGAAAATTTTTCAATAAAAGTGTTTTTCTGTAGTTTTTTTTTAATTTTTCTAAAGAAAAACCTTTAATAATAATATTTTTATAGAAAAATTTTTCGAAAAAAAATTTTTTATAGAAAAATTTTCAATAAAAGATTTTTTATAGTAAAATTTTTGTTTTTACAAAAATTTTTTTATAGAAAAATTCGAAAACAAATTTTTTTATAGAAAATCTTTCGATAAAAAATATTTTTATAGAAAAATTTTCGATAACAATTTTTTTTATAGAAAAATTTTCGATAACAAATTTTTTTATAGAACAAATTTTTTTTATAGAAAAAATCTCGATTAAAATTTTTTTGTAGAAAAATTTTCTATATAAAATTTTTTATAGAAAAATTTTCGATAAGAAATTTTTTATAGAAAAATTTTCGAAAAGAAATTTTTTATAGAACAATTTTCAATACAAAGTTTTTTAGAGAAAAATTTTTGATAACAAATTTTTTTTTTTTTATAGAAAAATTTTCGATTAAAATTTTTTATAGAAAAATTTTCTATAACAAATATTTTTATAGAAAAATTTTCGTTTAAAATTTTTTTATAGAAAAATTTTCGATAAAAATTTTTTTATAGAAAAATTCGATAACAAAATTTTTTTATAGAAAAATTTTCGATAACAAATTTTTTTATAGAAAAATTTTCGATAACAAATTTTTTTATAGAAAAATTTTCGATAAAAATTTTTTTATAAAAAAATTTTCGATAAAAAATTTTTTTATAGAAAAATTTCCGATAAGAAATTTTTTTATAGAAAAATTTTTGATAAAAAATATTTTTATAGAAAAATTTTCGATAACAAATTTTTTTATAGAAAAATTTTCGTTTAAAATTTTTTTATAGAAAATTTTTCGATAAAAATTTTTTTATAGAAAAATTTTCGATAAAATTTTTTTTATAGAAAAATTCGATAACAAATTTTTTTATTGAAAAGTTTTCGATAAAAAATTTTTTTATAGAAAATTTTTCGATAAAAAATTTTTTTATAGAAAAATTTCCGATAAGAAATTTTTTTATAGAAAAATTTTTGATAAAAAATATTTTTATAGAAAAATTTTCGATAACAAATTTTTTTATAGAAAAATTTGCCATAAAAAAAATTTTTTACAGAAAAATTTTCGATAAAAAATTTTTAAAAAGAAAATTTTTCGATAAAAATTTTTTTATAGAAAATTTTTCGATAAAAATTGTTTTAAAGAAAATTTTTCGATAAAAATTTTTTCATAGAAAATTTTTCGATAAAAAATTTTTTATAAAAAAATTTTCGATAAAAAAATTTAGAAAAATTTTCGATACAAAATTTTTTTATAGAAAAATTTTCGATAAAATTTTTTTTTTAGAAAAATTTTCGATAAAAATTTTTTTATAGAAAAATTTTCGATAAAAATTTTTTTATAAAAAAATTTTCGATAAAAATTTTTTTTATAGACAAATTTTCGATAAAAAAATTTTTTATAGAAAAATTCAAACAAATTCATCTTAGTGAATACCCTTACTATTTTCTTTCAACTTCATTAACTCTCTACCTCTTTCCATTTTCCATATGTTTTCGAAAAACATATGTCCAATAATTAACCATACCCATATGCAAATATTGAACCAAGTGTGGGGTTTATCTTTCTTGTTATTTTTTCTAATATTTATCGAAATGATTATTATTCAAAAATGTACAAACATTCATGTAATTCAATATCAATTAAATATTATTACCTTAACTACTAACAACGAGTTGTGTAATTTACACTTGATATTGTCAAAGAATTAGACGAGATTTATCTTAAAATTAAAAAAGTAATATATTAAAAATTTTTGAAAATAAAAAATCAGTCGGCAGCTGCAACTACTGGTTGAGAACGGGCAGAAAGATAATGACTTTATTTGAATTTTATTAGAAATTTAAACAAATTAAATGATATATTATTCAAGCGATTGATTGAATGGATATCAGAAACTAAGAAGTTTTTAAGTTGAAAATAAGGCTTGAGTTAGAGAATTTTGAAGTCTGTTTAAAGCCAGAAAAATGAATGATTATTTCCAGTTATAATATTATACCCACCATCAAAAAGAATGGGGGGTATATTGAGATTGTCATTCCGTTTGTAATTTCCTTAATATTGGTTCAAAAATCAAAAACGATATATATTCTGAATCCTTATGAAATTCAAAGACGATTGAGCTATGTCCGTCTGTCTGTCCGTCTGTCTGTCTGTCTGTTGAAATCACGATAACGTCTAAACGAAAAGAGCTAGCTAACTGAAACTTAGCAAAAACATTCTTTATCTATGAGAAAATTTTGGTATTGAAATTGGGCAAAATCGGTTAGCATTTGGCCATAGCTCCCGTATAACCTCGTCTAGGCTAATCGCTTATTTGCTAATAAATGACAAATTATGACAGTTATGATGACAAAATTTGGTATCTAGAAGTTTTAGATAAGCACTAGGCAGCATATAAAATTTCATCGAAATCGGTTCACATTTAGCCATAGCTCCCATACAAAAAACTTACGAAAACAGGCTAAATTTCACCCAAAATACACTTAAATGCCAATAAATCTAAAAGTATAACAGATATAACCACTAAATTTGGCACAAGAAAGTCTTATATCAATGCCAGCCAGTGTGCAAAATTTTGTCACAATCGGTCACTATTTGACCTAGCTCCCATATAAAAAACTTACGAAAACACAAAAATTCAAAAAGAAAAGGGGATTTATGTCCGTCTGTCCGTCAGATAAAATCGTGATAGCTCCTTAACTACAAGAGCTAGTAAGACTAAATTAAGCACAAGGAAGTCTTATGTCAATGCCAGCCAGTGTGCAAAATTTCGTCACAATCGGTCACCATTTGACCATAGCTCCCATATAAAAAACTTATGGAAACACAAAAATACATAAAGAAAAGGTTGTTTATGTCCGTCTGTCCGTCAGATAAAAGCACGATAGCGCCTTAACGAAAAGAGCTAGACGAACAAAATTTTACAAAAGTATTTTGGATATCTTGAAAAAGATGTGTGTTGAAAATGGACAAAATCGCTTCAAATTTAGTTAGAGCTCCCATATAACCCCGCCCCGGGAAACACATTAATGCTGATAAATTAAATATAATTGTAATAGCTATGACGATTAAATTTAAAATAGGGAAGTTTTATGCAATTTTTTATCAGTTTATCAAATTTTATAGGAATCAGTCCATATTTGACTTTAGCTTTCATGTGAAAAACACTCACGGAAACCAAAAATTTTAGCAAAGGCCAGTTAAAAGCAATTAAATTAGAAACTATGATAGCTATGGCCACTAAAGAATAAGCTCTCTATATATACCAGTCAGTGTGTAAAATTTTGTTACAATCGGTCAACATTTGGCTATAATTCTTATATATATAACATCCCCTTTTTATATCTACAATCAAAAAGATTTGGAGGTACATTCATTATATTAAGATTGCACCAATGAAATTATATAGGCATCAATCAATGTTCAGCCCAGACTTTATATATGATGAATGCATTAGGAACTCATAACGAAATATATGGACCTGTCGTATTACTATTAACGTGTTTAGCCTAACTACATATTAATCACAACGAAAAGTATTTAACAACTTATTAATTTAAAACTATACCCGGTTATGAGACCGAATTTTGAATTTTGAAATTTGAAACCACTAAAATATTTTTAAATGTTGAACTATAAATCTACGGCAACCGAATTTAGTCCAAAGGTTTTACCAAGAATACCAATTAGCTTAGCGATTTTTCCAGTTTTGGTGCAGATTTTGAATTAGCTGCATCCTTGTAGATATATGAGATATGTTTCTAAATTTAACACAACTTGATGGTGGGTATATAAGATTCGGTACAGCCGAATATAACACTCTTACTTGTTTTTCTTTTAAGTCTAGAATTATATTTATTACTTAATAAATTTTTCACTGAAATATCTCTAATTTTTCTTTTAAAACTAATCTATTATCTTTCTTTAACTAAGAGTTTAAATTTAGTTTCTTTCCTTTCATTTAGTTTTTCCTAGTTATTTTATCGCTTGTAATGGTTTCATTTATTTAAGAATTTTATTACTTTTGCAATTTCTACATGATTAGCCACATATCACGTTTGCAATTATAGAACATTTTAATTAAATACTAAAAAAAAGAATAATAGAAAATAGAAATTTAATTGAATTTTTTCTCAATAAATCCACAATAAAATTGAAAAACTTTGCACAGAAAACATATATATAAAGAAATGTTTACCAAGCACATTGGGGCACATACAAGCAAATATATGGTAAAAAGAAAAGTTATAGAAACAAGATTTTTATAGCTTGATTTTAGTATCTTGTAAAAAACTTTGGAACTTTGATGATAAATTTAAAAATCAAAAACGTAAAATGCCTCCAACTAAAGAAAATCTTTGAATACGTAATTAATATAACTTTAACCTAGAAGAAATATTTATATTGCACATTGGGGCAGATAGAAGAAAATTCATAATAACATCTAACGTTTTTCAAATACAATTTTCTATTCCTTCTTTCGATATCTTGAGAATGACTTCGAAATTGTGAGCATGAATTCAAGATCAAAACTGAAAATATGTTAAAATAAAGGAATTCTTTAAATTGATTTAAAAAAAATCTATGGAAGAAATATTTTAAGGGCACTATGGGGCAGATATAACTTTGATTTGATATCTTAAGGATAACGAAAATTTTTCAATAAACATTTTTTGTTAACAAATTTTTTTCTATAAAAAATTTTCTTTATTAAATTTTTTCTATAGAAAATTTTTGTTAATAAAATTTTTTCTAAAGAAAATTTTCGTCAAAGAATTTTTTTCTATAAAAAATTTTCGTCAAAGAATTTTTTTCTATAAAAAATTTTCTTTAATGAATTTTTTTCTAGAAAAATTTTCGGAAAAATATTTTTTATAGAAAATTTTTCGAAAAAAAAAATTGTTTTATAGAAAAATTTTTGTTTATACAAAAATGTTCGTTAAAAAATTTGTTAAAAGAAAAATTTGATAACGAATTTTGTTACAGAAAAATTTTCGATAAAAAATAGTTTTATAGAAAAATTTTCGATAACAACAATTTTCTTTAATGAATTTTTTCTATAGAAATTTTTCTTAATGAATTTTTTCTATAAAAAAATTTTCGTCAATGACATTTTTTCTTTAGAAAATTTTTATTAATGTAATTTTTTCTGTAGAAAATTTTTGTTAATGATATTTTTTCTTTAGAAAATTTTCTTTATTGAATTTTTTCTATAGACAATTTTCTTTATTAAATTTTTCCTATAGAAAATGAAAATGTTCGATAAACAATTTTTTTTATAGAAAAATTCGATAACAAATTTTTTTATAGAAAAATTTTCGATAAAAAATATTTCTATAGAAAAATTTTCGATAACAACAATTTTCTTTAATGAATTTTTTCTATAGAAAATTTTCTTAATGAATTTTTTTTTTAAAGAAAATTTTGGTCAAAGAAATTTTTTCTGTAGAAAATTTTTGTTAATGTAATTTTTTCTGTAGAAAATTTTTGTTAATGACATTTTTTCTTTAGAAAATTTTCTTTATTGAATTTTTTCTTTATATAATTCTCGTCAACGAAATTTTCTCTTTAGAAAATTTTTGTTAATAAAATTTTTTTTATCGAAAATTTTCGTCATTGAAATTTTTTCTATAAAAAATTTTTGTTAATGAAATTTTTCTACAGAAAATTTTCGCGAATGAAATTTTTTCTATAGAAACTGTTGGTCAATGAAAATTTTCTACACAAAATTTTCTTAAAAAAAATTTATCATTTAAAATTTTCGATTATAAAATTTTTTTAATGAAATTTTTTCTATAGAAAATTTTCGTCAATGAAATTTTTTCTGTGGAAATATTTTGTCAATGAAATTTTGTCTACAGAAAATTTTCTTTATTAAATTTTTTCGATAGAAAATTTTCTTTAATAAAATTTTTTCTATAGAAAAATTTTCTTTAATAAAATTTTTTCTATAGAAAAATTTTCTTTAATAAAATTTTTTCTATAGAAAAATTTTCTTTAATTAAATTTTTTCTATAGATAATTTTTATCTTAATTTTTTTCATTTATGCAATTTTTTCTATAGAAAATTGTCATTTATTCTATAGAAAATTTTCTTTAATAACATTTTTTCAATAGACAATTTTCGTTAATGAAATAGTTTTTTAAAGAAAATTTTTATAAATTAAATTTTTGTAAATTAAATTTTTTCTACGGGAAATTTTCTTTAGTGAAATTTTGTTTATAGAAAATTTTGGTCAATGAAGTTTTTCTATAAAAAAATTTTTGTTAATAATATTTTTTGTATAAAAATTTTTTCGTTAATAATATTTTTTCTATAAAAATTTTTTTGTTAATAATATTTTTTCTATAAAAAATTAAATTTTTGCTATAGAACATTTTAAATTATTTCTATAGGCAATTTTTTTCATAAAATTTTTTCTATAGAAAATTTTTATTACTAAAATTTTTTTTCATAGAAAATTTTGGTCAATGAAATTGTTCTATAGAAAATTTTCGTTAATAAAATGTTCTCTATAGAAAATTTTTTTGAATGAAATTTTAGCTATAGAGAATTTTCTTTAATAAAATTATTTCTATAGAAAATTTTCTTTAATAAAATTTTTTTCTAAAGAAAATTTTCGTCAATGAAATTTCTTCTATAGAAAATTTTTATTACTAAAATTTTTTTTAATAGAAAATTTTCTTTAATGAAATTCCTATAGAAAATGTTCGTTATTGAAATTTTTTCTATAGAAAATTTTCGTTAGTAAAATTTTGTTTATAGAAAGTTTTCGTTAATGACATTTTTTCTATAGAAAAGTTATCGTTAATAAAATTAGAACTAGATTTCATAGAAGAAATTTTAATAGCCAATATTAGGGCAAGCAAATGAAGTTGCTGTAGGACAAATAAAGTCTTTAAACCAATATTTTAATAATTTTCTTTCGGAACCTCAAAGATCGCCTTGGAATTTATAAAAAATATGTAAACCAATCGAAAAAATAAACTGAAATTGTTGCCATATTACGGAAACCAATTAACTATGACTTGTCCCAGTTATTAAAGAACTTTCCGTTGACATAAAATTATGACTCTCATGTCACTTTCATTTATCTATTAACATTTTTTCTGAACAATTACTGCCTCCATTTCCCGACAAATATGTTCGGATGTGACTGATTAAAATTGAAATTTTTTCTATTAGAGTATTTCAGTTCTGCTGCCTGTCTCTGAAATCTATTCATTCCAGCGTCAGTCAGTCAGTCAGTCAGTCATTCTTTTCACACTTCGCATTTCATTGTTGGCTTTTAATTAAAGTTCTTTTGTAACTTCTTCTGAAGGGAAAGCGATTGTTGCTCTTAATTAAATTCTTGGCGGTGAAGGGGAAAAATAGGGACAAACTATTAATATTTAACGTTTAAAAAGTATGAAGATGATGAATGAAAATTTTATTAAATATTTTGGAATAAACCTTAAGTTTATTGCTCTGATATCATGGCGATAAAATCTCAAATAAGAATGTTTAAATTATCAATGTAAAAAAAAAAACTAAAACACTAACAGAGATAAAGTTCAAACATAAACTAATCATATCAGAATGCAAATATGTACCATAAATAAAGAAATATTTCTAAAGAGATAAGAAATGAAGAAAAAATATCTTTTTTATCGATAACAAGTAAAAATTTATTGAATAACTAAAGTTTAATGGATTTCGAAATTGTATGAAAATTTAAATTTTCGGTAATAAAATTTTTGGTAATAACATTTTTCTTTAGAAAATTTTCGTTAATGAAATTTTTTCTATAGAATATTTTCGGTAATGATATTCTGTATATAAAAATTTTTCATAATAAATTTTTTTTTGTATAAAAATATGTTCTACAGACGATTTTCGTTAACATTTTTTGTAGAAAATTTTCTTAATTAAAATTTTTTCTATAGAAAATTTTGGTTAATAAAATTTTTTCTATTAACAATTTTTTCTTTAGAACATTTTCTTTTATAAAATTTCTTCTATAGATTTTTTTTTTTTTAGAAAATTTTTAAAAATTACATTTTTGCTACAGAAAATATTTTTTGAATACAATTTTTTAAAGGAAATTTTGGTTAATAAAATTTTTCTATCGAAAATTTTTGTCAATGAAATTTGTTCAGTAAAAAATTTTCGTTAATGAAATTTTTTCTATAAAAATTCTTTCTATAAAAATGTTTTTATAGAAAATTTTCTTTCCTAAAATTTTTTTCATAGAAAATTTTCGTTTATAATATTTTTTTCTTTAGAAAATTTTCGTAAATTTTCATTTTTTCTACAGAAAATTTTCTTTAATAAAATTTTTTTTTTGAAAATTTTCTGTAGAAAATTTTTCAATACAAAATTTTCTCTAATTAAATTTATTTTATAGAAAATATTCTTTAATAAAATTTTTTCTATAGAAAATTTTCGTTAATAAAATTTTTTCTTTAGAAAATTGTTATTAGAAAATTTTCTTTAATAAAATTTTTTGTATCGAAAATTTATTTTGAATAAATTTTTTTCTATAGAAAATGTTTTTTTTATAAATTTTTTTGTAATAAAATTTTCATTAATGAAATTTTTTCTATAGAAAATTTTCATTAATGATTTTTTTTCTATAGAAAATTTCCATTAATGAAATTTTTTCTATAGAAAATTTTCATTAATGAATTTTTTTCTATAGAAAATTTTCATTAATTAAATTTTTTCTATAGAAAATTTTCATTAATGAAATTTTTTCTATAGAAAATTTTCATTAATGAATTTTTTCTATAGAAAATTTTCATTAATGAATTTTTTTCTATAGAAATTTTTCATTAATGAAATTTTTTCTATAGAAAATTTTCATTAATAAAATTTTTTCTATAGAAAATTTTCATTAATAAAATTTTTTCTATAGAAAATTTCCATTAATGAAATTTTTTCTATAGAAAATTTTCATTAATAAAATTTTTTCTATAGAAAATTTTCATTAATGAAATTTTTTCTATAGAAAATTTTCATTAATGAAATTTTTTTCTATAGAAAATTTTCATTAATGAAATTTTTTCTATAGAAAATTTCCATTAATGAAATTTTTTCTATAGAAAATTTCCATTAATGAAATTTTTTCTATAGAAAATGTTCATTAATGAAATTTTTTTTCTATAGAAAATTTTCATTAATGAAATTTTTTCTATAGAAAATTTTCATTAATGAAATTTTTTCTATAGAAATTTTCATTAATGAAATTTTTTCTATAGAAAATTTTTAATAATAAAATTTTTTCTATAGAAAATTTTTGATAATAAAATTTTTTCTATAGAAAATTTTTAATAATAAAATTTTTTCTTTAGAAAATTTTTTTTATAGAAAATTTTCTTAAATAAATTTTTTTTTTATAGAAAATTTTAGTTAATATTTTTTCTATAGAAATTTTTTGATAATCAGATTTTTCTATAGAATATTTTTGATAATCAGATTTTTCTATAAAAAATTTTTTCTATAGAAAATTTTCTTTAATAAATTTTTTCTTTAGAAAATTTTCTTTAATAATTTTTTTACAGAAAATTTTTTTTTTAATAAATTTTTTCTATAAAAAATTTTTTTCTATCGAAATTTTTTGTTAATATTTTTTTTTTTATGAAAAATGATAGTAAAATTTTATCTATAGAAAATTTTTGATTATAAAATTTTTTCTATAGAAAATTTTTAACAATGAAATTTTTTCTAAAGAAAATTTTCTTTAAAAAAATGTTTTCTTTAAAAAGTTTTATTTATAAAATTTAGTTTATAAAATTTTTTCTATAAAAAATTTTCATTATTAAATTTTTTTCTTTAGGATATTTTATTAAATAAAATTGTTTCTAAAAAAAAATTTCTTTTAAAATTTTTGCTGGAAAAAATTTTTGTTAATAAAATTTTATCTTTTGAAAATTTTCTTCAATAAAATTTTTTCTATAGAAAATTTTCGTTAGTGAAATTTTTTATATGGAAAATTTTCATTAAGGAACATTTTTTCATAGAAAATTTTCTAAAATACATTTTTTCTACAGTAAATGTATGATAAATAAATTATTTCTATAGATAATTTTCGTCAATAAAATTGTCATTAATAAATGTTTTTCCATAAATTTTTTTTTATAAAATTTTTAATTTTTTTTTTGTATAGAAAATTTTTAAGAATGAGTTTTTTTCTACAAAAAATTTTTGATAGTAAAATTTTTTCTATTGAAATTTTTTTTTATTAATTTTTTTCTGTAGAAAATTTTCGTTATTTTTTCTGTAGAAAATTCTCGTTAATAAAATTTTTTCTATAAAACTTTTTGAAAAAAATTTTTTCTATAGAAAATTTTCGTCAGTGAAATTTTTTCTGTAGAAAGTTTTCGTTAGTAAAATTTTTTCTATAGAAAATTTTCTTTAGTAATTTTTTTTTATATATTTTTGCTTAAAAAAATTTTGATAATGAAACTTTTTTTATAGAAAGTTTTTTTTTAATAAAATTTTTTCTATAGAAAATTTTTGTGAATAAAATTTTTTCTACAGAAAATTTTAGTTGATAAAATTTTTTCCATAGAAAATTTTCTTTAATGAAATTTTTTTCAACAGAAAATTTTTATTAATAATAAAATTTCTTCTCTAGAAAATGTTTAATAATAAAATTCTTTCCGCAGAAAATTTTTGGTAATATAATATTTTCTATAAAAAATTTTTGTTAATGAAATTTTTTCTATAGAAAATTGTTGGTGGTAAAATTTTCTTAAGAAACATTATTTCTATAGAAAATTTAAAGTTAATGAAACTTTTCTTATAGAAAATTTTTGTTAGAAAATTTTCTATAGAAACAAATTTTCCTAACAAAAATTTTCTATAAGAAAAAGTTTCATTAACTAAAATTTTCTAAGGAAAATTTTCTTGAAAAAAATGTTTTCTTTAAACAATTTTATTTATAAAATTTAGTTTATAAAATTTTTTTCTATATAAAGTTTTTTATATAGAAAATTTTCTTTAATAAATTTTTTTTCTTTAGAAAATTTTCTTAAGTAAAATTTTTTGTAAAAAAAAATTTCTTCAAAAAGAAGTGTATTCGCATTTGATCCCAAATCTGTTACATTTATTTATTAATGTAACAGAGCAATTTATAAAAAATTTTCTTCTAAAATGTTTGCTGTAAATTTTGCTGATGAATTTTTTTTTCAATAGGAAATTTTCGTTAATAAAATTTTTTGTATAGAAATATTTTAATAAAATTTTTTCTAAAAAAATTTTTTTTGATGAAATTTTTTCTATAGAAAATTTTTGTTAATAAATTTTTTTCTATGGAAAATTTTCTTAAGTACAATTTTTTTTTATGGAAATATTTGCGAATAACATTTTTTTTATAGGAAATTTTCTTCAATAAAAGTTTTTCTATAGAAAAGTTTTGTTAATAACATTTTTTATCGAAAATTTTAATTCTTGAAATTTTTTGTATAAAAATTTTCGTTCTTGAAATTTTTGCTGTAAAAAATTTTTCAAAAGAAAATTTATTCGCACTTAGTCCCAGTCTAAGACATTTATTTGTTAATATACTACACCATTTTCAATTGAAATTGAGAAATATTCAATTGAAATTGAGAATATTCAATTGAAATTGAGAAATTTTCAATTGAAATTGAGAATTTTCAATTGAAAATGAGAAATTTTCAATTGAAATTGAGAATTTTCATTTGAAATTGAGAAATTTTCAATTGAAATTGAGAATTTTCAATTAAAAATGAGAAATTTTCAATTAAAATTGGGAAAACCTTAATTGGAAATGAGAAACATTCAGTTGAAATTGAGAAATTTTCAATTGAAATTGGGAATTTTTGAATTGAAATTGAGAAAAGCCCATTTGAAAATGAGAAATTTTCAATTGAAATTGAGAATTTTTAAATTTAAATTCCATTTCCAATTGGGATTTTCTCAATTTGAATTTACAAATTCTCATTTTCAATTGAAAAATTCTCAATTTCAATTGAAAATTTCTCAATTTAAATTGAAAATTTCTCATTTTCAACTGAAAATTCTCAATTTCAATCGAATATTTCTCAATTTCAATTGAAAAGTCTCAATTTCAATTGAAAATTTCTCAATTGAAAATTCTCAATTCCAATTGAATATTTCTCAATTTCAATTGAAAATTCTAAATTTCAATTGAAAATTTCTCAATTCAATTTGAAAATTTCTCAATTACAATTGAAAATGGTGTAGACAAAAAATTAAAAATTTATTTATTGGTGTAAAAATGAATCTTAGACTGCATTTTTCTTACTTTTTCTAATTATTCTCTTTACATCTTAACTTCTTCACTTTCCACTTTTAATTTCTTTCGGGTCAAAACTTTTCAAATCATTGCAAATAAAAAACAATAAATTTTCAACAATTGCTTTCTTAACTGACAGCTGGTCCGCTTTAACCAAAAGTACTGGCTCGATGTCTATTTTCTCTACAGTTTTCAAAGTGTTTTTGATTGTGTCATCAATGGGCCACCCGTTTCGATAGTTCTACTGCATTAAACCAGAAGAGGGCGACAAAAGAGACAAGAAAACACTTTCCAAGAGACAATTGTTAAGTCAATGTCTGCAGCGGACAGTCGACGTCAAACAATTGCAACAAAAAATATTTTTCTTTTTTAAAGGGAGTAAGAGATTAAATTGTTTTTGCCTGTTTTACAATTAAGTGCCATTAAATTGTAGATTTAGTGTCTGAAGTGTCAAGATGTTTGGAAGTTGATTTCTTTAAGAGATTTTTGAAAATTTTGAAAACTTTAAATGAAATTATGTTAAATTTTACCTAAAATTTGTTTTTTATTCAAAATTACTTATGAGAACTTCATCAATTTTCTTAATTAATTGAAAATCATTTCATAGCTACTACATAAATATTAATCCTTAAGTATCTTCATGCAATTATAATTATCTTTTTCCAACACAAACAAATTAATTTCGCTAATGCTCCGAAGAATTCACCTCTTCAATAACCCGCGACTGACAATAATTTATAATTATCATTTCAAATGCCAGGAAAATACTTTGATAATCTTATCAATCACTCATTGACTCAATAAATTAATCAACATCACACGCAGCGCCAACGAGGGGGTATTTCAAACAAATTAGATAATTTCAAAATTAAATTCGTTTTGATTTATTTTTCGTTACAAATTTAGAATTTAAGAAGCCTATCATAGGAGGGTATAAATTTTGATAAAGAATATAAAAAAATATTTTTAGGATTATCTTAAAGAAATTGTGATTAGAACAAAAGTGTTTCTTAAGCCTCAAAGGATATCAAAATAATTTGTTCCATGTAAATATTTGATTGCAAGAACTATTTTTAAACCGACAGACTAAAATTTTAATTATATGGATCAAAACTTGATTGTCATAACAAAGATATTTGAAAAAAAAAAATATTTTTCTTCGAATAGTTACAATTCATTTACAATTTATAAAAATCTCCGAAAATGATATAGCTCTTTTTATTAACACAATTTCTTTTATAATCCAAAATCTCCCCAAGGTAACCCAGAAAATCACAGACACCTTTTTTAGTTAGTCTAACAAAACTAATAATTTTCATATTTCCCCTGTTTTGCTCAGTCATTTATAACTTAACTACGAGTATTTCAACAGCCCCTAAGCATAATCCGTAACACAACATGACCACTATTTCAATACGAAACAATCAATCATTTAAAGATCAATCATTCATCATTTGATCTATTTAAATATTCAACATTTGTATGGTTTGACTACTTTATTGTCCATCAGTCGAGATACCTGTCTACCGCTTTTTTTTTGTCATATGATAATGAACAACTTATGTATGTATGTGGGTTGATTTCTAAAGTTAATTTATACTTGTATTTAACTTCCGTCACTGGTACTTTATTGGCTGCTGTGTGGAAAGTGAGAAAAATATCTTAAGAAAGTAGTAGGGGTAATCAAGGAAAAGTGTGAATAACTAAAGCTGCAAATCAATTTTAATTTTAGTGGTAGCAGAAAATTGTTAATGACTATTAATATAGATTAGTCATTGACTGCTACTATTCCTACAAGCTACTACTATTATCAATGACTATTGCGATAGTCGTTCGCTACTACTGTAGTCATAGGTTACTACTGTAGGACTAGGCTACTGATGAAGTCATAGGCTACTACTGTACTCCTATTCTACCACTGCAGCCCAAGCGACTACTGAGGTTCTAGGCTACTTCTGTAGGTCTAGGCTACTACTGTAGAACTAGGCTACTACTATGGTCATAGACTACTACTGAAGTCCTTGGCTACTACTCTAGTCCTAGGCTGCTACTGTAGTCATAGGCTACTACTGCAGCCATAGGCTACTACTGAAGTCCTTCGCTACTTCTGTAGATCTAGGCTACTACTGCAGGACTAGGCTACTACTGTAGGACTAGGCTACTACTGTTGTCCTATTCCTCTACTGTAGTCCTAGGCTAATACTTTAGTAATAGGTAACTACTGTAGTCCTAGGCTACTACCGCAGCTCTACTACTACTACTACTACAGTCCTAGGCTACTATGGTAGGATGTAGTAATATTCCTCTACTATAGTTCTAGACAACTACTAGGACGACAGTAGTAGCCTAGGACTATAGTAGTAGCCAAGGACTACAGTAGTAGCCTAGGACTACAGTAGTAGCCTAGGACAACAGTAGTAGCCAAGGACAACAGTAATAGTAATCGACTACTATATTAGCCTAGGACTACAGTAGTAGTTTAGGCCTACAGTACTATCCTAAGCCTACAGTAGTAGCCTAGGCCTACAGTAGTAACCTAAGACTACAGTAGTAGCCAATGACTACAGTAGTAGCCAATGACTACAGTAGTAGCCAATGACTACAGTAGTGGCCTATGAATGCAATAGTTGCCTAGGACTACAGTAGTAGCCTAGACCTACAGTAGTACCCTATGAATATAGCAGTAGCCTATTACTGTAGTAGTAGCCTAGGACTACAATAGTAGCCCGGGACTACAGTAGTAGCCTAGAACTACAATAGAACCCTAGGACTGCAGTAGTAGTCTAGGACTTAGCTTTTACTACAGAAGTAGTATTTTACTACAGTAGTAGCTTAAGACTACAGTAGTAGCCTAGGACTACAGTAGTAGCATAGGACTACAGTAGTAGCATAAGACTCCAGTAGTAGCCTAGGACCACAGTAGTACTTTAGGACAATAGTAGTAGCCAAGGACTACAGTAATAGCCAAGGACTACAGTAGTAGCCTAGGATTACTATATTAGCCTAGGACTACAGTAGTAGTTTAGGCCTACAGTACTAGCCTAGGCCTACAGTAATAGCCCAGGCCTACCGTTGTAACCTAAAACTTCAGTAGTAGTCAATGGCTACAGTAGTAGCCAATGGCTACAGTAGTAGCCAATGGCTACAGTAGTAGTCAATGACTACAGTAGTAGCCAATGGCTACAGTAGTAGCTTATGACTACAGTAGGACTACTGTAGTAGCCTATGACTACAATAGTTGCCTAGGACTACAGTAGTAGCCTAGGCCTATAGTAGTACCCTATTAATACAGCAGTAGCTTATGACAACAGTAGTAGCCTATGACTACAGTAGTAGCTTAAGACTACTGTAGTAGCCTATGACTACAATAGTTGCCTAGGCCTTCAGTAATAGCCCAGGCCTACCGTAGTAACCTAAGACTACAGTAGTAGCCAATGGCTACAGTAGTAGCCAATGGCTACAGTAGTATCCAATGGCTACAGTAGTAGCCAATGGCTACAGTAGTAGCTTATGACTACAGCAGTAGCCTGTGACTACAGTAGTAGCCTATGACTACAGTAGTAGCTTAGGACTACAATAGTAGCCTAGGACTACAATAGTAGCCTAGGACTGTAGTAGTAATCTATGACTACAGTATTAGCCTTTTACTATAGTAGCAGGATTTTGCTACAGTAGTAGCCTAGAACTACAGTAGTTGCCTATGACTACAATAGTTGCCTAGGACTTCAGTAGTAGCCTAGGACTACATTATTGGCCTTTAACTACAGTAGTAGCACTTTACTACAGTAGTAGCCTAGGACTGTGGTAGTAGCCTAGGACTACAGTATTAGCCATTTACTACAGTAGTAGCATTTAAGTACAGTAGTAGCCTAAGACTACTATAGTAGCCTAAGACTACCATAGTAGCCTAGGACTACAGTAGTAGCCTAGGACTGCAGTATTAGCCTTTAACTACAGTAGTAGCATTTTATTACAGTATTAGCCTTTTACTACATTAGTATCCTATGACTACAGTAGTAACCTAGGACTACAGTAATAGCCTATAACTACAGTAGTAGCCTAGGACTACAGTAGTATCCTATGACTACAATTGTAGCCTAGGCCTACAGTACTAGCCAAGGCAAGAAAAGGCAAGAAGTAGTAGCCTATGACTACAGTAGTACTAGTGCAGTAGTAATCTAGGACTGCTGTAGTAGTAGTAGTCTAGGCTACTACTGTAGTTTTAAGCTACTACTGTAGTCCTAGGTTACTACTGTAGTCCTACGCTACTACTGTAGTAAGAGCTACTACTAGAATCCTAGGCTAGGCTACAACTGTAGTCCCAGGCTTCTACTGTAGGCCTAGGTTACTAATGTAGTCCTAGACTACTACTTTAGTCCTAGGATACTACTGTAGTCCTAGGTTACTACTTAAGTCCTAGGCTACTACTGTATTCCTAGGCTACTTCTGTAGTAAAAGGCTATACTGTAGTCCCAGGCTACTACTTTAGGTCTAGGCTATTACTATAGTCCTAGGCTACTACTATAGTCCTAGGCTACTACTGTAGTCCAAGGCTACTACTTTAGTCTTAGGCTACTACTGTAGTCCAAGGCTATTACTGTAATACTAGACTACTACTGTAGACCGAGAGTACTACTGAAGTTATAGACTACTACTGCAGTCATAGGCTACTACTATAGTAGTAGGCTAGTGTCTTAGATTGAAGTGAACTGCTACTATAAAATTTAGATATATGAAATGGCTACTACTATAGTTCTTGGATATAGTCAATGGCTACTATGACATATTTTCAATGGCTACAAAGATTGGAAATAGTAGTCATAAAAGTTCATGGCGAAAGTTTAATTTTGTGATATAGTGTAATAATTCGTCTGGTCACAGTCTATCTGAAACTTTTAACAAATATTAGTTTGTAATTAAAAACTCTATTTGGTTTAATTTTCTGTAATTTAATAACCTCTTAACCTTTTTTAAATTAACTCCATAATTTGTAAAAAAAAAAATATTTGTTTTGGAATTTCTGCTCTAATTTTTTATTTTTTTTTTTTTTGTTAAATAATTCTCAATTTGTTTTTCTGCTTCAAAGGCCCATTGAAGTTTTGCCGCTCGTGTTGGAAAATTAACTTGATTCTGTAAGCGAGTTTTTGTTTCAGATTTTTTCTAGTTATATTTAAATTTTTTTTTGTTTTGTTTAAGGTTTTTTGTTTAAGATTTTTTTTGTTTAAACGGTAAAAATTCTCAAGTGTCTCTAAAGCTTTGTGTGTTTACCTTTAAAATAATGTTTTTTTTTCAAAATTTTTGTGCTGTTTTCAGTATTGTATTTCTTTGAAATTATTAGTGTTTGTGGGTGGTATGATTTGATTTCATACAAAATTGTTTTCAATTAAAGAAACAAAACAAAATAAGTAAAACTTAATTTCTGTAGCGTGTTGGCGGTTTTTTTTGCTGAACAACAAGATACTGGTTTTGGTTACACTGTGCTAGAACTTGCAAAAATATGCAGAAAATTTCTTATGGATGTGATTTTGTTTGAAATAGGGATTAGGAAAATATCAATAGTTTTACTTGAGATCATTCGTGTGGTACTTTTTATTAAAAAAGAAGAGAAAAAGTACTTTTTAAGAATTTTCAAGTTTAAACTGTCATAATTGGGTTGTTTTGCATAAGATTTATAAAGTTAAACTTTTGTTTTAAAGGTACAGGGGTTATCTTTCAAAAAGTGCAAATGTTTCCGAAATCGGTTCAGAATTATAGGTTTTATTTACTTTTTAGTGAAATGACTTATGCTAAGTCATTTACTAAGTTTTTTAAAGAAGTACTTTTTGGTTAATTTCTGTTTCTAAACGTGAAAGAAAGGCTATATTTTCTTATAGCAGGGACTGTGAGCAATCCATATAAGATTTTTTAAAAATCCCTAAATATTTTTCTTGTAGCACAGTGTTTAATTTTTGATTTAAATACTCTAAATCTAAGAATTTCTTAGTCGAAATTAAATTCTTTAACAAATTAACCAAAAACGGAGGCAAATGTAAACCAAATTTGTAAAAAAATTGCATTTAAATCAAAAAAACATTTGTTAAACTTAAAATTTGTTTGAAATTTTTGCAGTAGTCCAGTCCGTCTGTCAGTCATTTGTGTGTAATATTATTTTAATTGTTGAAACGTGTTTTTAGCTCCTCAGAGTGAATTGAAAATTTAATTGAAAAATTTGTGGGTAAATAAAAATGCTAATTGTTCAAGTTGTTAAAAATCATGTTTAACAAAATGTTGCCATAATGAAATTGAATGTAAACGTGAAAATTAGCGCCCCTAAAGATAAAGAAAAAATTTTTAATTTTTGCTACATTACAAGTATGTAATCGATATCCCACATGATTTTAAAAATTTCTAAATTTATATAAAAACATTTTTAAAATTGTATTCCAACTTTTTCTAAGGATCACGCCAAAAGTTCATGTTGATTTTGTAAGAATTTGAAATCCTAAATTAAAATCTCATTTTAATTGTTTCATTTTCAATTTTTACTTTCAATCATTTCAAAATTGTTTTCAATTTTATAAGTTTCTAAAACTCATTAATTCTTTTCAGACAATAAAAAATATATTCGTTTATGTAATTTTTACAAATGCTAAATGATTTGCTATAAAAATATAATAATAATAATAATTGTTAAAATATGACATCACTCTTTAATAGGCATATGGGGATCTAATGATGCGGATTTTTTTTTCTAAATTTACAGGAAATTAAAACTTAAACTAATGTTGAAGAAAAAAGAAATAATCAGAATATAATGACTATAACTAGGGTACATTTTTACTAATTGAAAATGATAAAAATGCAAACAGAAAGTGATAAAAGAAAAAAAAGGTTTTTTGAAAAATTGTACTTTTTTTACAAAAAAATTTTACAAAAAATTTTCATATCAAAAATTTCATATGAAAATTTTCATATCAAAAATTTCATATGAAAAATTTCATATCAAAAATTTCATATGAAAATTTTCATATCAAAAATTTCATATGAAAATTTTCTGTAGAAAAAATTTCATATGAAAATTTTCCGTCGAAAAAATTTAATAAAAAATATTTTCTATAGAAAAAATTTCATAAAGGAAATTTTTCTATAGAAAAAATTTCATATCAAAATTTTCATATCAAAAATTTCATATGAAAATTTTCTGTAGAAAAAATTTCATATGAAAATTTTCATATCAAAAATTTCATATTAAAATTTTCATATCAAAAATTTCATATAAAAATTTTCATATCAAAAATTTCATATGAAAATTTTCTGTAGAAAAAATTTCATATGAAAATTTTCCGTCGAAAAAATTTCATAAAAAAAATTTTCTATAGAAAAAATTTCATAAAGGAAATTTTTCTATAGAAAAAATTTCATAAAGAAAATTTTTCTATAGAAAAAATTTCTTAAAGAAAATTTTCCTATAGAAAAAATTTCTTAAAGAAAATTTTTCTATAGAAAATATTTCTTAAAGAAAATTTTTCTATAGAAAAAATTTCTTAAAGAAAATTTTTCTGTAGAAAAAATTTCTTAAAGAAAATTTTTCTATAGAAAAAATTTCCTAAAGAAAATTTTTCTATAGAAAAAATTTCTTAAAGAAAATTTTTCTATAGAAAAAATTTCTTAAAGAAAATTTTTCTATAGAAAAAAATTCTTAAAGAAAATTTTTCTATAGAAAAAATTTCTTAAAGAAAATTTTCCTATAGGAAAAATTTCTTAAAGAAAATTTTTCTATAGAAAAAATTTCTTAAAGAAAATTTTTCTATAGAAAAAATTTCTTAAAGAAAATTTTTCTATAGGAAAAATTTCTTAAAGAAAATTTTTCTATAGAAAAAATTTCTTAAAGAAAATTTTTCTATAGAAAAAATTTCTTAAAGAAAATTTTTCTATAGAAAAAATTTCTTAAAGAAAATTTTTCTATAGAAAAAATTTCTTAAAGAAAATTTTTCTATAGAAAAAATTTCTTAAAGAAAATTTTTCTATAGAAAAAATTTCTTAAAGAAAATTTTTCTATAGAAAAAATTTCTTAAAGAAAATTTTTCTATAGAAAAAATTTCCTAAAGAAAATTTTTCTATAGAAAAAATTTCTTAAAGAAAATTTTCCTATAGGAAAAATTTCTTAAAGAAAATTTTTCTATAGAAAAAATTTCTTAAAGAAAATTTTTCTATAGAAAAAATTTCTTAAAGAAAATTTTTCTATAGAAAAAATTTCTTAAAGAAAATTTTTCTATAGAAAAAATTTCTTAAAGAAAATTTTTCTATAGAAAAAATTTCTTAAAGAAAATTTTTCTATAGAAAAAATTTCTTAAAGAAAATTTTTCTATAGAAAAAATTTCACAAAAAAAATGTTTCGAAAGAAAAAATTTCATAAAGAAAATTTATCTATAGAAAAAATTTCATAAAGAAAATTTTTCTATAGAAAAAATTTCTTAAAGAAAATTTTTCTATAGAAAAAATTTCTTAAAGAAAATTTTTCTATAGAAAAAATTTCATAAAGAAAATTTATCTATAGAAAAAATTTCTTAAAGAAAATTTTTCTATAGAAAAAATTTCATAAAGAAAATTTTTCTATAGAAAAAATTTCATAGAGAAAATTTTTCTATAGAAAAAATTTTATAGAGAAAATTTTTCTATAGAAAAAATTTCATAGAGAAAATTTTCTATAGAAAAAATTTCATAAAGAAAATTTTTCTATAGAAAATTAAAATTAAAAAAAAATATACAGAAAAACTGTTTATGGTCTGGGAAGTAGTCTAGTCATTACTTCTATCACCTTCTGCTACAAAGAAAAAAGACAAAATGCAGGTTGATTTTTACAAGCTTATGACTAAAATATATTTCCATATAAATATTTACATACTAAACTAATTAACTAACTCATAAATAAATTAATTAAGAAAATAAATAGAAAATCCCACTCACCTTTGGTAATGAGGCTAAGACCTGTTGTTTGACGTCCCAGACCAATTTGTCGGAGGGGAACTGCAAACATTTGTAGACATTTAGTTCGGGCACATGAATGCGCACCAGAAGCCAGCCATCCCGTGGTTCTGGCGGTGGTTCATCATCAAATCCCGGCCCTGAACTATTGTCCATGTTGGCCGGGTTTTGTTTGACTTTCGGTGTGGGTGGGTGATACGACGTAATTTTGAAGGTTTTTTAATTTTACGTTTTATTAAGAAAATATTTTTTTTTTATAAAAAAAAAAGAAATTTTAAAAAATTTCTTTTTTACAGTTTTTTTTTTGTTAAGTTTATAAATCTAGAATTTTGAAGAAAAATTATGATTAAAAATTTTATTTTAAAGTTTTCCGATTTTTCAAAAAAAAAAAAAAAGTTATTTTTGATGTTTTATTAAAAGATTTTTTGAGTTATTGTAAATAGTTTTTTCGATTTTCTATCCGATTTTTTTATTTTAATTTATTTAATCGCAGTTGCCGAAACGCAGGCCATTTGCTTTCGTAGTCTAAACATTTTTACTTGTGTCTTATATTAATGTCCATTTATACAGAAAATTCCCATTAGGTTGGCCTAAAACGAGAAGGAGTTTGGAAGAAAATTTGAATTAATGTTTATTTAAGAATTTACCAAAATAAATAATAAATTAAAAGCAATTAAACACTTAAACAAACACTTGGTAAATTTGTTTTAAATCCTTTATTATGAGAAGAAAGAAAGACATTTTATTGTACTTAATTTTAAAATAAGATTTTCTAATTACTTAAATATTAATGATTTTATGAAAACAAAAGATTTGGAACAAGAAAATAAAGTTATAATTAAGTAAATAGCTTAGTTATTAAAACGCTGCTGGGATTTTAAAATTTGACACACAAAAACTTTAATTTTAATAACAGATCAGAAGTTAATTATTGCCTTAATAAAATTTATTTGAATTGGTAATTAAACTCTAAATTCTTAGTTATCAACTGGCTTTTAAATCATGAAATTAGCTTGGAAAATGCCTGAGCTATGGCAAAAAGAAAACTTTTAGTCCCTATTAATATCAATCATACGCTCTAGGTAAAAATATTAGAAAAACTTGAATTAAAGCTAAACTAAAAGCAATAAAGCTCCCAAAATCGAGGTTTACATTAGAAAACTCATGATCCTTAAATTAATATAACCAAAATTAATAAACATTTAACTAGAATTCAGAAATTTTTCTTATAAAAAAATTTTGTTTTCAAAAATTTTCATGGAAACAGTTTTTACATAAAAAATGTTTATGGAACCAATTTATAAGGAAAATATTTCTGTAGAAAAAATTTTTAAACAAAAAATTATCAAAAAACTTTTTTTTAATTTCTATAAAAGAAATTTTTTTAAGAAAATTTTTTCATTTGAAAAATTAAAAAAATATAGAAAAATTTTTTATGAAATTTTTTCTTAAGAGAAATTGTATTTGAATTTTTTTAAAGAAAAATGTTATATGAATTTTTTTTAACGAAAAATTTTATCTGAAATTTTCTATATTAAAAAATTTTTTATGAAATTTTTTCTAAAAAAATTTTATGTGAAATTTTTGCTATATAAAAATTTTATGTGAAATTTTTTCTAAAGAAAAATTTTATATGAAATTTTTTCCATAGGACAATTTTTTATGAAATTTTTTCTATAGAAAAAATTTGTATGAATTTGTATCTATAGAAAAACTTTGTAGAAATTTTTGCTACAGAAAAACTTTGTAGAAATTTTTTCTACAGAAAAACTTTATATGAATATTTTCAATAGAAAAACATTATATAATTTTTGTTTTCTATAGAATTTTTTTTAAATTAATTAAAAATTTAATCTTAAATATTTTCTATCGAAAAGTTGTATATAAAAATTTTTCGATTAAAAGAATTTTATACAAAAATTTTTCTATAGAAAATTTAATATGAATTTTTTTTTTTATACAAAAATTGTAAATTAAGTTTTTTCCATAGAAAGAAATGAAATTTGTTCTATACAAAAAATTTAAATATAAAATGTTTTCTATAGAAACATTTTTTATGAAATTTTTTCTACAGAAAAATTTTCTATGCAATTTTTGCTCAAGAAAATTTTTCTTTGAAATTTTGTCTTAAGAAAAATTTATATAATAAAAAAAATTTTAAATGAAAATTTTTTCATAGTAAAATTTTATATGAAATTTTTTCTTTAGAAATTTTTCTTTAAAAAAATAATTGAAAAATTTTATAAAAATTTTTTTCTATAGAAAAAAAATTTAATATGAAATTTTTTCTATAGAAAAATTTTGTATATTTTTTTCTATAGAAAAATATTGTATGAATTTTTTTTCTATACAAAAATTTTATATGAAAATTTTATTAAAAATTTTTTCTATAGAGCAAATAATTACAAAATTTTATACGAAATTTTTTCTGTGGAAAAATTATTGAACAATTTTATAAGAAATTTTTATAAAGAAAAAATAATTTAAAAATTTTAATTTCTATAGAAAAATTTTATATAAAATTTTTTCTATAGAAAAATTTTATATAAAATTTTTTCTTTTGAAAAATTTTTTATGAAATTTTTTCTATAGAAAAATTTTATATGAAATTTTTTCTTTTAAAAAATTTTATATACAATTTTTTCTATAGAAAAATTTTATATAAAAGTTTTTCTATAGAAAAATTTTATATGAAATTTTTTCTATAGAAAAATTTTAGATGAAATTTTTCATTAGAAAAATTTTATATGAAATTTTTTCTATAGAAACAATTTATATGAAATTTTTTCTATAGAAAAATTTTATATGAAATTTTTCTATAAAAAAATTTGATATAAAATTTTTGCTTTTGAAAAATTTTATATAAAATTTTTGCTTTTGAAAAATTTTTAATGAAATTTTTTCTATAGAAAAATTTTATATAAAATTTTTTATATAGAAAAATTTTATATAACATTTTTTTCTATCGAAAAATTTTATTTGAATTTTTTTCTATAGAAAAATTTTATTTGAATTTTTTTCTATAGAAAAATTTTGTATAAAATTTTTTCTATACAAAAATTTTATATACAATTTTTTATATAGAAAAAAAATTTTTTCTATAGAAAAATTTTATATAAATGTTTTTCTATAGAAAAATTTTATTATGAAATTTTTAATAGAAAATTTTAATATGAAATTTTTTTCTATACAAAAATTTGATATAAAATTTTTTTAATAGAAAAATTTTATAAAAAATTTTTTTCTATAGAAAAATTTTATTTGAAATTTTTTCTATAGAAAAATTTTATATCAATTTTTTTCTATAGAAAAATTTTATATGAAATTTTTAGTTTAGAAAATTTTAATATGAAATTTTTTCTATAGAAAAATTTTATATGAAATTTTTTCAATAGAAAAATTTGATATGAAATTATTTCTTAAGAAAAATTTTCAATTAATTTTTTTTATAGGAAAATTTTCTATGAAATTTTTTTATAGAAAAATTTTCTATGAAATTTCTTTATAGAAAAATTTTATATGAATTGTTTTATAGAAACATTTTCTATGAAATTTTTGCTAAAGGGAAATTTTCTATAGAAAAGTTTTATGTGAATTTTTTTCTATAGAAAAATTGTATATGAAATTTTTTCTATAGAAAGATTTTATATGAATTTGTTTTTATAAAAAATTTTGTAAGAAATTTTTTCTATAGAAAAATTTTATTTGAAATTATTTCTATAGAAAAATTTTATATGAAATTTTTTCTATAGAAAAATTTACATGAATTTTTTTATAGAAATTTATAATTATGAAATTTTTTCTTTAGAAAAATTTTATGTGAAATTTTTTGTATAAAAAAATTTTTTGTAAAATTTTCTCTATAAAAAAATTTTATATGAAATTGTTTTTATAAAAAGATTTTATAGGAAATTTTTTGTAAAAAAAATTTGTATGAAATTTTTTGTAAAAAATTTTATATGAAATTTTTTGTAAAATATTTTATATGAAATTTTTTGTAAAAAATTTTATATGAATTGTTTTATATGAAATTTTATATGAATTGTTTTATAGAAACATTTTCAATGAAATTTTTGCTAAAGGGAAATTTTTTATAGAAAAGTTTTATGTGAATTTTTTTCTATAGAAAAATTGTATATGAAATTTTTTCTATAGAAAAATTTTATATGAATTTGTTTTTATAAAAAAATTTTGTAAGAAATTTTTTCTATAGAAAAATTTTATTTGAAATTATACCTATAAAAAAATTGTATATGAAATTTTTTGTATAGAAATTGTATACGAAATTTTTTCTATAGAAAAATTTTTTAAGAAATTTTTTCTATAGAAAAATTTATATGAATTTTTTTTTATAGAAATTTGTAATTATGAAATTTTATCTTTAGAAAAATTTAATGCGAAATTTTTTGTATAAAAAATTTTTTGTAAAATTTTCTCTATAAAAAATTTTATATGAAATTTTTTTATAAAAAAAATTTTTGTAAACAAATTTTGTATGAAATTTTTTGTAAAAAATTTTATATAAAATTTTTTGTAAAAAATTTTATATGAAATTTTTTGTAAAAAATTTTATATGAAATTTTTTGTAAAAAATTTTATATGAAATTTTTTGTAAAAAATTTTATATGAAATTTTTTGTAAAAAATTTTATATGAAATTTTTTGTAAAAAATTTTATATTTAATTTTTTGTAAAAACAATTTTTATAAAATTTTTTGTAAAGAAAAATTTTTTATAGAAGTTTTTCTATAGAAAACTCTTACATGCATTTTTTTGCTATAAGAAACTTTTATATGAAATTTTTTCTTTACAAAAATTTTATAAGAAATTTTTTCTATAGAAAAATTTTGTATATAATTTTTTCGATAGAAAAATTTCTAAAGAAGAATTTGTTAGCTGATACTGTTTTTTTTATCATTTGACATTAAGACGGGGAATTAAGCAGCAAAAATGCCTGAATAATGGCCAAAATAATGCTAAAACTCTTAAATAATATCAATCATACGCTCTAGTTAACAAATTTCAAAAATCTTTAAGAACTTCTTAACTATGAAAGCTAGGACTTTGAAAATCTGGATTTTTATTAAAGTTTAAAACATTTTCAAAACAGATTAACAAAATATTAAATCTTTCTTCCAGAAATTCTATAATTATTAGGCAAAAATTCCATGTTTTGATGTTACTCAAATGATCTCATTATTATCTCTCCTATTAACCAAATATTAACAACCCAGACCTTATTTACATTAAAATGCCTTTGGATATATCCACAGTTCGAGTTTATAAATCAAGCAGTTTTCATTTAATTATCAATTTCAAAAACCTCAATGTCTGTTTATCATTTCGCGTTTTTTTTAATAAAATTTTTGAAAAATTTTCTCAATTTATTTAATCATTCAAATGGTGCGAACAAAAAACTTTTGCGTTTTTTCTTTACACAAATATTGCACAATATGTTTGTTTTTGTTGATTTCTGACCGAAGGCATGTTGCTGCTTGTTGCCGCATGTTGTTTCAATTCATTTTGAACGCAACATTTTTTTAATTCAATTCATTGTATGTTTGGGGTTTTCTGTTTTCCGATTTTGTAGGTTTTTATGTCATTTCATTTAGTTATTAAGCGGAAACACAATGGATCTGTTAAACAATTGTTTAAACAATATGTTGGGTATTTTTGCGAAAAAAAATTTTGTTAAAAAAAATGAAACATATTATTTATTACATGTTGATGTAGAGGAAGAAAAAATTTCAAACAAAAATTTTGAGAATTTAGTAAAAAAATCAATGTATGGCTTTGTCTTTGCTAGTCTAAATTTAAACTGACTAATCTCTACAATCTTGGCTTTTATTTGGCTTTTTAATAACTAATTTATCTGAAAGGGCTTAAAAGTTATGACCAAAATTCTAAAAATACCCATGAATTAATATCAATCATACGCTCTAGATACCAAAAAATGAAAAGTCGGTTTTTGAGCATTTTGAAGAGGAAATCTTAAAAAAAAGTTAAATGTTATCTTTAAATAAATAAAACTATTTAAAATAATGCTAAGAAAACTAACTTTTAAGACTATTTAGTATAACTATTTGCCTTCAAAAGTCTATACCATTTACTTTTCGCTTAAATTTAAGTACGTAAATCTATATATTGCCTCCGTCTAAAAAACACATTAAATTCATCATCATCAGTTCAAAGTTGTAATTAAATATTTAAATTGTTGAACACAAAAAAGAAAAACTTAAACAAATTTTAACATCTTTCAATATGATGTTGAATGACCCACTTTGCTAAAAATATTTAGCATAGAATATAAAAATATATGTTCGTTTTTTTCCTGCAATTTAATTATGTTTTATTTTCGATGTGAATATGTTTTTGAGTGTTAGGTTTATTACTATTTTTTAGCACTCGAAATTGGTGTTAAGGCATAAAGACCAGCACCATATTGTAACCAATTTAGTTTATAGTCAGTTTTTCTGGGGTTTTGGTGCGCCCATTAGAACAGAACTATGCTCTAATGTTCTTGAAGCTGCTGCTGGATTTAGTTCAATGTGTGTCAGTTGCAGTGTTAGTGTCAGATGTTGGTGATTAGGAATAAATGAATAAAAATGGAATACAAGTGACACTGGATTTTAGGCAGGAAATATAAAGAAATGAGAAGAATTTAAATGAAATGAAAACTACGAGACTTCAATGATTTGAAAATGCAGGAAAATATTAAAATTTAAAAATGGATTAAAAAAATTTAAGTTTTCATAGGCGATTTTAGAGCCTTTAAAGTAACAATATTTAGCCAGAATTATTTTTCATTTAATACTTACTTTAATGTAAAAAAAATCTATCAATTTAAGTTGTAAAATTTTCAAGGGAAATTTGAAATTTTCAAGTTTTACTTTTTCCTTTATCTAGAGCGTATGATTGATATTAATTTATAGGTTATTCGACATTTTCCCCAATATCTCGATTTCCAGAGGCTCGATTTGACTCATTTAAAATGCAAATAATAAATGACCCCTTAATTGTTAAACTATAAAAATTATTTAAATTTTGAATAACAATAACTAAAGGTTTAAATAATGCAAAAAAAAAAATTAACTCATTTAAAAATGGGTTAAAAAAATTTAAGGTTTTATAGGCGATTTTAAAGACTTTAAAGCAGCAATATTTAGCCTGAATTATTTTATATGTAAACTTTTTTAACTAAACTTTTTGTTAATTAAATTCGCAATTATAATCTTTTTGCATTTTTTTTTTAGAAATTATTTTTTATGTGAATTGATTTAAAAATTTACAACATTTAGCTTGTGATAATTTTCATTTAAACTTTACTTTAGTATCTCAGTTTTCTATTTAGTTTTGCTTTAAAATTTTTAAAGGAAATTTGAAATTTTCAAAATTTACTTTTTCTCAAACTCGAGCGTATGATTGATATTAATTCATAAGTTTTTTCAAAATTTCCTTAATAACTCGGGTTCTAGAGGTTCGATTTGCATTATTTAAATTGCAAATTATAAATAACCCTTTGTTAAACTATAAAAATTATTTAAATTTTGAATAACAATAACTAAAGGTTTAAATAATGCAAAAAAAAATTAACCCATTTAAAAATGGGTTAAAAAAATTTAAGGTTTTATAGGCGATTTTAAAGATAATTTAGCCTGAAGTATTTTATATGTAATGATTGCTTTAATCTCTCAGGATTCTTCCAATTTAAGTTTTCAAATTTTCAGAGAAAAAGTGAAATTTTCAAGTTTTACTTTTTTCTTAACCTAGAGCGTATGATTGATATTAATTTATAGGTTATTCGACATTTTTCCTGATAACTCTATTCCCAGAAGTTCGATTTGCTTCATTTAAAATGCAAATAATAAATGATCCTTTAATTGTTAAACTATAAAAACTATTTAGAGTTTTAATAACAATAAATAAACTTTTTTGTCATTTAAATTTGAAATTAATTTTTTTTGTACTTTTTTTTGACCTTCTAAGCTCCTCAGCCATAACTTATAAATTAAATGTATTAATAAATAAACTTTGGTTTAATATCTAAGGATTCTATCCATTTTTGTGTTAAAATTTTCAAAGAAAATTTAAAATTTTCTTTCTTAACCTAGAGCGTATGATTGATATTAATTCATGGGTTATGTTACATTTTCCTTAATAACTCGGTTTCAAAGGATTGGATCAACTTCATTTAACTTGCAAATATTAAATGACCGTTTAATTATAAAATAATAAAGAAAATTTAATAGCAATAACAAAGTTTTATTAATAAAATTTGTAATTAAAATTAAAATTTTTCTTTTGAAATTATTTATTAATAAAATCCATTTAAAAATTTATAATGTTGAACTTGAGATAATTTTCATTAAATTTTTGCTTTAATATCTCACGATTCTATTTATTTGTGTTTTAAAATTTTGGAGGGAAATTTGAAATTTTTTAAATTTTACTTTTTCCCTAACCTAGAGCGTATGATTAATATAAGCTCATGAGTTTTTTCACATTTTCCTTAATAACTCGATTTCGGGAAGTGCAATTTGCTTCATTTAAATTGCAAATAATTAATAAACCTTTAGTTATTAATCAGTAAAAATAATTTAAAATTTTCTTAACAAATAACAAAACTGTTTTTGTTATTAAAATTTGTAATTAAAATTTTTTGAATTTTTTTAGATTTTTTTTATAATTAAAATCCATTTAAAAATTTATAATATTTAGCTTGAGATAATTTTCATTTAATCTTGGCTTTATTATCTCAGAATTGTTTTCATTTAAGCTCGAAAATTTTTAAAGGAAATTTTAAATTTTCAAATTTTACTTTTTCCTTAACCTAGAGCGTATGATTGATGTTAATTCATGAGTTTTTTCACATTTTCCTTAATAACTCGGGTTCTAGGGGTT